>CM048043.1:1961766-2071766 GCA_026259375.1 Verasper variegatus | reverse complement strand
GGTGGGACATATGAGGACAGTGGATTCCAACCTTTGAGCTCGTTAGGTAACGGGTGTCCCCTGTTTCCTGCTCGTCTTCTGTTCCCTCCTTTGTCCCCACCTCCCTGTGTCCGATATGTCAGAGTCAGATTTCAACACCGCTGTCTGTGGTGCTGTAAAGGGAAATAATGGAGGAACACACCCGTCATGTTTTACCACCTTATCCTGGATTTTACTCCACCATTAAAAGTTCCTCACGGGAGTTGCGATACATTCAGGTCGTCCCACACACATTATTTCATTTGACTGATTAAGGCCCACTGCCACCGTGACTCAGTGATATCGTTTTACAGGCCTGAAGGATCTTATTTCCCCCACAACGTCCTTGTTGGTCTGCACCGCCTTCCTCCTCCACCACCACTTCCTCCTCCTCCTCCTCCTCCTCCTCGCTGCAGCTCTCTGACATTATATAGAGCCCCAGTTTACCCTCCATCAGAAGAAGCAGAGCGTGTTTGTGTTGCTGCTGCATCCTTTTATTTTGCCGACAGCGTCTCTACGAAGCACGAAGGACGACGCAGACAGCGGGCTGGTCCAGGGTCAGGGGAGCAGAGGGAATATGAGACAAGAATCCAAAGCACATCTGAGCCAGAGGCGAGGCTGGATCTGTATGAAAAGTTCAAACATTTAATTATTTTAAAGTTTTAATTTCATTTAATCGAAGCAGCAAAATACGACAGACGAATAATATTGAATCCGTCACTTTTGTTTCCCGCTGATCAAATTATCGTTGAAATGAGCCCAAGCTAATTGACGAATTACATAAATTTCAACAAATTATGTTCAACACATACTGAATGCCTCGCTAATGAAATCTCATTGGCTCGGATCAGGCTTCAAAAGTGACCATCGGAGGAGTTTAAATGAAGGTGAAGTAATCTGATTGGCCGACCTGTCGCCGCTGAATTAAGGTCAGGTGAAGCGATGGATTTGGAGTTTCAAAATGAGTGTTGTGCGACGCGTTGTAATCAGGGGCCAGTGAAAGGTGTCTGAACATGTACGTGAGTTTACGTCCGCTGAGATCGACTTTAAACCTGATGTCGTGCAAACTGCATCAACTTGTGAAGCCTCAGAAACTCCTGCAGCGTTACAGAATTAAGACCATCCTCTTCCTCACTACACACACACACACGCACACAAAGTATGTACCATCATTAACCCCCCCCTCCCTACTGACCTCTGACCTGACCCCTGCGATAAGGTTTACTCTGATTTTCCCCAATCCTGTTAAGAGCTTTACCAACGCTGCACTGGCTGAAAAGATAGATTACCAGCCAAGAGGAGGGATGGAGCGATGGTCGGACATGAGGAAAGATGGGATTTGAACAGATATGCATCATGGGAGAGAGGTGACCCACAGATTTGGAGCCAAGAAACTCAAATATGACGTCACAATGCCGCACATGCCACTGTTCAGGATGGGAAAAGGCCGCACTAGGATATAAGTTGAGAGTAGTTTGCAGGGGATAGTCAGCGTCATGCCTCGGGACGGGAGGACGGAGAGAAAGATGGTCGGGGGGGTAAGATGAGAAGCGAGACGCTGCACGGGTTGATGCATCTTCCTTGTTGCCTCCTAATGAGTTCCTCAGTGAGAGCGATTGTGGAGACTGTGACCTCGAGGCCTCGTGCAGGAAACGAGCGCGTATGCTTTTTATTTGTGGCAGTGACATGTGGTAATGCGGAGAGAAGACGGAGATCACATGGTGGTCTTCACTGCAGGAATTAAAAAAGGAGGGGTATATTTGAGAAGAGGGTGGGAGGAGGAAGAGTAGAAACAACATAAGGACTGGAATATAAAGGAAATAGATGTAGAGGTAAAGTAACAAGGAGGGAGGATGGAGCAAGTGATGGATGTTGTGTTGAAATTAAAGCTTTATTTGAGTGTGTACCTTTGGACAGCTCACCAATCCAGTCTGTTCGCTGGGATCAGCATCCGCCTCTAATTGCTAATGAAGCTATAGAGAATAATCAGATACGCTGATGTTACAGTGATGGATTCAGTCCTGAGGCTGCAGCTTCGGCACAACACAACATCCCTTCAGGTTTTTACAGGTTTCTTGGCTCCGAATCAGAGAGTTAGAACTAAATCAGGTTTGTTACAGCTCCATATTATTATTACTTTGTAGGTGTGAGTTCCCAACTTGGGGTCAGGGATCCTTCCAGAGGGTTAGAGGAGGAATCTGAGGGGTTTTTATATGATCAGGGAAACAAAATAACACACATCATAGAAAGATTTCCCTTTAAGTTTGGTGTTTTTACCGGACCCAACAACCTGCCTCGTTTGTGTCCCATCCACATTGAATACCTTTTGGCCCTTTCTACAGGCCGCACAGCCACTGAGAACGTACTCGCCACTTGCTATTTTAGTGCTGGTGTGATCCATTTTGATGCCCTTGCTAGTTCGCTGTTGGAAGTGACAGTTATTTGAGCGGAAGTGGTCAAAGGTGACGTCCTTGGATTTTGCTGTAAAACAGATCCGTGTGGCCGACCAGGCTTCATACAAGCTCATTTAGATACTGCACAGTCATCCTCTGAGCCCGTACCTGTACATTTGTAGCATATATCATTTTAATTTATCCTCATAAACCTGCTCGTACAGTAAACTATGAAACACACGGAGCATTTATGGAAAGCAGGACGTTCTGTGTTCGGTGTAAGAGTCTGTGGATGCATTATAAATAGGGAGGAAGATGCCCACACAGGGACTCTAATGGATTGATAGATGGGGTGCAGGGGTTCTGGTGCAGCTCAAGGCCAAGTGCTCTGAAATTAGATACTGAGACGGTCGGACACCTGAGACCGGGACATCGTAGCTGCTGAGGGTTAAAACCTGTTCAGCAGCAATTTAATCAACACGCGTCTCTCGCAGGAAATTTGGAAAATGGTCACCGGTGCTTAAGGAGATTGCAAAGTCGTCACGTTGAGGGAACGATGACAAAAAGGACACAGGAGGAGATCGTGATGCTGCGACGTTCAAGCATCAAAGTGTTTTATTTTAGAAACCAGTTGAATATCACCTCTGCTCATCGGTGACTTCCTGTAACTGAGTTTTATCAAATTAACTTAAAGTGAGCCGATTCAATCCTCTTAAAGTCGGGAGAGTGAAAGTGTCTCTGCATCTCAATCTCCCGGCTCCCTCTGTCCTTTTTCCATTCAATACCCACCATTCTGCTCTCACACTGAATGAGCCGAGCTGGCAGCGCCTCCACGCCGTCTCAGCTGCCACCACCGCTCTTATTTCTGAGCCCTGAATCGGCTTTCCCCCTCCGATCCCATTACGGGGCTACGCCGGCTACCTGCGGCGTCAAGACGGCAGCTCTCCGCTCCTTTTAGCCCACCGCTCCGTCACGTCTTCGTGCCACGTCATCATCTGTCGCTTGTGATTTCCTTGTGGCGGCGGGTGTTTGGACTTCGATGCTGATGTCTGGCCAAGTTTGGCTCGAGGGAGACGCAGGTTTTACCCTTGATGCAGCTTTTTGATTCCTGATATTAAATGATATCACATTAAATTGAATTAAATATTAGAAAAGTGGATGTTTCTTGTGATGCAAATAACAAAGAAGAAAGTTTCAATTGTCTTCATGTTTCAAAATTTGTGCAAGTAGCGAAATTATTTCAAATATATTTCAGACAATGAAACTTGCAGCTTTGCAACTTTACAACCACACAAATTAATTTGCACTTATTTTAGCATCCGTCACCCCCCCCTCTCATCTCACTGAGCTGCTGAGTCGTCCTTCGCTCGCTCCTGATTGGCTGTGGCTTTATCCATCGGCCAGTGGAACAGTCCGATTTAGCCTTGACTGCTAATCTGACAACAATTAAGCGGGTGCTTAGCGATGAGGTGAGGATGGCGAGGAGTGGGTGTGGCTCAGGGATACAGAGGAGCCGCCACGTTGTAGATCTGCATCAATCTGGTAACGCACGTGCACGTGGCCGAGGCTGACGCGGTTCACCCGGCTCCTCGCTGCATTTAGCGGAGAGAAAAATGACGAGACAAGCAAAACGCAGCTCGCTCACATGCAGCAGAACGACACGCCGCACTTTTAATCAGCCTGTTGAATCGGGCAAAGTCTGCGTGGCTTAATGTGAGTGTTTCCATCCCTCCGTCATTAGCCTCTTACATGCAGGGGACGGGCGAGGGCTCACCTGGGCTCGCGCTTCCAGATTTAGCCTCTGTGCCGCTGCCACTCTCCCCAGCCGGGGGAGGGAGGGATGGATCGAGCCAGATTAGGTTGCAGAGTGACAGAGGTTGGCTGGAGGTGAGATCAGTGTAACGGATCTACCCGGAGGAAGGAAGAGCCGGAGACCGACTGGATTCTGTGCCATGAGTCGACAGAACGCGCCTCAGAAGAACTTGATTTTTTAATTGGGTCTAATTGCTTTAATCAGGTGCAACACATTGCCAGTAACAAAGCAGCCGTGCAACACCGACCTTGACTTCAATATTTTGGGGTATTTTCTAACGAATCATTAGTGATACTTATGAGCGTCATTAGGAAAGTAATGAGGACGTTATTGTCTCGACCTTTCTTCCTCCTTTTTCTGGATAAAATAACCAACGGAAAACTTCCTTCATGGAAATTTTACAGCTTTTCATAAAAGTCAATTCATCCGTTTGAAGTCGGCTGCTATGTTGAAAAAGCAAATCCAGGCAGATTTGCTGGAGGCAGATGAATCCTAATTTTGGCTGAGACACTTAAGTTTGGTTCAATCCAAAAGGTTAATGGTAAATGACTTGTTATCAAGTCCCTCACATGGCAGATCAGAGGCTAAACAAACTAACTTTTGGCAGAAAATCAACCAAAACCACATTTTATTTTACTGAAACGTTGTTATTACCCGGCTCCGCTGTTGTTGGAGCCTCTGAGGCTTCACCTCTGAGAGTCAGGGGTGGATGTCGAGTAGAAACCGGAGCGAGCAAGAAAGTGAAAGTGAGCGTCTGATTGAACTCAGAGTGTTTTTGAGTCGAGACTGGAAGAGGCATCAGCAGCACTCAATAACACTTGTTGTATTGACTGAAGGCCAGACATCATTTGCAGACCTCGTGTGTGTGTGTGTGTGTGTGTGTGTGTGTGTGTGTGTGTGTGTGTGTGTGTGTGTGTGTGTGTGTGTGTGTGTGTGTGTGTGTGTGTGTGTGTGTGTTGAGATGAGAAAAGAACAAAGGAAACCAAGTGGCAATTTGTCTGAAGCTGAGTATTTCCCTACACACTCGTCACTACTTCTCTTTGATCACTTCATGCTCTCACGTCCGTCTGATAGTAATGAGGTCAAAGGTCAGGAGTCAAGATTCTTACGAGAGGAAGATGACATGAGAGTAAATTCTTGCGACGTTCTTGTCACAAATACTGGATTTGATTCAGCAGCAAAATGTATCAAAGTAGAAGTACTTAAAGTATCGAAGTAAAAGTACTGCGTCTGAATGAAGCATCGTGATGAATGACATCATTAGATAGAAGCAGCACGTGGCTGCTGCAGCTGCTGCAGGTGGAGCTGCAGCAGTTTCACAGACTCGGGGACGCCACCTGAATCCGAGGGGTCGACAGATGATTAATACGAAGAGACACGAGGAAGAAGAAGTTCTCATACAAACTGTCTGTTTGCAGCTTTAGGGCCTTTTCTGTGATATTTGATTTCTGCTGCAGATATAAGATCGTTTTAAGATTCACTGAAATGAAAACATGTGAGAAGTTTAGATACGATGTCTTGTTTGTTTAATCACTGAGAACAAACTTTACAGTGGTATTGTACCAACAGGACTAAAGTTTACGACCTTGCAGCTGCAGCTCGTGTGTTTGAGTCCTTACGCTCATCGTGTCTATTAGTGAGACCATTCTGACATTTAACTTCGTACACTGAGCGGAAACAGAACTCGTGAGCACGGAAAGTTATTTAAGGTCGTCGTGATCATATGAACCCTCGCAGGGTTTTAGTGTCAAGCTCAAAGGCACTGCGGCAGGGGAGCGTGCCCTGCGGTCGTGTGTAATGACATCCCATCCTTTGGAATTACTGTACACAAAGATATACACAATTGCATGAGGACAAAATGACACACACACACACACACACACACAGCCCTGGAGGAGCCGGGATGGGAACAGTCAGTACAACACTTCCTCTCCGGTGTTGGCCTCATTTGAGCTCATCGCAGCCCAAACACACACAAAAAATACACACTAAACACACACACCCTCACTGACCTCATGACTGACTGACTGACTGACTGACTGACTGACTGACTGATCTGATCTGGTGTGTTAGAGGAATTAAATTAAAAAGGAAATGGCACAGAAAGTTCCTTTTGAAACGCAACACACACACACACACACACACACACACACACACACACACACACAGCCACACCACTGAGGCAGGTAATGAGAAGCAGTAGCTGCCAATTTTCCCTTATTGATTGATTCATTCATTAAAGTGTGTGAGACGAGGCCAGAAATCACTTTTATTTGTCATGTGACAACAACACGGCAGGAGGCCAAGGCCACACATGTTCATAGTGTGTGTGGGTGGGGGGTGGGGGGGGGGGCATCTGTGTCTGGCAGAGACTCCTGAAGTCAGTAGCAGCCTGTGGAAGAATTGGTCATGAGACTAGGATAAGAGCTAAATATAGACCCACAGCCACACACACACACAGACACACACTGACGCCGTCTCTGTGCTATAAGCTCAGTATCTGAATGAACCAGTCCACCTATCAGAGAATCACGCTGCAGATTTGCATTCTGGGTACATTGTCTCCCTTTTCTCTCTCCATTTATTTCTCCCGCCCTCGTTCGTCTTTCATCGCCGCGGAGAGAAGCTCCTCAGGGAGCAGAGCGACGAGCTCCCTGTGTCTCTGTGTCTCTGTTCCTCCTCCTGCGAGTCTCTCAGGATCAGAGCGAGCGTCACGAGCCTCTTTCATCACTTACAATCAAAACTGGGAAGACTTCATTTCCTCTTTGCTCTTTTTGTTTTTTGTCTCCTCGGAGTTTTTGTCCACTGCCTCTTGAGACACTTGCTTTTAACCTGTTCTTCACATAATCAGCAGAGATCATGTTAACAATAGGAAATATAAGAGACGTGGTTACAGTTCTCATCCATGTCTGTCCAGACTGTACAATATAAAGGATTTTAATAAACATCATTTTTGTCCTAATTGAGTTATTGCTCAAAACGACTTTGACCAACTTCTACACAGTTAATCCTTAACGTCAAGTGGACATTCGTGTCTGATGTGTTCGCTCCAGACGTTTCTGAGATATAACGTGAAGTCGTCCTTACGTCTGAAGAGAGAGATTACGACGCACAGAGAGAATATTCATATCAGAACGACTGTTAAAGACCAACTTCTCGTTCGCCATCAATTCGAGTTGAGACCTTGATTTAATGCGATATTTTAATTCTCAAATAGTTATGATGTTTATTGTCTATTATATTTATATATTTTCATATTCATTTAGGTGCATTTTAAGCCTGTTTAGCACTTGCTTGTTTAGAATCTGCCGTACAGATAAACTTGGAGTTGATTTGACGAACAACTCGAAAACATAATGTCTCCATCTTCGCCATAAAAACACAGAAAATAGAGGAGAACATTTATAACGACTAGTTTGAGACGATACAATCCGTAGTTTTTGTAAATGAATCGACAACTGTGTTGATAATTTATTTTTTCAAACAAATTTATCAAGACAAAATGCCCAATGTTTCCTCTCCAGCGTGCGATACCATCATGAGTTAAATACCATCGTGAGTTAAATACCTTTGTGTTTTGGACTTAAGCACCAAACGATTATTCAACAGGTTTAGATAATGACATAATCGTTAGCGAGCTCCTGAGGGTTTGAGACGAGCTGCAGCTCAGAATCGGGTTTGGGGGGAGCGAGCAGCAGCAGAGGGTTTGTACCGCGCTGCTCCCGCTGTGGATACATGTCAACTCCCTGAATGTAAAGCAGGTCACTGCCGGTTAGAAGCCGTGTTGCTGCTCAGTCGAGCATTTCTGGATAAATAAAGATCGAACAGCAGGAGATAATGATTCCCATTGATCTGCTTCCTCATTTAGCTTCTGTCCGACTCTTCATCGACTCACTTTGTACCTCGATAATCAAACGGCACATAATTGGCTTTTTGTGGCCCTTATTAAATATGGACGGGGGGGGCGCGGCTGGAGGGGGGTGTTTCTTTTTGTTTGCGGTAATTAAGCACATCCCTTCTGTGTCGTCTGCCGAGGAGAGAAACGAGATGGGAAGTTTAAATTGTGCAGCTTTCCCTTCTCATTACCTGTCAACAAACTGATTCACCGGAGACGCCCTCACGTCACGACGGAGTGTCGGCTGTCTGCCTGGAGAAAGGAGGAGGCCACGGCGTATTTCTACACAGAGATAAGATGCTCTGTACAATGTGGGTGAACACAAAGTGTGTAGTAATTAAACAAGTTGTTGATTAAAGCCTGTTATGATGAAAATAAACATTTCCACGTTCATTAAGCTCAATATCGCGGGTGTTCTTCTTTATTCTTCTTATATACGACTCTTACAAAACACCTAAAACATTTGAGATCTGTTTCCACAGGTTGTTTTTTCTGTTGATAGGAAGTTTCTGGTTTGCTTTGAAATAAGGAAACGATCAAGAACCAGAATGGCACTCGGTAAAACACACGTCCCAACAGTCCCCTCATGAAACCACATTTAAATTCTCTAGATCCAGATGTTTTCTTTGGGTCTGCACCTAATTGACTTATTTCGTAATAAAACGAAAAAATGTTGAAGACTTAAAGAAAGTGGTGAAACCTTCCTCGATCCGAACTGAAATGTATTCCAACAACGTATCCCTCCACCAAGTCGTAATCTGTCCAGTAGATAGAGAACATATCTCGTACAATGGCCAACAACAGTCCCCTGAAATTCATCCAGATGATCATCTTAATATGCTGTGTTTTTAGATAAAAGTTATTATTCCTTTGGAAACAGATAAAGATGGTAAAGAACGTCTCTCAAAGTCAAAGAAAGTGATATAAACTTTCCTGGATCCTCCCCAGAAGTTCTTGGCCCGTGTCCCATCCTTCAAACCAAGTTTCTTTTGGAAATCTGTCGTTTTTGCACAAACAAACCAAACAAGGTAATAAGCAGCTCATCATCTCTGCACAGACAGAAGGACGATCATTAATCCAAAGAGGAAGTTCCCCCAGACTCTCCGACAACTGATCTTTGAGACATGGAGTTTAGAAGCAGCTCAGCGTTTAGCATTTATCACCAAAGACTAAATTAAAACGACCAATACGTGAAATCCATGTCTGATAAGCGAGCGTCAGTTTCCACTGATCAATGCTCCCGTGCACGTTCGTGCGCAGGCTACATTAATGGGGGTCGTGAGTCCATGAGTTTAAGTTGCACCGCGGAGACGTTGGAGGTGTCGTTTTCTAAACCACTTCCTGCCAAAGTCACCTTGAAGAAAAGTGGGAGTTAAGGGAGCGGGACACTTAGCGCCGTCTCCTGCAGCCTGGCAGGTTGCCTCGTATCTATGTCACTTCAGTGTGCGGGGGGGGGGTGAAGTGATTACAACTCTCTATCTGGCTCCTCTCATCATCATCTCTCATGTATATGGGCTCAGCTCTCACTTCACCTTCACGTGTTCCTCCGCCCCGGTTCTCGTGTTAACACTGTTTCTCAAAGACGTTTTTTTTAAAGCGTGATTTGCGAGATTAAAAGTTAGAATAATATCTGAGGATTTGAATTCTCACAGATCCGACGTTAATCCTGCGTTGGATCATGTTTGGAGACAAATTTGGACTTTGGGTAAAACTCCTGAAGCTTCGTGCAGGAGAGAGAAAGTGGGAAAAAGTAAATTACGAAACTAACTATTTGCTGTTTTGTTATTGGAGTCGTGCATAAATCTCCATTATTTCCTTAAAGGTCAAAATTGAGGTTTTACTCTCTGCTTGAGCATTAATTGTCACTTCTGCTTTATCAAATCATAATTACTTTTAGTTTTTATCATCAGAATTGAATTAAAGTGCAAAATAAGAACAACAGCTCCGTCTCCACTCGGAGTCGAGGTTCGGTCGTTTTAAAAGCTCTCGATGCTTTAGTTATTCCGAACGAGCCCTGAAGCCCCGAAGGGTCGAGGCAAATTATTCATGTTACACCAGCGGATGTAAATAATCTGTGAAATGATCACGTACATTCAACAGGGACCTGAGCTGCTTTCTTTTTCCTGCTGCCCTCCTGCACCTACAGCCGAGAGTTGAGAGAGCTTGACCTTGTATGGTGGTGGTGGTGTGTGTGTCTGTGTGTGTGTGTGTGTGCATGCCTGAGCCTAAAGGGAAGTGTGGACAGTCCAGAACACTGATGGCCGACTCACTGGCACATGACCGGGCTTGTGACTGACCTTATGTAACGTTACAGAAGTCAAGGAGGTGTCAGGGAATCAGCAGCTGGAGGTTTGATTTCCCCGTGTGGATCGATACAGAATCACACGAGGATCGGTACCACGTAGGAAACGCACATCCGACTTCACTGCGCCACAAAAGTTAGGAAAAGTGACACTAAACGTCTACATTCGACAGCTTTGTCCTGATCCAGTAAATCCTGTAAAACAGGGAATAGATTGTACGGAATTAGTGTGTGTTTTATATTTATTGACGTTTTTCTCTGGTTTTCTTCGCTTCATACTTTTAGCTCCTGCTCCAAGAATAACTTTGCTTTCTCGCTTCCACCTCAGAAGCTCAACATCGAGGGACGAGATCATTTCAGCCCTTTGAGGAACCCTCGACTAACTATAATTCCAATCTACTATAAATAGCAGACTAATAGAAAGACGTGTGGCCCCCTGCTGAGAAGTCAAACGAGAGATAACCCTGGGAAGAATAGACGTTTTGAATATAGAAGTGAAAGATGCCGCTTCAGCACATCCACATGCACACGTCTCGCTGGCCTTCCCACATCCACCCGCCGGTTTGAGCCCCGGTCGCTCTGCCCACGTGCCGACGTGCTATAAATAGTGCGCGGGTTTAGTGCGTGATGGTCCTGCCAGGCGTTTTATGACTGAACGGGCCAGTGGGTTTTTCACTGTTGTTACTGAGGCAGAGATTAACCACGAATGGAAGTCACCGCACTTTATTTCTCTCCCATTTCTCCACTGTCGTTATTATTATTATTATTATCACGCTGCCCTTTACCAGCCGACACTAACCAGTAGGCTTCAAAAGGTCAAAGGTCGGCGTGAAGTTTGCACATATAGACGCCGTGGGTATTTCCAGTCTCAGTCTTCCTCTATTTGAGTAATTCATGGTCATATCTCTCTTGTAAACTCTCAATGAACTTATTCCATTTTTCCCTGAAGTGTTTTCTCTTTCGATATCTTCAAAGGTGTCTGGATTCTGCGTTAATTTCACACTCGTTTGCTTAATCTACCCCGGCTAATGCTCCATTTAGGCCATAATCGATTCAGACGGAGACACAGTGAGTGATGGGTTCATCGCTGAGACGCTATTGTGTTATCATTGCAGCACATTAACACGGAGAAGAATAAGCCACTTCTCTCCCTTATTTCCTCTTTTATCAAGTGTTTATTTGTTCCCACAGAAAAGTGACTGAGCACAGAACAGAACTTTTGATTCTCTCCTCAGACTTTCTGGATTTCAAACTTAAAGCCACCGCAGTCGGGGGCTGTTCGGGGGAATCTGAGCTTCTTTTCAACTCGAGACTTTATCTGGATTCAAACGGGCGGTTGCTCTGAGCTGCTGAGCAGAGTTTGGCTCCGTGCAGGAGGGCGCTGCTCGTCTGAAAGTGGAAAGAGAAGTCAACGTTTCTTCTGAAGAGAATAAACCGCTGTTCAAAGACTTCAAACAACCTGTTTTCTCACACCTTGAACAGTCTCTTAATGAAACCACATTTAAACTCACTAGATCCAGATTTCTATCTAGATTATATTGTACTTGTCATCTTTCTGTGACATTGGTTCATGTCAGTGATGGCTTATCTTAACCAATTTACCTTCTTCAAACTTTAACAAAACAGTTCTAGTTGCAGTAGATTCCAGTAAAACCTGGTGTCACAGCAGAAGTAGAGAGCGACTACTTTTTCGTTTTGTGTTAGAAACGAGTGTGAATCTGTTGTTTCTTGGATTCTTCCTTTGCTTTATCGAGGAAACCCTTCGATATTCCTTTAGCATCTTTTTGTGGATGTGGTTTAAAGATCTGACATCACAACTGGTACTGAGCATGTCTGAGGTCAAAGGTCACTGCTCCCATACAATAGCCGCAACACGATGTTCAGTGATCGTGGAAGCAAATAGTAAAAGAGAGCGCAGCAGAGTCGGTGTTGCTTCTCTACGTGTCTTGTGGTGGTTGGTCTGTGTTGCGTCGTTTCGTATGCATGGGATCACCTGTGTGTGTTAACATGTAACGTGGGAGCTGTGAGTGTGTGTGACGGAGCAGGACGCTGCTCTCATCGACACGACGTCCCAGCTGCCCTCTGAGCAGGAGCACATGTGCTGCTCGGTCAACACCTCACATGCATGTCACGGTTTCCCTGATTCCTGGTGCAACATGTTCAGGTGTGTGAAATGTGTGCGCCGTGCCCAAGGATGTTTTTATTGATTGATGGCTGCGGTGGAGAGATGAAAGGAGAGAAGGAGGGATGAAAGGAGGAAAAAGAGAGAGAGGCTGAGTGGAAACCAAAGAAATCAATCAGCCTGTCCTCCGAGTTTACAAGGAGGGAGAAACGGAGGGAGGATGGGAAGAAGAAGGGAAACATGGAGGAGAGAGGAGAGGATGGGTGATAAACAGAGGCAGAAAAGAGAGATGGAGGAGAGAGAGAGAATGAAGAGGATTAGATGGGTGAAGGGATGGAAGAAGAGAGTGAAGGGCAGTGAAGAGGAGAGGAAAGAAGAGATGAGGAAGGACAATGGCCAGAGAGGGTCTAAGTGGAGCAGAGGGATGCTGAGGAAGACGATGGAAGAGGAGAGAAGAGGAGAGAAGGAGGGATGAGAGAAGAAAATGAGAAAAAAGTTAAAGAAACATAAGGAAACAAGGGAAGAAGAAGGAAAATGGAAAGAGAAAAGACCAAAGTGAAGCTGATGAAAAGGGAAAAGAAGGATGAGATGAAGAGGATTGAGTAAGAGAGGAGATGAAGGATGTTAGGGAGAGCAGAGGAGAAGAAAACAGAAAAGAGAGAGGGATGAAGTTATTGAAATGGAAAGATATTGAGTATAAGAAAGAGTGAAGAACGATAAAGGAGAAAAAGAGGAGAGAGGATGCTAGTCAAGGAAAGGACAGGTGAAGGAGGGAAGAGAGCGGATGAGAAGAAGGAGGAGAGAGGAAAGGAATGATGTGCTGAGGGGATGAGTCAGATGCACGTGAGGGGGATGTGAGCTGCATGCTAACTACACACACACACACACACACACACACACACACACACACACACACACACACACACACACACACTATAGGTGAAAACACACATCTGCATCAGCAACTGCGAGGAGAGGAAGCGATGGGAGGGTCTTACAGAGGGCATCCTCTCCTCCTTCCTTCCCATCTTCTTCTTCTTCTTCACTATCAAGTCATGACTGCCCTTCCCCTCCCTCCCTCCCTCCCTCCCTCTATCGCTCTTTCATTCCCTCTCTTCTGACCCACATCTCTCATTTATCACTTTCCTCTTCCTTCTTCTCATCTCTGCGTCTGCCGCATTTTTTGTTTGCCCATCATCTCTCTTTCCTTTCCCCTCTCTTCCTCCCCCTCTTCCTTTTCAAGCCTCTCTTTCCCTCCATCCTCTCCCCCTCTCCCCCTCTCTCTCCCCCTCTCTCTCTCTTCACTCTGCTGATTGGCTCTTTGATCACGTCTGCTCTGGTGTGTAATTCTGCTCTGATAATTTATGAAACCATGAATGATATCAGCTCATGTTGTTCATTCCCTGACCCGAATAAACACTCCTCGCTCAGACAAATAAACTGGTGCACGGGGACAGTTGTAAAAATACAACAGTCAATGTCGAGATGATGAAGAAACACCATGAATACTGTCTAAAATCAAAGGTAGAAATGAATGAGAGCGATGATGGTCGGTCACTGCTGCGTGAAATTAACTATATCATCGATACATCATGAGTTTGTTGATTCAGTTTTAAGTGTTTGGTGTTGCAGCTGCGGCCAATCGGTCAGTTTGATTGCAAAATAATCCGAATTTTGCCAAATACATTGAACAATGTTTGGAAAATATGATAAGTCTCATTTACAAGTTGCGCATAAAGCTTAATTTGAATTGAAAGACGCTCTTGTTAGCTTGTGGCATCGTTAACGCTCGTTGTTCTTGTCCTTGCGTGCAAAGGCGCTTTGCAGAAGTGCTGTGCGGCGTCGTTTTGGCTGGTCGCACACCTCTCAGTGACTCAGTGAGGGAGCATGGAGGTTCCCTGACGGCTCCTGGAGGCAGATTACAGACGCTGGTGATAAAGATGAGATATTGTGCAAGAAACTGTGAAGAAAAACTGTTTCTCTGGTGGTGTGGTTGTATTTTTCTCAGCGTGGACACCTGTTGTTTAGGAGGAGACACCGTGAATCTGTCAAGCTCCACTGCAAACTGCACTGAAGTACTCTGATTACTTAGTAATCTATAGTAAATAAACTTTAAAATGATGGACAAGTTTTATGGTTTTTAAAAGAAACTGTTGCATATCATCAGTCATGAGCTTTTGGCCATAAATTGCAAAGGAATACATTTTATAAAACTATAATATAACACAATAGTAATGTTGTTATCTTGGTGCCGAGTTACAGGTTGTTTACTGGCAGCTTTCAGGGACATACAGAAGACGCACTGTGCAGCGTGGTGTCCGTTTGAGATGATGTTACTGCTGAGGGAATCTGATAGGGAATGAAAACTGCCGGTTTGATTCAGTTTGAAAGACGGTTGGTTGATAACTGGTCGGCCCTGTTTACTCACCCTGTGAGAAGAATGGAGAAGGAAGTGTGTGTGTGTGTGTGTGTGTGTGTGTGTGTGTGTGTGTGTGTGTGGGCGTGTACATGAAAGAGAGAATGTGCTCGTAGACACAATTGATCGTTCTCTTGTCTTCTATAAGAAACGTGCCAGCTGAAACACGACGTGAATGCTTGGCTTCCTTGTAAAACAATACCAGTTGCACGTCTTTCTGTCCCCAACACGTTTCCTGTCTTTCTCCTTCTTGTGCTCTCTCCCCCCTTCTTCCTCCCTCGTTCACCTCCCACCAGAGACCACAGTGCCTTGTCTTCACACTGAGTCACGTACACACACTTCTTCCTCCTCCTCTTTTCTTGCTGTTCTCTGTGACATGGCTCAGGGTTTCTGTCTGAAGCTGCAGCCATGTGTTGTGACTGGAGACCACGTGGCACCACCTTCTGACTGGAGCACGCTTTGGGCTTTCTGAAGGGGTTTCCTTCAGGGGTTTGAAGACCACGTTGGTGTTTTACAGGGCTTGTCCCTCAAAGGAGTTTGAAAAGGGTGTTGAGACAGTCTCGATGAGCTGTCAGAGTTTTCGAGAAGTGCGGAAAGCTAATGAGAAGGTTTCCTGAAAACTAACAGCAGGAATTGAGGGTTTTCAGTAAAGTGTAAGGATTCTAAGGGATTTGAGGGTTTTAAGATCCATTGTTGGGGGTTTAGGATCATGAGGGTGTTTTATAGATTCACGGGGGGGCTGGTAGGGCCCCTGGTTGAGTTCAGGAGGTTCAAGAAGTTACTAGAGAGATTTTAAGGGGTGGTGGGGGGGGTCTTTAAGTGGTACGGATAACGATGGACAGATGGTGGTTGAGCCCTTAATGAGGCTTGTAGGGGTACAGTGATCAAAAGTATGTTTAACTTCAGCGTTTAAATATGAATTTGTGAATGAAACAAACCTTCTCTGTGTTACTACAACGACATCACATATTCAAGCTAGTTTTTACTTTTCCCATCCTCGTCGTCACAGAGGTTGAATTCAAGGCTCTTTGCAGAAAAACTGCTCTGAGGCCGGTGAAGTAGAAGCTAATCTACTGGACACGCTCCAAGTGGAGTGCACTTACAAATTGTATAATAAGAAGAAATATGTCTCCGTTGTGTTTGTGCTCGTCCACAAGGGAGTCCAGCTGATAATTGTGAGTTCCCAGAATCGTTTTCAAAGGATCATTTCAAAGGATTTGGAATAATTTACTCTTCAGAGTCCAGAAAACAGAGCTCGATCGACCACGTGCCACCGTGACGGAGAATTCCACAGATTACACCGAGGAGCTAATTTCACTGATTAACACACACTCTGCCCGAGGGGAACTAATCACGTGAAGACCCTCTGTGACACAATAGCACTCTGTTGATGTGCAGGACCTCCGCACAACGCCTGCTGCAGTATGTGACACATTCCCTGTCTAATCCTTCATTGTGCTGCGGCAGATGCCTCCATTGCTTTCAGTGTGGAAACTCCTCAAACATGGGAGTCTCATTATCTGTAATGAGGAGCTGTTGAGAGATGAGGGCCTGTCGATGAGAGCTCCTTGTGACTCAGACACTGAGCAGTGTAATAATATACAGTATATGCCAGATGATGGAGGCTTTCATCCAGAGTACCTCACAGTGCTTCAACTGCATGCATATTTCACAAAGTGTGGCCCAGTGGGAACCGAACCCCTAAATATAACAATGGCAGCGCTGCGTCGAGCGGTGAACTTCACAGGAAACGGCAACCTTAGCTGGGAGCGGAGCTGCTTCCCATGTTCGGTAACTTGGGTTCTTAGACAGCGGCGGTTACAGAGAAAACATCATTTCCTTTGTGATGCATAAAAGAGCAAAGTGTCCGACTCCAGTGACGCAGGCAGACTCGCTCCTTTCCCTCCAGCTGTGATCAGCACCTCCCGTTATTCGGGATCACGTTTTTCACAAAGTGACTCGCTCTGTCGCATCTCAAAAGAACAAACCGCCCGGGAGTTTTGCTTTAATCTTGATGTTTGACTAACGTGACCTTTCCCTCTCTCTCTTCCTCTTGTTTTTCTCCATCTTGCAGTATGGGGAGGAGGAGGTGTGTTCGGACCGCTTGGACACTGACTTCCCGGACATCGACCTCTCCCAGCTGGACACCAGTGACTTCGACAGCGTCAACTGCCTCAGTGAGCTGCAGTGGTGCAACGACCAGGCTGCAGACGCGTCACCGTCCTCCATCCACTACAGTACGGCAGATGAGCTCTTTGAGGTGAGGCTCAATCTGCAGTCCCCTTATTCTGCAGACGACTTCTTCAATGCTTTTATCATCAATGTTGTTTTATACAGATAATCTTGGCCTCAGGATGAGTTGTTTGGGGTGAAGGTGTTTTTCACTGTTGTTATTTTGTCCCTTTGAGCCTTTAAGGGATATCTGGGAATTCTACGTCTGCCAATAAAAACAGGGTATTCACATCCCTTTTGATTCCCAGACAACAAAGACTTCAATACCTCATTGAGACATTAATGCAAATGATGCTACAAAGTGCAGCTTCAAAGTTAAAGGCACAAACCAGCCTTCGCAGAGAGAAAACAACCCAAACAACCCATTTCACCAACAAATTCAAATCCAGATTGAGTTTTTAAACCTAATCCACAAAGTTGGAAGCCTGAGGCCTCGGTTCGAATGGAGAGTTTGTTAATCTGATTTGATTTAGGAAGGAGAAAAAAACATCCTGCAGAACCAAAACACATCATCGGTGTTTCAGCGGTGACAGAAGACGCCCAGCTGCCGGAACCCTTTGTCTCAGGGACACCTTTCAAAAGTTTATATAAGATTTCAAAGTAATCTGGGAGTAGATTTAGTTTAGTTTGCCATTCAGGAGAAATCTCTCTGCTTCTTGGAATTGGAGTTGGATGGTTCACCAACTTTCAAACTCAAATTCTGAATCTTAACTATTGCACCACAATTACTTAAATATATGCAGCTGCAGAATATATAATATATATATATCTTCATGCTGCAGGTGTTTTTAGATGCAACCAGACAATTAATGTGATTAGTCTCCACCGTGTTTGCCCTGGGCTCGTGTCTCAGTACGTTTATTCACTGTTAAGTATCTGAAACGTTACCTTGACTTGTTTGTTTTGCTCGTGTAGCTCATCGCTAATTGTCCAGTCATTTGATGAATCTTGGCTTCGGGGCCAAAGTTGTCTTTCCCTTGACTCGTGCAAAGCCCCAAACCTTCACCTGATCCCCTCACTGAAATATGGACGTGCAGCGTGTCTCCGGGGGCACTGCCGAGAAAGTAATTGCCAGTTATGCTGTGTGTAATATGATGATGGAAGCAGTCCGTCAGTCTAGATGAGCACTGGGCTTCTTACGGGGGCCAGTGGAAGGCCTGAGGCTCCGGTATCAGGTGACCTTGGTGGGCGAATTCAGGGAACACCCTCTGCGTCTGAAAGCAAAACCTGGATCATTGATCGTCTAAAGGTTTCCAGCCCCAGTGATGTCCCCCGGTCCCATTACAGCTCAAGTGAGTGCATCCCGAGAAGAGCAAGACGACAACAGAGAGATAAAATAGCCTTTAGGTTCTGTACTGTAACTGTGCCGGTGAGAACTGCTCTAATGCTGCGATGCACCGCGGAGCATTGGTTAAATGAAGAGGGGGCAAGGCATGATGGGAATGTAGGTGAAGTAAACACACAGACTCTGTCCTCTCTGTGTCTTCCTCTGCTTTTTTCATTCTTATTTCGATTCTCCATTAGCCTGAGAGACCGTTCGTCTTCCTGCTTCCGACACAAAACAGAAGTTTACGACACAGAACCACATCAGCACTAATACACATTTGTGTTGACGCCATAATCTTTATGAGGAAGAAGAGCGCACGAGCAAGAGGCTTCATTACCGTGATCTGCTGCTGACGGCGTTTTACTAATAAAGACTTAAAGACGAAGGAGACAGAAGAGAAGACACGACACGGAAACAGTTGTTTTTCATCCCTCTTCTTGTTTCTCTCCATCTAATTTCACTATTTTTACTTGCTGTCTGTTATCTCTTCGTTTCTCTTCTCTTCCTCGCTGTTGTTGTTCTTTACCGAATCTTCTCCCGACTCAAATTGAGCCTTTTTCTTTCTGACTTCATCTGTTTTTCTTTCTCTAATTCATCTCCCTTTTTAATTCCTTCGTGTTTTGACGTCTTGTTTTATTTCTTTACAATATCCCCCCCTGAATAGACCTTTTTTAAGAATAAATGATATTTTCCTCTCCCACATCCTCCGCCTTCTCTCCTCCGACATATCATACTTTAGCCAATATCGTATAGATCGGACTAATACAGGCGTGCAGACATGCAGGCGTGCAGACGTGCAGACGGTCAGACGGCTTTCAGTTAGGAACACACAGTAATGAATAGCGTGATAAGCCAACAGATGAATCCCCCTCCATGTCTCCGACTCTGTGCCGCCCATCAACACACCACTTATTTACAGCAGCGTATCGGAATCTAATCCCATGTCGGGCGAGATTGATCCATGTTTGTGTGTGGTTGAATTTCACTTTATAACTAATGGTAGAGTTACGGGTTAGGCTAATGTCATACTATTACTTTAATGATCATAATGATAATAATAATAATAATGCCGGATGTGTATATCTATTACCAATAATTATACGTTTTGCTGCCTCTTGTCTTCGGTGTAACTTTCTTCTGTTTCCGTCTCTGCTTCTTTTCACACTCTCAGTTGAATCCAATTAATATCCAGGAAATCTCATTAATATCCGTCTAATCTGATTAATTCACTCGGACGCTGAGTACGTTCCCGACGTCCAGCGGAGCGTCTCCGAGTCTTTTAAGTCACGGCCTCCAGTGCAGAGAGACGGCGAGTCAGCAAAGCTCGGAGAGACGAGACAACATGAATTTAATAATAAATAGTTTGGCAGCCGGGAACAGATAGAGCTGGATGATAAAGAGAGGAGACAGATGAATGGAGCTCGGTGGCTTCCCGTAGGCCAGCCGTGCTATCACCTCTCCACCAGACTCCGCTCTCAGCAAGATGGCAGCTCCGTAACAGTAAACAACCCCCGTGTGGGCGTAACAGGACGGATGGGAACAGATTCTGACTGGAACCACAGATAAACAAGGTTTTCTGGTCGTGTGTTTTCAAATTTTGGGGGAAAAATACATACATGGAACTGGTTGATGATGATGAAGCAGATAACAATCGATAACAATTTCTGTCTGATGAGGTTAAAGGTCGGATACATGAGGAATATTATCCACCATAATAAAGAGGATAGAAGAGAAGCTGATGGATTAGCATGACAAGAGGAGGAAGGGAAACAAAGGGGGGGGGGGGGTTCAGAAAGTGATTCAGCCCTGACACAGTTTCCCTAAAGTCTGTTCTTCATCTGATTCTGACGATACTTTCCAGGCGTGAATGTTGTGTACGAGCATAAAGTCGGAAGGAGGTTAGAGTTATTTTCCAACAGTCTTGATGACTCAAGACAAAGTGACTCGAATGTGGTTGTTTCTTTTGTGTGGATTGCACGGAGGGATCACATGGGGGGGGGCCCAACAGTCCCCTTTATGAAACCACATTTTATTTCACTGGATCCAGATTCTGTTTCTTCATGAAGATCCAAGAATCATAACCTGGGAAATCAGTCAAATTGGTTCGATTTATTATCAAAAAACACATTAAAAGAAAGTGAACATTTATTGTGATTTCTGTCTTGGTTCATGTTCCTTCCTCCCAGCAGGTTTCATGGAAATCCACAGTTTTTACACAATTCTCCTCACAAAGAGACGGACAGGGATGAAAACATATCTCCTATTGGTGGATGTAATAAATATGAACTCATACGAACAATCTGAGAACAGAATGCATTGTGGTCACTGGAGTATTGTGCAAAAGGAGATAACTTTCAAAATGAATGGAAACTGAAATTGAAATTTCACTCCTGACCTTGAGTAAAGACTTGAAGTTGTTGAGAAATTGAAGATATTCAACTTTAAGAAGTTTATCAGCTTTTATAACTTCTGCCTTTGCTGTGAGTCACTTTTTCTCACCCTGGCCCTCGTTGTGTTTGACTCTCTCCAGATAGAAGAGGAGAATGCGGCCCTGCTCGCCGCGCTCACCGACAGCTTGGATGGCATGGTGGATGCCGAGGTGGGCGGGCTCTCCGTCTTTCCCGCCCTGGGGGAGGAGCCCGACCAGCAAGACGACGAAGAGGACAGTCTTCCTCTCGGCGCTGAGGACTTCAGCCAGTCGCTGGGGTCCGAGACGGAGGACCCATCTCTAGTAAG
This sequence comes from Verasper variegatus, assembly GCA_026259375.1. NCBI lineage: Eukaryota > Metazoa > Chordata > Actinopteri > Pleuronectiformes > Pleuronectidae > Verasper > Verasper variegatus. The sequence goes on along the minus strand of CM048043.1, from coordinate 2,050,512 downwards.
AACATCTCTCATACTGTTGCTGCGGAGGAACCGTTCTTCTTCTGTGGTTGTTCTCCGACACTTTCACCTCGTCAAAGAACGACTTGACGTTTTCAGCCTCGTCTTTCATTTTTGTCAAATCAAAAGTCTCCTCAGCTCAAAACCTGCCCCCTGTTGAAATGGAGCCTTTTAACACACACTTCAAACCCCCCCCCCCCACGCTCTCCCTCTTTTTCTCCCCCAGTATCTTAATCTGTTGAACGTTTGCTCACCTTGATGTTCCCCTTGTTGGCCCGGCGAGGTTCAAAGTCTGTCTCCGACTCCAGGAAAACAGAGGGTCACCTTTCATCCAGAGTGTGTGTGTGTGTGTGTGTGTGTGTGTGTAGCTCTATATTTGTGAGGACCAGATTGAGTTACAGACTTGTGTGGATATTTTGACTGCTCCTCACTTTTTCACACAGTTTCAAAAAGGCAGTTTGAGGGTTAAGACTCGGTTTGAAGACTCAGGATAAGATGAAGTTTAGATAATGTTGGATTCAGCTGTGACAGTATCACATTATAACCCTTTTTCCAGTGTGGCAGCAAAACTCTTCCCGATATTTTAAGTATTTCATTTGTCTCTACAAGGACAAAGACAGTTCCTGAAAGCATTCAGACTGAAGACAAGTTGCAGAAGCTTATTTGTGGAGTTTGTGTAGAAATTAAATAAAGACTAAGATTATAAAGTCGTTAGTAAAGTCAGCAAATTTACGTCTGAGATATGGAGACACAATAACCTTGGACTCGTGATATCTCAAAAACTTTAGACCCGAGTTATGATCATTTTCCGGTAGTCAGGTTTTATGTGTGATGATTATTAAATCCCCACAGGTCCTCACAAGTGTAGTGATCCTAACACATGAATGGTCCTGCAGCAGCACGTGGTCGAGTTTGTGTGTGTTTGCTTGTTTTCAGCCCCGTCGCCCCTCTCTCTCCCTCTCTCTCTCTTTTCACACTGTGCTGCTGGATGCCCCTCTCTCTCTCTCTCTCTCTCTCTCTCTCTCTCTCTCTCTCTCGATGGGCCCCTCTATCTTTCCCTGAACCACACTTCTCAGAACGAACCTTGTTTTTCTCTCGTCTCCCCTGCTCCCCCTCCTCTCGTTATCAGCCCGGCCGCCTGCACCTGAACCTGCGTCTCATGGCGCAGGAACAACAAATCTCTGTCTCCCTTCTCCGTGCCCTACTTCCCCCCTCGGTTCGCGCCGCTGTCAGGAGAACGCAGCGTCTGAAGCTTAATACAAGCAGGAAGCTGCTTCCCTGCAATAAACGACTTACGATTACAGCTGTAACGTGGCCTTATTGCACTTGTCAGGATGAATCCAGCCGGCTTCTTTTAATTTGACTTAAATTTCACAGCCGGGGGGGGGTGGCGGGCTGCTCACAGGGATTTCTCGTGCACTCTGATTTAGCGGCGGCCCACAAAGATGCAATTGTTTGGCAGCCATGATTCACGTAGCACGGTGTAGAGTAAATATTCAGCGAGCTGCTCGGCCCTGCACACGTTCAATTACACAGCGAGTTGAGCTATAAAACATGTCAGTGAAGTCAGGGGAGAGCTTTTAGGGTTTAGGCCAGAAAACGGTTTCTAATGATTCTTACAGTCAATATACCGACTAATATCTTATTTCATATTTAATACATTTTGATCCTGTTGAAAAGTTGATGAGATTAAAGACCTGAGCACATTGAAACTACTTTTTATCACAACTTGGATTTGATTTTCATGCTTGAAATCAATATTTCGGCTGATATTTTATATAAATTCCCAAGATGTGGTTATTTAACCCTAATGAGAAAGAAATAGGAAGTAATTGAGGCTTCATATTTTACAGTTTAACTATCAACTTTATCACAGAAAAGACAAGTACGACCAAAACAGAACTTAAAGAATAAACATATTTTAAATGAAAACATGAATGCACATCTCTTCTGCATTGTTTGTTCTGTAAAAGTAAAAGTTTTTACTTTCAGGAAACATAAACGCTGACACAGAAATGTCTGTGAAAGGCAGATAAATCTACTCTTGAGTCCAAGCAGTGCTGCTGAATATATACGTTCAACAGGGTAAGAAAGAATCAGCTCTGTGAGGAGATCAACCTGTTTTCTCAGAATCAATCAATAGATCCAGTTGTTGAAACATCTGGAACGAGCCACAGTGTTTCTGCAGCATCGCAGGAGAACACACGACCAGAGGAAGTGACATTCCTTCCAAATTGGTGGAAGTAATAACGACCTCAGTGACCTGAGATGCTTCAGAACAGGAATCAGGGTAATTTAGCAAATGAGGAATCCAGAAAATGCAGAGTCTCTGACAGCGATATCCGTTAGTGTGTGTGACGCTTATCGTCCGCTGCCATCGCGACAGCAAACAGGAGGCGGCCACGCAGGACTGGTTTTGTTGCTGGGATCACGGAGGTGTTGTTTAGTCCATAACAAACAGATCAGGGTTCTGAGAGGTCACAAGTCCTTCACTGTTGTGTTACTAAACTTTGTCGCCCCACACACACACACACACACACACACACAACTGCTCTGCCCTTGTTGCACCTTGAGGACTCTGGTTGGACGGAGCCGGTTTATCAGTAACAGAACAGACGCTGAAGGTCAAATGAGAAGAGGTCAGTTGAATTGTTCAGTAATGTTAAAGTAAGTTAAAACTAAAACCCCTGGATCCGCCCCCTGATCTGGATCTGCACCCGTCTCCCTGACTCATATCACATCCTTCCACCACGTTTCGTGACCATTTGCAGTTTCCCAGTCACGACAGGATGAAACAATAGACTTTAAATAGAAATGGACTCCGGGTCCTGGAATCGAAGCGAGTTCAGAAGTGCCTGAAACCTGTAATCTCATGAATGACCAGCAAAGGGCGACTCCGCTGGTGTTAAAAGACGTCTGTGAGAAAATGATTTGTCACTTAACGAGCGGATTGGGAGGTAATGGTGTGAAGTTCAGGGACAGACGGAGGCCTTTGTTTACTTAAAACCTCAACAGCACAAATCAATGTTCCTGATAAATGAAGCGTTTCGCCGAGAAGAGAAGTTTCCGTCGTTAGAAAAACAGAATCCCTCTAAATCTGAACCAAATCATGAACAGTCTTCACTTCATAAAGCAACAGCGTGTGCTCGGATTAGTGTTTCACTGTCAGCGATGTGCACGTTAAGAAATATATCAGCGGCTGCATTTTTTTTACGGTGGCAGTATAACCACACGTGATTCATCGTGCACGGTCGCCACGTGCTTTCCCTTGAAAGCTGTAAGCGTGCAGCTGAAGAAGTCTTTTCTGTGCCCAGACACACAGATCTCAGTCAAGTGGCTGCTGCTTCACTCCTCTGACAGCTGGCAAGATAACACGCTTTTCAGAAAGTTTCCTCTCTCACACACACACATGTTACTATTGCTGCTTGGTTACCACCTCGTCGACACTGCACCTTCTTGAATCCTTTCCCCTGGGTGTCATCTTGAGTTGTGGCTCCAGGCAGCAAGTTTACGGTGACGGTGGAAGACAAGTCGAGGCTCCCGTGTGAAATGAACTCACACGTGAACAGAGAACTGGTTTTAAACTGTCACACGATGACTCGACAGTGCGCACGGAATTAAAAAGTTGTTTTTAGAAAAAGAGTTAGAGGCAGGAATGTTGTACAGTCACATTGAAACAGGTGGAGCTCTGACAGTTTTAGCGTTTTGATGTGATGAACTCTCTATCTCCACCTTCTCAGCACTCTACTATTCCTCCTTCCTTCCACCTGTAACAGACACTTAACTGTCACTGTTGTGACCCGGTGTTTTCCATGAAAACGTCTCTTCCCAGATACAGAGAAGAATCCTGGACTGTTTCTTTACACTGATGAGTTTCCCCTGTTATTCCTCTGGAGATGTGTTGTTCTGATTGATTCATGATTCATCGTCTGATGGTCCAGCGACGCCTCCACTGGATCCAGGGCTGGTTCCTGGAGCCCTGACAGGAAGCAGAATATTCTATTTGACTTTATAGAAATCACATCATCCCGGGTCCTGGCTCAGTTTCCATTGTGTTCAGTATCAGTGACGAAAATAGCAACCTGACATTCTGTCCACTCACAGAAAAGCCTGGTGTAATGACATTATGCCGTTTACTCAACTGAAGCTGCCAGATGTGTGTGTGTGTGTCTGTGTGTGTCTATGTGTGTGTGTGTGTGTGTGTGTGTGTGTGTTTCCATCAGTTGAGTGCTTCACTGTCACATGACTGCTGTCACTCATGTGTTTAAGTCTGAGTGTGGCGCTGCCCTCTACTGGTTCAGGATGGTACTGCAGATGACCTCACGGAGGCCCCAGTGTGTGTGTGTCTGTGTGTGTGTGTGTGTGTGTGTGTGTGTGTGTGTGTGTGTGTGTGTGTGTGTGTGTGTGTGAATAACTGTGTCCACATTTTATTTATGATATATCTAAGAATAATTCACACGATTTATTGTCCCATCACCACTTCAGTTTCAATCCCTTCATCAGTTAGAACCTTCTGAATATTTGATGCTGGAAATAGAAAGAAAGTCTCTGTGTATGAGCTCCTCCTGCGTTTATCTGTGTTTATCACTCTCGTGCAATTCAATGTCTGTCTGTGTGTGTTTGTGTGTGAGTGTGTGTCTGTGTGTGTCTATATGTCTGTGTGTGTGTCCCAGCACAGAACAAGGCGTTCATTGATGCTGGCAGTGTGGCTCTGGAAGGCGTCCAGGGTAGAGTAGAGCGGAGGAGAGTGTTCGAGGGGCCTGGACGCTGCCAGGGAGTTTTCAATGTTTCACACAGACACAAACCTTCAGTCTCCTCTTCACTTTTTCTTCAATGGGACTCTCAGAGGAGCATCATCACACACCCCGAGCCAAGTTGGCTCGTCCACAAAGGGCCCCGGTGGCCCCATTAGTGATGCGGCCGATCGTCCCGTTCGGTCGTTTGACCCAGATAGTATAGTACGGTGATGTCGGATTCATTAAAGCAATATACAGCGATGGTGCTGTAATAAAACGAGGCTGAACTGTGACCCCTGGACAATGATCAGAAGCTTTATGACGAACCAACGACGCCATAAACAACCAGCTGATGCTTTTCCTCTTAAAAGGCTTCTACCTCATCAGTTACCTCATGTTTCACATTTATTTCTAGATAATGGAGGAAAGAGCTTTTTCTCAGATTCTCTATATGTCGCCTGGTTCTTCATGTGAAGTTGAGCTCCAGGTTTGTTGATGTTCTGACAACATCAGTGAGAAATTAAATCAGATAAATGTAGCTCAATGAGTTAGATAATTAATACGAATATTAAAATGATGATGATAATAAGTGTGAGACGCTGGTGACCTGTCAGGGTCTAAACTCCGCCTTCCAGTGTGGGTGGATAATAATAATTATAGTAACTAATAATACTAATACATAGCTGGTTCCTTTCTGTAAATTCTTCTTTTAAAATAATGAACACATAGAAAATAGATGGATTTATCTTCTACACTGACGTCTAAGATGCTGTTGCTATGGAGAAGAGCTGCCCAGTTGAGGATGTTGCACCCTGAACAGATCGCTGAGCCCCGTACGGTCCTTTAAATTCATCCTAATCCAGAAAGGGAAGTGATTTGAACTTTACGTTTCTGCCTCAGCTTCAGAATCTCAGTCAGTCCGATGTAAAGAACCAGAGTCAACCAGGAGAGTTTCATTCCAATCCGATGGTTGAACGAGCTCCATCAGTCTCATCACCTGAGGAAATGAGGAGGCCTTTAGCTGTAAATGATTCAGGGAGCTCTGCTGTGTCCTGCTGCTCCAATCCTCATTCCCATCACATCTGCATTTTCCCCGTCGTCGTCTCCAAGAGCTGCGCGGCGTGGTGCGGCATGGCGTGGCGGGGGATTTTCTCCCTAAGCTGATTTATATCAGCTGATAGCCCTGTCATGAAGCTAGGCGCTGGAATGAATGGATGAATGGACGGATGAATACAGGCGATGAAAGAATGACGGCGAATGAGGCGCAGATTCGTCTCCACGTCTTAACTGTGGCTTCCTGTTTGATCAGAGAGGAGGGAGAGAAGGAGGGATGGTGGAGGGAAAGAAGAGGGCAGAGGTTTCGGATGAAGATGGGTGTTAAAGGTCATGATGGAGAAGAGGAAGAAGAGCGCGGAAGGGGATGATGGGAAGGGAATAAGGGATGATGTGTGAAAATGGAAAAAGCTTCAAAGACAGATGTTGATCCTGAAAGAGAGGGAAAACTGAAATGGAAGATAGATTGATTGAAGTGAGAAGATGAAGGAGGAGCAGGAGTCACACATGTTATCACAGAGATAGAAAATGGCTGAATCCAGCTCTGTAATGGGAAACGTGAATGTGCTGTGTCGCTGTCAGCTGCGGTGACGTGATGAATGTACAGTCTCATAACCTGATGACTTCTCCTGCATGATATTCCCTTGTTCAAACATCCATCTGCTGCAGGTTAACTGACGACAGGATATAGATCTGAAGCTGGAACGACAGACAAACGTTGAGATGCTTTCATCTCACTGTTTACATGTGATTCTCTCAGTTTCTCTCTTCTGGTTTTCTGGACAAAATGTGGACGATGAGATGAAATAAGATCTGTTTTAGTCCCACAAGGGAAATGTGCCTGGTTAACCAGAAGAGGAAAGACAAACACACACACAGTAAAAGTACTAAATAATTAAAGATACAATATAGAATATATAGTGTAACAGTTTTACAAATACATGATACGTAATTGCACAGGTCCCACTGTTGTTTGATGCATATTAATGTCCCTATGTTCTCTCCTGTCTCATCTCTTTCTTCTTCTTCTTCTTCTTCTTCTTCTTCTTCTTCTTCTTCATCTTCTTCTCCTCCTCCTGCCTCTCCATCCTCCTCTTCCTCAGCTGAAGAAGCTGCTGCTGACTCCTCCCAACGTGCCCTCGGGCGTCGACGCACACAAAGATGGAGTCCATGGCCATCGCTATAGCAACAGAAGCCTGCAGCTACGGCCGGTCAGACCCCTGGTCAAGGTGAGTCTCAGATTACAGCGAGTTCCTGTCAATTAAAAGGTGGATTACAGTGAGAGAGAGATTTTAAAAGTCGTCCTCAGACTGTGAAGCAGAAGTGAATCCGTGTGTCCTGCTGTACCACACATCCCTGTTTCCACTGCCTCGTGCACTGTGTCTTCTGGAGGCCGGACAGATAAAGAAATTGGATTTTTCAAATCACTTTCCCTCAGAGGTGGACGAGTTAAGGCAGAAGTAATTCACTGCTGCAAAAGTTCTTCTTCAAACAAGAGTCTGCAGTTGTTTTTCCTCCGGATTGGGTCAGAACAGATGTTGGCATTTGATTTTTAAAGGATTTTAAGTTCTCCAATCATTTGAGACAAAACAAACCTGCAGGTTGTAGATAGTTTCAAAGCTGTGAAACCTTTTAGTTTAAGATAGATGGTAAAACTTTAGTGTCTGACTCTGCAGCCGGTTTCTTCCAGCAGTCAACGCTGGTGTCTTTATACTGCAAATTCTATCTTTCTCCCACTTTTAGAAAGTTGTAGTCGTTGTTGTAACTTCTGCACCTAATCATGGAGGTGACAGATCAGGAAATGCAAGGCCAGGAACAGCTCTATTTTTTAAGAAGAGGTCTTTAAAGCTGCTCTCAGACCTGCACTAGTGTCTGAACATGCTCCAAGTGAGTCCGTGTGCATCTGCTCTTTTATACGTAAAACACAAACTCCTGACAATGTCCAGACTCAATTTTATGCCATTTTGCAGAGTTCATGTCTGCGAACAGCATCAGTGTCACCTGAAGCAGATTCATTACACTGGAGTTTGAGTCAAGTCAAGGTTAATCACAATGTACAACACCTTTCCCCCCAAAACCCTGCAAAATGTTGTGAAATAAAATTTTAAAAAGATGATTCGCTTTCAAAATAGTTAAGTAGTAAAGTCGGTTTTGACCTCGAAGAAGAAACCTCCTCACAGGTCTCTGATTCTCATCCAGACCAGAGAGCTGCAGCCGAGCCTCAGCTTTTATTTTATTTCCTGAAATGACAGATCTCTCAGTTTAGAATAAAGACTCCGTGGACCTTCCTGCTCGCAGCGTCTCCTCGTGACAGATGTAGTGTTGGCGAAGAGCGGACGTTTACAAAGCCGCGTGCTGTATGACTTAGCAGTAATTGGATCGCCGCTACCATTGTGCTTCAAGTGGCCATTGATTACAATACCAGTCGTTTATCTTGTGGCAGCATAAAGCGAGGTGAGCCTTCACCCTGCAGCCTCCTGCTCGGGCTCAAGAAAGGAGGAGAGAATATACCCACAGGATGCAGCATGGGGATAAGCCCGGCCTGTATCCATCTCACACACACACACACCGTCGTAACCCCGCGGCCGCTCGCTGTGTGTGTCAGCTTTAGTTTCTGTGTGGCTTTGCTGTGGCAGATGGTGGAGTATTGACTGACAGGTCACGAGGGCAGCAGTGAATCGCTGCCTCTCTCTCTGTCTGAAAAACTTAGAATCAGCCGTTTCATCGCAGCTGCACATTGAATCATTCCTCTGAGTCGGGAGTAAAGTGTGTGTGTGTGTGTGTGTGTGTGTGTGTGTGTGTGTGTGTGTGTGTGTGTGTGTGTGTGTGTGTGTGTGTGTGTGTGTGTGTGTGTGTGTGTGTGTGTGTGTGTGTGTGTGTGTGTGTGTTCCTGTATGAGAGCAGGAATCTAAACATCCAAAGATGTGTTGACATATTTCCAGCTGAGCTACAGTTCAATAAAGAAGAATGGATGAAAATGTTTCATATCAAACATCAATATTAAATGTCAGTATGGACTGAAGGTTGGAGAGATGGAAAATATTGAACATCAATTCATCACAGTTTATTTAAAATTTTTCTTTTCGAATAATTTGTCTTGAAAAATTAAGAAAACTGAATTTTTCAGTGCTTTTCTTTAATATAAAAACATCATTAAACACATTAAAAAATTAATAAATAATAACTGATAATATAATGTTTATAAAAGCAAATGAAAAGAGAATAATCATATTTTGAAGGTGAATAAAACATTGCATAAGGGAAAAGAACAAACAAACTAATAAACAAACAGAAAAACAGACTTCTGACCATGAACCTGTTTCACAAAACATTTTTAAATAACTGCTGAGGCTCTGATTCATAACGAGCAGTTAATTTACTTGTTGTTCCCATTGTTCTTCTCTCTTTATGTTAGTGAGCATAACAAAATTATAATCTTTTGTATAATGAAGGGCTTTGAAAGGTGTCCTCTTGCAAATCAGTTTCCCTCCAGGGATCACGACGTTAATCAGTCGGTCCTCTTGACACAGAATTCATAAAGAAATCTGGGTGAAAATCTGTGACAATTAATCTGCATCCTTTTAAAATTCATGAAGCGTAAAATTCCAAAACAAAGAGGCTCAGCAGCATCGACCACAGGAGCTGGAGAACTGGATGTTTGGGTTCTGCTGGTTATTTCTCTCCTGGACTGTTGAGTTGTTCTTTATTATCGACGGATCGTTACCAAAGCAGGAGAAAGTGGAACATTTTTCTTTATTAGATAATAAAACACGTTAGTTGATGTTTGACACATTGTGCAGATTCTAGTGAAACAGACTGAAGATGTTGTAATGTTTGTTTTTCTTGCTCCGCCCTCAGACTGACCTTCCTCAGGAGCGGAAGCCCCGGGCCGTGCGTCCAGCGGGACGCCTCTGCACCGAGCTCCACCGCCACCTCACCACCGCCAAGGACGCGGAGGACGCGCCGGCCCCCGACACAGAGGAGGACGAAGAGGAAGAGGAGGACGAGGACAGTGAGTCGGAGGAGGATGAAGAGGAGGAAGGGGAGGAGGAAGAGGAGGAGTCTTCCAGCAGCGAGGTGGAGGGAGCTGCGGTTGCGGCCTCCGTCCCAGCCGAGCCCCTGAAGCCTCAGTTCAGCTCAGAGAAAGAACTGCGCTCGGTGGTGGAGCTGATCACGTACATGCACACCTACTGCCTGCCCACGCGGAAGCAGCAGGGCTGGGAGCGCAAGGACCTGCCCAGGTCCCGGGCCCGACCCGAGGCCTCACGCCCGGCCGCCACAAACTCTGTCAGCAGAGTTGTCTTGGTGTCCGCTCCGGGGACGAGTGGGGGCTTGGCTGGGACAGGCAGCGGCGCCCCCAGGAGGCTTCCCTTTGCGAGGAAGAGGGAGATGAAGGCTAACTCCCTTCTCCGTGAGCTCCTGCAGCAGAGCAGCTCTTACGACGTGAGCAAGCCTTACAGACTGCACAGCCCCCCCTACTCCCACTCCCACTCCCACTGCCCGATCCGACCCGCTCCCTTTGCCCCGGCTAAATCACACCCTGCCCCGTCCCAGAACTACACTGCCCCGAAACCAGAGCTACGTAAAGACTACTCCTCCCCCGAGAGGAGGCACCGCTCGTGTGAGGCTCCTCAAACACCAGAGGAGGCCGTGGAGGACAGCGGCTCCTTCTCGGTGCGGCGTTCCCGGCGCCTGGCCTCTTTCCCCAGCCGCTTCGCCAAGAGGCTGCGGCCAGGACGAGCGCGGGAAGGAGAGGGGCGGGACAGGCAGGAGAAGGAGGAGGAAAGAGCAGGGTTCAAACTCCTGCCGACCCAAGCAGGAGGTGGAACCACGACGGAGGCACGGCCGGAACCGCTCACGTCCAGCGCTGGTGCGATGGAACCGACCAATCCCTGTTGCCACAACGGTGAGTTGGACGGGGAAGATTAAGGCCTGGCTTTCATTGTCAATTTTTAAAAGCCGCTTAAGGCCGAATGTATTAGGATGACTGTATTTATAATCCATCTCTTTTATTATCAGGCCACAGTGTCAGAAAATTGATCCGTCTACTAAATCTGAGTCGTGGCCCATTGTTCATTTGTCGTCCTCTTTGTGAACAAGATGCGGGATTTACTTTGTGTCCTTGAGAATTTGAAATGTCGTAATTCAAGTCTCAGCGTCGTTAGATTTCAATCGTAATCCATATAAATCAGACCAGAAATGTGACTTCTGATTAGTTAAGATCTGATCTGCGCCACACAGGACGTGAGACATTCAGTTGTAGTGTGAATGTCGCCTGTGATGCAAAAAAAACACGTCTTCTACACATTTTATTTTATTTATTTCCATCCATGGTTGTGAACTGGACTTTTATTCTGGTTTGCAGAAAAGCGAGCCTGTCTCTGTCTGCCTCTGAATCCCAAATCCACAGGGTGAGTATCTGTGTGACGTTCTGTAGCAGAGAGAGTTTGGTTGAAGCACTTTGCATGAGCAGAATATTTCATGTTGACAAAGCAGGAGCAGTCGAAAGCTGTTTTGCACAATAAAAGACCAGCAGTGTTTTTGGAGAAATTGAAAGGAAATGCATGAGTTTACCGAGCTGAGGCTTTCAGAGCTGCACGTGCAATCACGACACAATGGTCCAACAGCAAACGATTGTGAATGTGTGAATTGTTTATCTCTGGACACGGAGTGAGACACTGATTCCATTAAGGAGCAGAGGATTGGTTCAGTTTTTACTAATCTAATGTCCGTGAATATGCAAATGAGTGAGTTAATCACCTTTTAATGTAATGACTCAAATTAAGCACAAATTGATTTCATCCTATTAGGTTATTTATGTCATTGTCTCAGTCTATATAATCAAATGCTTCATAATCTGGAAGTCGTCCATAATTCATGAATCTTCACTTCAGTGTATGGGGGGGAATTAGTTGTTGGCAGGAGGTTGGAGGTCACTCTGAAATTAAGTCTCTGAAGATTATTATACTCTTATTATATTTGCAGTTTAAGATAAACCAGGATCCAGTCCAATGTTTTGATCCAGAGATCCCTAATGAAGCGGGACCCCTGGCTGACCTCCTCAGATTTGTATCTGTACCAGACAGAACGCCCGCGCTGCTCTTTCTAAATTAACCTCCACACCCACCCACCCTCAGACCTCCAGCGCCAGCCAGTGACAAAGCTCAATTGTGATCGTGTACAAACTCCTGGCGTTCGTCCATCTTCTAAATGAATTTGTCTTTCGGAGCGCTCACCAAAAGAAATAAATAATAAAGTTGTTTTTAAGGGTAAGTGATATCCCGCCTGAAGCCAATCCACTCGCCGCAGCTCCTCCTGCCTTCCCTGGCGACTGCAGAGACAGAAACAGACAGAAATAGAAAGATAGAAGGAAGAATAGTGGAGAGGACGGCGGCGTACATATGGTTTCTGTGATAAGAAACCAGCAGCGCCGGGAAACGCCAGAGAGAAACATTCAAATTCAGCCAACATCAATAAAACTGCACAGTTTTCATTTCACGGAGGAACAAACGCCTTTACGGGATCTTATTGGATTAATGTTGGTTTATTAACGCTGTAGTCTAATTCTTCTCCTTTCCTCTCCACTGACAGAGAGACCCAGTTCAGCACCAAGCCTTTTGAGCAGACGCTCAGTGTGGATCTATGTGGAACGGCAGGTAAACACAGATTAACTAACTGTATTAGTTTGTATATATACGCTGATGTCAACTGGTTTCACCTCCAATGTGTCGAGAACAGTGTGACTGAGTCGAGATTAGAAGCAACAGGTTGCGACGCATCAACTCTGCACATTTGCTTCAAGTGTCTTAAAAAAATAACTTTAAAATTAAAACAACTCTCAGATCTGTGCATATGAGAGTAGCAGCCACTTAGCTGAGCATAAAGACTTAGAGGTTTATGGGTTTAACATTTCTGCAAAGCAAAATATCCATTTTCTGACATAGTTGAAAGGAATATTTGTAAAAGTAAAGTAACTGAATGACGACCATCGCAGGAAAAATACACAAAATCTGTATCATTATCAGGATCTGCATAAAGATCTCTGCGTCATTACTTTAGAAAGTTCTTCCTTGGCCCACATCCCGACCTTCCCCTTAGTTTCAAGAAAATCGGTTCAGTGGTTTTTGCGTAATTCTGCAAATCATGTTTTGGTCTAAGAGGTTTTACGATGTGACTATTTCCTGGAAGGTTGTGGTTTATTGTGTCGCTTGTCCTCAGGTCTCACCCCCCCCACCACCCCACCTCACAAACCAGTGGAGGACGAGCTCTTCAAGCCGGCAGAGGGAGGAAAGGTTAGCGTGGGATCGGGTGGCGGCAGCAGTGACGACAGCGGTGGAGGTGGCGGCAGTGACTCTGCTCATCCGGCATCGAACACCAACGTTGCCACGAAGGGCTCGTCTTGGCTGAGCCGCGCCCACCACCAGAGGAAGCTTCCGGAGCAGACGGAGCTGTACGCCCAGCTGCGGCGCATGGGCCAGGCGGGCGACAGCGACACCCACCGCGACTTTGGTGACCACGACTACTGCGCGCTGAGCCTCGGGGAGAGCCGCAAGCGCAGCGCCGCCATGCTCGGCACCATGTTGCAGGCACAGGGAGGGAGCGATGGACCCAAAGCAGCTGACGCTCAGGTAGCGGGTGGGAAGGAGAAAGGGGAGGGGCTGGTGATGTCACAGGACGCAGAGCCGAAGGAGCAGCGGACGACCTTGGTTATTTCGTGCTCGCCGCCACCGGAGTCCCAGTCGGCGTCTCGCTCATCATCGCCCATCCCACCGTGCCCTGACTCCCCCGCCAGCAAGACAGACTCCAGGTGAGACAGAGACGGGGACAGGTACGAAGGGGGGGGGGGTCAAAGAGAAATGTCGAGAGGACAGAAAGAACGACTGTGAAAAGAGTGAGAGAGAACAACATGACTGAAGAGACGTTCATACAAGTCTGACTCCTTAGTTCTCAGCATATTGTGACACATACGGCAAAGCAACTGCTCCGCTTCTCCACAATCTGAATCCACTGCTCAGCTTCCAACGATATACGAGAGTTTGTTAAACTATCTGTCATCAGATCCCCCAACGAGGCAAAGAAGACAGTGAGAGAGACGTCATTTCTCATTAACAGAAAAGGTGGCAGGTTTATTCAAAGTTTATTCATGTTGAACATTCAACACTGCACTTCCTTTGGCCTTTAAAAACCCAGATGACAAGTGTGAAGCCGATAAGTGCACGAATCTCAGGACACGAGAGCTACAGACAGACGGACAGAGATTTCTGGAATTACTTGATAGATTTATGGCAGTTTTAGCACTTATTGCAATTGTTTAAACTCGCCTACAAAAGCACCTGAACAGAGTCAAATCGAAACGCACTTTGTGTGAACTCTTTAAAGACGTGATTCGAGAGGTTTTACCGACACGTTCCCTCCTCTGAGTCGACTTCTGTCAGGCTAAGCATCGAGATGAATCTGCAACAGGGGACCAGACACACAAGTCCTGGTCCTGGTGAAAGATCAAGTAGTGTGTGACCCCCCCCCCCCCCCCCCCCCCCCCCCCCCGTCACCTGTAATCACCCACACAACAACTGCAGGACTCCTGCAGGTCATGTAGTCTGAACCCAGAAGTCACAGATTTCAACAGTCACTGACTTCTACAAATGTAAAGTTCAACATGAGTCTCTCAGAGAAAAAGGTCAGAGCTCGTATTATTTCTGCTCATGACAACGACCGACATGAAGGGAGTGGATGAAGGAGCGAGAACAGAGCGACGCTGCAGTCGCTTGGAGGAACGTCTCCTTTTTCCTGCAGCAGTTCACCTGTTTCCACATGTCTGACATTTCAGTTTCACCTTGTGTTCGTCCTTATCTCACTCACCGTCCTCCCCCTCTCCCTCCTCCTCTCTTTCTCGTCCTCCTTCAGTGAGAACTCCGAGATCTGTCCCGACGACAAGCAGAGGAACAAAGCCAAGTCTGACGAGGTACATTGACACTGTGGTCTCCTCCTACTTGAACTGAACAAATGTTTTGTCCCACGTCAAAAAGACAAACTTCACCTAAAACACAAGTTTTATGTCCACAATCATCCATATTAATTTGGAGTTTGAACATGAAATCCGAACGTACACGAACTGATGAGGCTTCAGCTGCAGCATCGCAGTGACAGCTTGTAAATGAACACAGGGCCGTCTGAAGTGTGTCAAGAGCCTCAGGATGCTCTACACTTTCTGCTTCAGCTCTCACGTCGATCTGTATTCTGAATTGTCCTTTGTCCTGACTGTTGCCATGGTTTCCCTGTTGCCAGGACAACTGCCAGGTGTTTTACATCCACAACCTGCCAAGCAGCGTGACCCAGAACATGCTGAGGAAACGCTTCCAGGTTTTCGGCAAACCAGAGGACTGCAAAGTCATCATCTGCAACGAGTAAGTGACCTGAGCTAAAATCCTGCGATGTGAGCAGATGGAGGAACTTGGACTGGAAAAACACACTTTTGACAATTTGTTGGAATTAAATGTTTAAATTCAAGTCCATTGGGGCTTATTTTATATCCAGTTGCCTCTTTTCATCTTTCGAGGTTTTTGCCTGATTTTGGCGCTGCAGGAAAAAGCCTCTTGCTTCGTCTGAATCTGGGATTTGTTTTGAACACTGGACTTTTTTAACAACTTCTCAAATTGTTGATGTACAGCATGTATATTAGATTTTTTTATTGAGTATCAATGAAGTAAAGCATGTCTCTGTCTCTGTCTGGTTCACAGGGAGCGCTGTGGGGTGATAAAGATTCGCCAAGGAGGGGGTCAAAGACACTGGAGAGAACAGGAAACAGTTTTCCAAAACGGACCTGCGGGCCTGAGGAGGCTGTCGAGGAAACGCTACATAGACCTTGGTAATAATACACACACACACACACACACACACACACACACACACACACACACACACACACAGACACACACACACACAGACACACACACACACCTAAACAACACAACTCAATGCGGAAACCTAATTCGAACCCTATAACCAGGTCTAAACCCTCAAACATAAAAACAAACGAACTTTACAAAACGTGAAGTAGCACAGCTCAATTCAGTTTGTCTCACAAAACACTGAGCTGGAGGCTTCGCAAAGTTGCAATTAAAAAATAACGCAGATTTTCATGTCAGAGTTCAATAGAGTTCAACTCTGTGCAGAAGCACTTTGTAAAGTTACTTTGCCTCCTTATTGGGTTAAAGCTGAGTCCATCTGAAATGTCTTTGAGACGAGTGTTTTCTACTTTCGGACTCTTTATTTCTTGCATTTGACGAATGACCCTGTCTTGTCTCGCAGATGAGGCCGGTCCGGGCCCCGTCAAGAGCAAGTACGATGCACTGGACTTTGACACTCTGCTGAAGGAAGCCCAGAAGTCCCTCCACCGCTGACAGCACAGCGCCCTTGACTGGCCAGCCTTAGTAAAGCGCAGCAACATCCCTGC
This sequence comes from Verasper variegatus, assembly GCA_026259375.1. Taxonomy (NCBI): domain Eukaryota; kingdom Metazoa; phylum Chordata; class Actinopteri; order Pleuronectiformes; family Pleuronectidae; genus Verasper; species Verasper variegatus. Next base: position 2,034,273 of record CM048043.1, on the reverse strand, counting down.
GACTACACTGCTCTGCCCTCAGAAAGGCCTCTGGGTACCTCCATGCAAGGCAACCTCGCAAAATGTTTACATTTTTACCATTGGAATAAAGTAAGGACCTTGTTGTTTTTTTAAGTTTCTTTCACCAGAGGATACTGCTTAAAAACGAGGAAGCCACCGGGAGTCCGGACGGGTGAAGAGACAATGGAGGGAACAAGACTTTTAACAGCACTGGTACAACAACCACAAACAGTAACGATACAGTTGTCTGCTGAACAACAACAACAAAGCTGCTTCCTGTCTGTGTTGGTGACATCATCGCCCTGCCTTGGAAGCGCGGGTGTGAGAGACCTCTGTAGCAAATCCTTGCTAACCCTGCATTGCGTTGGTCGTCGTGGTGTGTGTGTTTCTGCGTGTGCGTGTTCTTTGTTCAGTTTGTTTTGTAAAAAATGAAAGTTAAAAAAACTCCCGTTTTCCAACCAGGGTTGTGGTGAATCCGCCGCGTTCACCGTGAAGTCTAACAACAACAAAAAAAAAAAATTTACCCTGCTTTGTTTTAGCGAAAAATTGTGGATGTTATAAATTTTAAAGATCTATTGTGTGTGTGTTATTGACAAAGAATATAACAAAAAAACATTTAACGTAATCATTTGATGATAAAAGTTTACAAATCTAAAATGAAGAAGAAAAAAAATCACCGTTTTTTCTTTTTTGTAACTGTAGTGCTTCCTTGATTTGATCTATGCACCGTCAGGAGGGAACTGTCTCCGCTGGCCTCCACTTCCCCCGGGACTCGAATCTCTAACTCTGTCATGCTGAATATATTCGGGCGTCTGCTACTGGCTGCTGCAGGTTCCGTGCGACTGGGCGCTTCGGTTATTATTAAGACCCACGACTTGGATTGTGGGGCGGGCAGGGGGGGGGATTTACCTTGTGAGCGTTTACGACCAATTCAAACAACAACTGTTCTTGGGAAGTTCTTACCTTTAACGTGATATGTTAAAATAGGCTGATTTGACGTAGTAACTATTATAAAGTTTAGTCATTTTTTAAAAAAGCTTATAAAAGTGAATTATTGGTCTATTGCAGAAAAATTCGTAGGTTTTAGGCGAGTTTACGAAATTCAGGGTTTGGAGTCAGTTGATTTAATGGATTACATCAGAAAACACCAACGTGTTTTCTTGTTTTGGTCCAGTAACGGTCACACGTCCATCCTAGAAGTTAAATCGTTGCTTAGAAAAATACGAAAAAGTGACCAGAAGCAAATTTGTCCTTGTCTCCAGAGAAAATGTGACAAAACAATAGTTTGTGCTTCAGCGGCCGACACCAGGTAGATTTCTTCCCCATCTCGACGGGTCTTGATGCGTCGCTGATGTGGTCCCACTGAACATATGTCCCGTCCTGTCCCCCCCCCCCCCGCCGCCGCCGCCACAGCCAATGCAACAGTTACTGTTTACATTTGGACTGCAGCAAGCAGAACGACAATGGGGAAACAGGGATGGTAGCCATCTGCGCTTTTATACCACACCCGATATGAATTCATCGCATCCGCACTTTGACCAGAACCAGTCCGGTTTTCCGTCGCATAGGAAACCATCAGTCGTTACAAGACCTGTAAATAGATGTTCTATTTGGATTGTCCAGGATTCCCTCGTTTCCCTGCGACATTGGCACTTGTAATGACATTTCAAACAGTACAGACCAATTTGCTGCATTTAATCCAAATGGAATGTATTTAACAATCTGAATGTATTCATCGCGTTTTCTGCTTGCCCAAAGATTGTGGAGCTTTTTGGTGCTTTACAAAAAGGGTTAGCCTCGCTCGCTCGTCCGGTCGACCGCATGCGACCCGATTCCAGCTGGAAGTGCAGTCTGGGTACAGCGCCTGCTTTACAGTCCTCATGCAGCCAGTAGCAGCCATCGTCCAAAAGCGAGATAAAGCCTCCGAGCCTGCCAATCCGGTGGCACCGAACCGCCACATCTGCAACACAGCCAGGGAACGAGTGAGGTGTGTGCTTGAAAGTAACAAAAAGAGCAATCGGACAAGAATGCGATGTCTCGTCCGGGAGGTACTGTATCAGCTGAGCATCTCTACCTCACATCCATCCATCACTGTCTTCGTATTTCTAGATGCTCTTCCTCCTCCTCCTCCTCCTCTTTTTATAGGTCTGTCCCTCTCTGTTTTGTTTTACGTCCGGTGTGTTCTCTGTGTGAGGTTTTCCCCAACGATGGGCGGTTATAGGTAGTGTGGGGGTTTGTGTTTTTGGTTCTTTTTATGTATACTTTACGACTCCCTCTACCACTAAGTCGGTTGTAAGAGGAATAATCTCTTGTCTTTCTATTACTCTATCCTTCGCTTGCCTCATAACGGTTTTAAGCGTGTCCGTTTCTTGGAGTCTCAATAGTGTGTCCTTGTGAGTGTTGTCTTTGTCTCGTGTTTTGAGTCGGACACTGCTGACGCTTGCGGGTTGGTGAGGAAGGTTCGGGAGGGGTTGAACGGCGGCTCAGTGGTTGGTCGTGCACCATCCATCCCGACTTCCCCCGTTCGTCCTCTCCTCGGCTGAGGATTTCAATAAAACTCAGCCCCGACTCTTCCTCCGTCTCTATCTCTAACTCTGTCGCTTTCTGACCCCGTGGGTTCAACTCCTCACTTTGAGGTCGACTCCAAACCCTGGTGAACTCCTCCTTTTTAACAAATAACCGTTCTCCCCCCCCCCCCCCCCCCCCGTCCTCCTACCTTGTTCTTTCTCTATCTAATCAACTCCTCGGTAACACACACAAAAAATTGAATGTTTACATCACTCGATTCTCCTTTGACTTTATTAGGAACGCACACTAAGTACAAAGGCGCCTTATTCAGTGTTTTTAAAAGATATATATATATAACAGCAAGTGAAGTGGCCTAGAAGGATGGACCCTCTCCAGGCTCACAGATGTCCAAAACTACAAAAAACAATTTAGTGCTATACATACTGATTAAGAAACAAGGTTCTGGAAAAAAGAAAAATATTTAATTCTAACAAAACTAATCGCAAACAACTGAATGAGTATTTGTGCTTAGTATGTATACTACTAAAAAGTGAGAGAATGTGCTGGTTTACATGTTAAAAAAATATATTATGAATATATAATGTGTATATAGCACTATGCCTCATTGTAAACATGAAATATATTGTGTGTTTTTTTGTTTTAAAGGTGGCGGGTCACAGTTTATTGCTAATCAGTCGGGAGGCGGTCGGGTCGCTGAGTTTATGTTGCAGGGAGGAAATGAAGGGAAAAATAAATTTACATTGACTTCACCCAAAGTCCGACACTGTTGTAAAACGAAAGACAAAAAAATACAAGGATCCCTTTAGACTATCACCCTAGAAGGTTCTGTTTCTTTGCTGTTATGAACTGACGGAAAATGTGTTTGATTTATTTTTTTCTGTTTTGTTTTTTTTTTAAAAAAAGAAGCAATTTGAGATGCAATACATAATAATCTTATCTTCAAGACAGCCTTTCTGAAACACTGAGGTAATAATGTACAGTGTGTGGTCGGCTGTTGAGCCACAACACGGGCAATCTTTTAGCTGCAGATTCAGTAGGTTACTGTGCTGTATGTTGACTGCTGTGAAACTAGAAGATCCTGAAAACAAAGCGCGGGAAGAATGTGGTCGGCCGTCTCGTAAACACGTAACACGTATACAAAACAAGCCGTAAAAATATACTCTTGCACAAATAATGTCCCAAGTAGTAAAACATTGCCACATTTCTTCGTTTTGAAAGGAAGCTGTTGTAACTATGTTATTACCATGTTTTGATGGTGCACAGGTTTGTTAGAATCTGAGTTGCATTGGACACTTGTATTACAGTTAATAATTCTACATGTATAACTCTGGTAGAGGAATGTGGGAGGGAAGGAAAAAAAGAAAGCCGTCGCTGGTTTGACCCCGTTTTTTAAAATGGGTTGATGCAGCCGAGGTCGACACTGTAGAAATCCCAATTTCACTGCTGAACATCGTATAACGGTCCAGTTCGCAGATAAGGACACTAAAATGAAACCAGACAATTTACTTTGAAACTAAAAAAGTCAAAAAAAGAGAGCTTACTTCCACCAAATCCCTTTCAAGATCCGTGAATGATTCCCAATTATTGCAATGTAGAAGAAATTGAAAAAAGAAAAACCCTTTCACCAAGTTTAGTGGAAATGTGATCAGTAGATTTTGCGTAATCCTGCTTCCAAATAACAACCAACCAACCAACAGGGACAGAAACACGACCTCCTTAGAGAAAGTTTAAGGGTTTGAACAAGAGGGGAAAATGGACATTTTGCTGTATTACGTTTCTCACTGAAGACCAAAAAAACGTTACTCTGAAATACTGTTTACGAACCTTTTCACGTTACGAGAGTTTTATGTTGCAAAGCTGGTTTCCGTTGAACCTGTTGCGTCGCAGGAGAAACGTAAAGTGTCTCCATCGAATCCAAAAGTCAGACTCCCGTGTATGTGAGGAAACCTTGAGCCATGAGCACGTTGTGGGATTTCTACAGTGGCCGCCCGCCGCTGTGCCTGTGACGAGTTGTTAGAGGTGAACAACATCAAATCGACTCCATTTCTCATCATGGCGAGCCTTAAATATCAATCGGGGGGGAAACAAAGCTACAACTAGCTCTTACTATTTCTGTTTCAACTCCTTTCCAATCCAATGTGGTTTATTATTAAATAATTACTGACGTAATTAAAACTTTTTTCAATAGCCATATTATAAAAAGGTATATACATATATATGAATATATATATTTGTGTGTTTGTGTAGATATCTAGAAGATTATATACTTTCTTATAGAAAACTTTGATGTTGACCATTCTCCTCAGTGTTTTGAGAACACGTTGACACATTTCAACATAATACCGCTGGGTCTCGGTCACAGGTCGACGGGCAACGAATCCAAATAGAAAAATAAAAACCTTATAAAAAAAAAAAACAACCTTCCAAAGGGAATTCCCCTCATCAGAATGCAATACCTTTCTTTCCACGATTCATTTGAGACAAATGGAAAAATGGCAAGAAAACCCATAAAACTTGACAGGCAAGTTGACCAAAAAAAAAAAAAGAGAACACTTAAAGGATAAAGCTCGTGTCAGATTCAGTTTTATACACGTCATGTTTCCGACTCCATGGCCCCACTTCCTTGTTTTTTACGTCACTTAACGTTTCTTTTTGAGTTCAGGAAAACAATGTATCTGTCGAGCTACGCCATCGAATCGGCCCCAACCAGGACAGGAGCGCTTGCAATACCGGCTCGAGTCCGGCCTCGTGTTTGATCTGCAAGTGGTTGGTGTCACGTTTCAGCATCAACAGTTCATTAAAGGTTAATCTGTGAAAACTTGACGGCAACAGTGATGTCAAATAGGTACTTATAGTAGGGACTGTCAAAATCTGCTAAATGTGAGTGGGTGTTTTTTTTTGGGTGGAAGAAAATACTTTGACAAAAGGGCATACATTGTTTTTGTTATTACTATTGATTTCATTGTCTATTTACATCTAATGACTATCAAATTCACAAATGATTTTTTTTAACTTAGTTTTTGGTAAAAAACAAAAAGGTAAATACTGCTAGTGAGATTTTATATTTTTACATATGTTGGTTTTATTTTGCGTTTCTTCTTTTTTTATTTATACGCCACTTAGTTTGGATATCTTTAAATGGTGTTTTTTGTTTTTTTTCTTTTCTTCATTTTGTGTGATTTCATGTGTCTTGAGAATGTGGAGACAAAGGCATTTCAGTATTTTTGAATTGTTAAAATCTAGTTTCATAGAAGCGGAAGTATCTGATGTTATAAATTATATTTTAATTCATGTAAATAGTTTAAAACAGAAGACTTTGGCTTCCTTTTAAACTGAATACATTTCTCTTCAGAGATTGTTTACATTATGAAACTGTAGAGATGTGCTCCTCATATACTGTAAAAAGTACATATATTCATTGATTTGCCTCCAAAAAATAAAATCCTAATGAACAGCACCTCAGGAGCTCCTGTGATTTCTGACATTACAAGAAAATGATGGACGTCCAATATCTCAACAATGCCCTGAGGGAACTTCTTCAAATGTAGGTCAAACATTCACTTGGACTCAAGGATGATCTGGTTTGATTTTTGTAGCCAAAGGTCAAAATTCAAGGTCATAGTGGCCTCACAAAAGCTCACTGGAAAACAGGAGGAAGGAAATAAAGAGTGGAGCCGCAGATGGCCGGTAGAGATGCTGACATGTCAAAAATCCTGTTTTTGGAAATGTTTGCGAATCAACTGATATTTGATTTAAGCTCAATTATTGCTTCAGTGTAATTAACGACAGACGTTTCATGGTGATATCTGTACAGACTTTAATGCATCACTTCCCTGTCTTGAAATACTCGTGGGTCATGAGTTATAGAAAATAAATCTCATATCTAATTATTAAGACATCATTGAACAGCTGCTATGAACATGGCTGCATTTCTATTAACACTTCTTCGCCCGTTAATCTACAACATGACAGTAAAAACTGGATTCAGCTTGAAAATGAATTAATTAATAATACAGGTTTGAGTTTGTTTCTCCTTCATGTTGTTGGTGTTTCCTGCTGCAACAGATCATCTCACTCACTCAGAATAAACTGAATAAAAGTCTGTTTCAAGGACCAGCTCCTCATCTACGCACACACACACACACTCACACTCACACACACACTCACACACACACACACTCACACACACACACACACACACACTCACACTCACACACACACACTTTGAGAGCTGTTATTTATGTGTTTGTATAAAGTGGGTGTCAGCCTGCTTACACAAGACGGAGCATATTGTACGACTGCTGCGATCAACTTATCAATGCTGTGGAGAAGGTTCAGCTTCACAAAGCAATGTGCTCTGCTGCCGGTGCTCGCTCACGCACACACACACACTAATGGGCGCTCCCTCTCTCCAGTCGTCCCCTGGTTAAACAGAACCCTATTAACAGGCCGCTGGCAATTTTCCGCCTGGCTAGACCGTGATTCACATGTCAGTGACTGCACTGATGATGTCCATGCATGGGACATCACTACACCAGCAGCTCTGATGGTCTCTTGTCTCCTGTGACAAACACACTGGCAACACACACAAAAAAAGAAGAACACGAGAGCGTTTACATTTCACAAGAGCTCCGAGACAACGAGGATGAATCTAAAATCCTCTGAGCAGTGGCCCTGTGCACTCTGTTGGTTTTACACGTCAACTAAATTGTTCTCTGACCCCCACGACGCAGCAAGTTCATTCATCCATTTAAAACTGCTCTGAACTCCCAGACTTCAGAAAGTTTACCCTCTCGCTCTAATCAAGCACGGAGCGATATATCAACGATGTCAAGGCTTCCAGGTTAGAGGCTGAATGTGGGCCACTTCGTGCTGCTCCTCCTTCTGGACACAGCTTTGTTCAAACTCTCACACGTCTGGACTGAAACCTGCATTTTGTTCAAACTACCTAAAGTAAATTATGACACATTATGTTCTCGTTGACGTATGTTTGCTTTGTTTGTCTGTTTGCAGGATTACTCAAGAACTAGTGAGCAACGATCCAAAGTAGAATCTATTCAAATGGAGCGGTTCCGGATAATTGGGCCGATCTAGGATTTTAACTCTCTCTATCATGACTAGATGGGACGTCAGCCTCGGTGGATTAACTCTCCGAGTGACCTTCTCTTCCTGTTAAGCACCTTGTAACCAGTGGCTCACATTAACACACCCAACAATCTGTCAACCTGCAGTATGAAAATGAAATAAACACCTGTCCCGTCCTGCAGCTTCTGAAACGACTGTGGAGCTGAATCACTGTGACCTTCATGAAGGGACGATACGGTTCTGTTGTGGCTGCAGTGCTTTTTATCTGCGTGTCCCTAATAAGCTCCCAACCCACACTGAACTTCTAATTACACTCAGATGACGACCACATTTATTTATGCAATTAAACGCTGCTTTGGTTGATATAGTTAATTTCTGAAGAATTAGCCGTCGTCTTTGTCTTCGGTGATTAATTTCAGAGCCGAGGAGAAAGGAGACAATTAGAAGTCACGCTGACGTCTCCTGTCCTACTGGCCTCTGCGTGGACGTTTCTGCCGGGCAGTCGTGACTGCAGCAAACAGAGCTCTGCACTGCAGCGTTATTACACACACACACACACACACACACACACACACACACACTGTGTCACCCCCGTGAGGTTTCAGGACGTCACACTCTCAGACACTAATGGTTATTTCTCCTCAAACTTCTCCAACAGGGGAAACGCTTCATTACTTCAGACTCCACATTTTATAATCAGCCCTGAACTTGGGATGTTTCTGTGAAGATCACTTGACGTGTGTGTGTTCACGTTGATCGTCAGCACGAAAACCCTCGGTTTGTTTTGTCCGCTGACAGTTCCAGTGAAGTTTATTCAAACGAGACGCCTGTGCGACGCTTCTCCGACTGGAAAACAGGAGGAAAGAAATAAAGAGTGGAGCCGCAGATGGCCGGTAGAGATGCTGACATTATGTTCCGTCTGTTCCGCGGCGTAATTCAGTTTTATATCACAGCGGTCTCACTTTTAGTGGCCATAATGTGAAATACAACTTCAATAACATAAAAAAAAGGCCCAGTACAGTTTATAATTGATCTTATGACAGCAGCCATGTGGGATATATTGGAGTTGGGAACCACTCAAGCTGCCAGCCAAAATCTATGGTGTTCCAGAAATCCAGGCGATTGTCCGAGAGCCAAAAGATTGATCGTTCAAGCAATTAATCGGGGATCGAGACCCCCCCCCCCCCTCCCCCCTCAAACTGCACGACAACCAGCAAGGCAGAAGTTCGGCCCGTTTCTAAAATGAGTTGTGGGAAAGTTAGTGTTATAAACTTGTTTGTAGTTTGGTAGGATGAGAAAGAAAATCAGGTTTTAGCTTCGTCTGATGTCGATGTTTGCGAAACCGAAAGTAATTTTCCCCGGCAGGTATCACAGACCAGTGGGATGTGTGGAGACGGTGATTTTACACTGATTATTAACATTTACTCCACCAGTCAGAACACGGTGAAATGTGATTAGAAAAGAGACGATCATGTTAATAATTCTAGACACTTTGCTGGATGCAATGTATTTTCTCTCCTTTTATTTGGACGGGTGAACTTTGACATCATTTCAAAACCAATTAACTAGGCTTTGAATTGCATTGTAATTAGTTAATCTTCGAAATGATGGTTTAAATATCCGGGAAATCCAACTGAGCTCAGAGAGCTGTAACAGGTCAAAGGTCAAGTTGTGCAACGCACTGATAATTGTTTCATTCGCTGGATTCTGACCCACACACACAAACTAATGACTCACCGAGATCTGTTGTTCAAACTAAGAGCTTGAATATATTAGTTTTCTGACTCGTTCTTAGATCATATTTGTATTTATTATATTGTTTTAAATCTACTGTTGGATTTTTAGATTGTATGTAATTTATAATATCTCTGATATCAACAATATCATCTATCAATCAGGAGTCGTGTCGACTACTTGAACTCGACCAATCGTAAGTCAATCTCAGCTGTCAATCATGAAATTTCCTCCTGTTTATATATCTTCAAATAACTAATTAAAACCGAATTTACCCGGAAAATAAAACATACTTGAGTTCCCCGTCGCAGCCTGTTTGTCGTCCTCCTGAGACGTTTGAATCCGGACGGACACAAACACCACTGAGATGATCTGCTTTGGTTTTCTGTCATGGTTTAAAAAGACAGGTGAGAAAAGACGCGACGGAGAAAGGTCACATCATCGTGTTCTCTCGAGGTCACATCTCCTCGCGTGACCTTTATATCATTGGGTCTTTGACAAAGGTCGAAATTCATCTCTGCAGCTATTTCACATTTTTCTCTTCATATTTTACCGTCAGAGTAAAAAGTTGTTCAGTCTCTGAGAACCAATTTGTCAAATTGTGGATCTGGAGCTTTTAAGAATTGATCTTTTTTATTTGCCATGTAGAAATATCACAGCTTCAGCTTCGCTCGTCTTTCTAGTTTTTTTTCGAGGTATTGGTGTAAGTTGTCTCTTTGTAAGATATATATGTTTATTTGTACGTGTGTAACAAGTAACTTCGGCCACTAGGGGTCCGTAACAAAAGGCCGAGTTTGACTACGTCGTAAAGCAGCGTGGGATCATGGGAGTTGTCGTCTTCATGAAAATCTGTGAAATTTGACCGAACTTGAATTGGTTCTTTCCTGATCTTCACTGCATCCTTCCACCAAGTTTCATAGTAATCAGTTTGGTAAATAACAAGACAGACAAACCAACGCTGACATAAACAAAACTAGTCATGGGTATAAATATTAAATCCAGTGTGAACTCTTTAATAATAAAGTCTTTCGTGTGTTATCTATACGATGTATAAACGTCTGACGGTGAGAAATGAGAGGAACCTAAAGAGACAAACTGGAGGTCAAGTTTACCACGATGGTGTAAATCAGCCTGTGAGCTGCAGGTCTGACACTTGCAGACTCATCAGCACGATGAGTCGATGTAAAGCCGTCGTGCGACTCCAGCCTCGGCCGAGCACTCGGCGTATACGACAGCGCTCCAGTGATGCTGATGAGAATTTGCTGGGACAAGAAAAGCCTGAGCGAACCAGTCAAGTGACTTCCTCTGCTTGGAGACTGCAGCCGACCCTTTTGCACAGTCGTCCTATAAATATCCCACATCCCTCCCTCTCTCTCTCCCTCCCTCTCCCTCTCTCTCCCACATCCCTCCCTCTCTCTCTCCCTCCCTCTCCCTCTCTCTCTCCCACATCCCTCCCTCTACCTCTCTCCCCTCTCTCTCTCTCTGTGCTGTGGCTGGCAGCTCTGCAGTCACGACTGCCCCCGATCCCCTGCTGGAATGAGGCTGGAGCTGCCTCTCTGCTGCAGGCTCCCTGGGTGTACTGCAGCTGCTGCCCTCCACCCCCCACCCCCTCCTCTCTATCTGCAGTCACGGGTTGTCTCTGCGTCAGAGCTTCACACACACTCTGCTGAGCATCACAACCGTATACGGCAATCCTTTAAGCTCCCATCATGCACTTACATCACGGGCGCTGACGTCACGGGGGCCTACGTCTCACTCACACACCCCGGTGACGTCACACTCAGATTATGTATCCATGCTATTCTTATTTCAGCGTTGGAAGGGAGGGAGGCAGAGGGGGGGGGGGGGGGGGGGGTGTTGGGCTCCTGCTGCAGCTCCAGTGGTGATCGCTGTTCATTATCCTGCTCTGGCATCACACTGGGTTTTGTAACAGTGTTATGTATCGTTCTGGGTGGGAGAGTTAACTCATGCGCACACAAGCACATTCAAATGCAAAGTGCAGCTATTTATACATCGTCAGCTGCTGTGGAAGTCGCTGTTTATGCAGTGAATCCTGCAGAAGACTCACATCTTTACATCGTAGAGTGAAAACAGGAGGATGTTTTTTTCTGCTGTTTAGAAAAGAGGAGGAACGTTCCTCTGGTTTTAAAACGAAACCTTCACTTAGGTTTGATTGATTTTATTTGCCCATGTTTTATCCTGTGCTGCAGATTGAGTCGTAGTTTCTCCTCAGGATGAGCTGCTCACACTCAGATGTGGTTAATGGCAAAACACATATTATACATACATACAAATATTAATATTAATATTAACAATGAAAACATTATTATACATGTACATGTTTTAGCCTTGAGCACTTTTGACCTGTGCTTTCTGGGATTTTGGGATAAAAGTAATTATTAATGCAGAGTCTGACAAACTCTAAACATCTGTCACATGGGAAAAGAAGAAGATTGTAATTTAGTTTTTTTCCCCTGGTTTTAAACCGATGTTTATCAGCTGGGAAATTTCAGGGAAATATATTTTTGACAGCTCTTCGAGTTCTGCTCCTCTTCATCACTGTCAGTCACATTGTTGCAGAGTCATAAATCCTCATGGTTGAAAACTTTTCCCAGATTCTCTCGAAAGTTGAATTCAAGCACGATGAGAGATGAGCAAACATAAGAGAAGTGACTGCAAAGGTTCGTTCAAACACTTCAATAACATAGTGAAAGACTATAGATCATGTTTAAGATTTAACAGCAGACAATCTACAACACAAACTACACACACACACACACACACACACACACACACACACACACACACACACACACAGCTCAGTAAAAACATGGACAGTATACAGTATGAAAATAGTGTTTCTTTACTCAACTCTGCAAATTACTTGTAAGCAAATACAGATTACAGATTACAGATTACTAACTAGAATGAAAGGACATAAATTTATCTTTGCTAATCAGCATTAGTTTCATGCATCTGCAAACTTTTTACACTAAACATGACACTGATCAAAAACACGAACAAGGTTCACGTCAACATGTTTTCTTCTAACATGCAGAGTTACAGTAAAAGCAGAGAAGACAAACAAATCTTTAACCAAACAATGCAGCTATTCTGCATAATGGTGTCGATTCTGAATATTTAAAAGCAAGTAGATGAAACAAGCTGAAACATGTGAACACAGCTAATGTCCCGAAGAGGGAATACAGAAGAAGTGATTCACTAACACATTGAAAATGTTTGGTGCCTAAAATAACCACATCTACAAAATACAATTGAATAAAGCTTGACCAATTTACAATAGAGTTTATTTCTGCTGTATGAGAACTTATGAAGAAACCATGAAGAAAAGACTTATGTTAATATCTTACGTTAAAATGTGTTTATGTTCAACATTATTTTTAACAGCAAAAATACCTTCAGAGTGAAACTGCAGCTACAGTTTGATTGTCTTGTGTTAAAGTTCAGTATTAATGTGCTTCAGTCTGGTTGAAAACTGTCTGAAATCCTCAGACTGAAGATGAGACTCAGACGTGGTGAATATTATCTTAAAGCCTGAACTCCAGACCAAATATCCATGTTTTACACAGAGACACTGGTTTTAAACATTCGCTGATTAAACACAGATTAGAAGGTTGCAGATGATTCTCAGCAGCCACTGTCACAGACACTTAGAACTGACGCTTTGCATGTTTGCGCCCATTCGCTGCTGCTGTAACAGTTTCTACAGTTTCTGCTGCAGAGCTTTTCAGGCAGCTGCTGGTTTCAGTTTATGCCAGAGCAGCATTATAATGGCTTTAAAGAGACGTGCATGGGGTTGCTGTGTAAGCAGGGACTGTTTTTAGAAGCTTCTCTGGTTGGTGGATTGAAAACGCTTGTAAGGAGCTGACACCAGAAGCACTCGAGTTGCAAACGGGAACATTTTCAATGCAAGATTTCTCATTTTCAAGCAGCTGTAATACATTTCAGATGTCGGAGCTTCCTACAAACAGCCGAACACACCGTGAAGCCTGGTGCATCTAGTGAGTGACACGGCGTCGGAGCAGGAGGAAGCACAGGCAGATTTCAGTAAAAGCAGCTGAGACGACTTTAGCGAGTTCTCAGAAGTTCGAGGTGTCCTCTCGGTGAACTGTACATTTCAAACATCCCACAATAACATAGAGGAAATCCAAAACCACGGAGAGAGCGATGCGGTGCTGTCGGAGCATCTTTAGCTGAGAATACAAGTCTTTGATTGTGACTGGGCTGCACTCGCTGCAGGAGACAAGGAAAGAAAGAAGAGAACAAGGAAAGGAAGTTATTTCATTATCAGTCAAAGCGATAAAAGAAAAATGCATTCAAAGCATTTAATAATTGCTACAACTGTGCATTTATGTGTGTGTCTCTGCAGGTTTGGAGTAAATTTCCCGCTCTATATGGCTCAGACTTGGCACGTGGAGCATTTCGGCTCTGAGGCATTTACCTCCCACATGAAAATAGAGACTAATGCTTTGTTTCTGAGGGTCCACGCGTCTGAGAGCCTCCCACCTTGTTTGGCTCCCACTGCATTCTGCGCCCCCTCCTCCTTGGCCTTCTTGGCTGCATCGATGGCGGCCACTTTGGCCTCGTGCACCTCCTTCAGGGCGTTCCACTCCTTCCTGTTGTTCAGCAGGCGGTCCAGCATCGGGGTGATCTCCACGTGGAAGCGGCTGAACTCCTGAGGAACGACGAGTCGACACCGATTCATGTCACGGACAATAACAAATATAAAAGAAGTGCAGCTTGTTTTTATTAAATAATGGATATGACACAGACAAATGAATCTCACACGGTGAGAACAAAGACAATTATGGTAATTCCATTGAAAACAGAAAGAGACACCCCCCCCCCCCCCAGAAAAAAAAAGAAGGTGGGTTAGATCAATAACTGGAAATAAAGATGGATGACGTGCCTCTACCTCTTTCTTCTTCCTCCTGTTGTACAAAGCTGAAGCTAAACTATCCTGGATACAGATGCTGCCATCTTGTGCTTTGATGATCTAACATCTGCCCAGTAATGCAGATGTTAGACAGACTAACCTCGTCAAATAACTAATTAAAACCGAATTTATCAACATCAGTGTGATGAGAGTTAACTTCAATGACAGAAAACATCTCTATGTTCTGTGATTTGGCTTCAGCAGCTTTATTCCCAGTCTGTGGGTCAGATACAGAACTTTTAAAAGGTTTAGACTCAAATAACCCACAGTTTAGCTGTGATCTTTAGAATTACAGGGTCTCAGCGGTGTGTGTTTGTGTGTCTTTGTGTGTGTTTGTGTGTGTCTGACCTTGTACACAAACGCGCAGACAAAGTCGATGAAGCCACACTGAAGCTTCGGCAGGTCCTCTGATTTGTTTCTGTCCATCATCGGCTGGAGAGGAGAGAGAAAAGGGTTTGAATGAAAAACAATCACATGGACTCGTCTGATCATCAGCTCCACAGCAGACAGGACTCAGATATGTGATTGAAAAGAAATTGTCAGTAAAGTTGATATTTTTTAACTTTATTATAAATAACTATGAATAAAAAACACCAATACGATCATAATATGTAGAAACTGAATTAAGGGAATGAACAATATTCATGAACAGTAATATAAAGTGTATTTTGTTCAGGAGCTAGGATGTGTGTGATACACATTTTCAAGTTATTTTGTGTTATTTGTGCTTCCTGGATATATCAAAGTAATTTAATTGTGATATTTGTATTTTTATTTTGTAACTTAGTTCCAGTAAACTCAAGTTTGACAGTGGGTCGACACTGGAGTCGTGGGTTTTCCTCTGGGTTTCAATTTAGGATGGATACGAGACGCGAAGGAGAACAAGAGACAAACGCAGTTAGAAGACAAGAGGAAAAGACGGATTCAGTCCCCCGCAGTGTTGGACCATTATCTGGAGCAGTGAAACAGAAAGAGCGGTCAGTGTGGCCCTCACCCGGCCGACCGCTCCCTCCCCCGGCTCCCTCTCATCCCTCTGTTTCATTCCCTCACGTCCTCCGGACACAGACGAGCGAGGAGCTCCGTGAAACACTCCCTCACCGTCCACTGCTCGGAGCTCAGCAGCGTCTGTGTCAGCAGGGAGAACTTTCTCGTTTTGGTCAGTTTGTGATTTGCCAGCAGTCGAAAAGAAAAGACTCCGACGAAGGGCGTTAACGCTTGACCACGTTTCATCAGGAGATGAAGGTGGACAATTAAGACCTGAAAGAACTTTCTCACAGTTCTCACAGGTTTTTCACTTTGCTGCTGACACGTTTCTTTACGTTCAAGTTCAGTCTGAACCCAGCTGCTTATCTCAAGATAAAGTAGATTTACATGGTTCGTTCAAAGTCTTATTTACACGTGAAACTAGGAGCGTGCAGATTGTTTTAAGGTATTAAAGGAAACTATTTGGCTTCCAGGTTCCGATTGGATGCTTCTGAACATTTGAATTTCTTTTGTACAAATTGGGTGAAAGTAGTTTTCTCAGTCAGTGAGGATGGACCAGGGGGATTGTGTTGCATCTGATTAAACCCAACAGAGAGGACGTCAGTACTGAACTCGGAAAACATCCAGCATCTTTAGTTTCCTCACGTTTTCTACTTAGATATGGAGAAATAAAAATACAGCCTTAATTTGAATGAGTCGATAAATGTTATTCTAGAGACAGGATGGACAAAGTAAGAGCTAATAATGTGTTAACAACCATTTGTCTATTTCCCATATTCAAATCTCATCTTTCAACTTATATCTAATGACCTCCCCTGAGGTCAGAGGTCACGGAGCAGCAGCACAACTGGAGCAGATGTAGAATTCAGCCTCTACCTTAATACCCCATTTCCCCCCCGTCTCACTGTGTCCTTACAATGGGCTGTTGCTCCAGAACCGTCCTCTCAAGATCTCCCTGCTCCCAGAACTCTGCAGCGACAGACAGCGCCACCTAGAGGGGGGGGGGGGAGAAGAAAGAAGTCAAATTAAAATATCATCCAGTCGACTTTGTCTAATTTTTGTCTCGCTTGAAATATTGGCTACACTGCCCCCCCCACGATTTCTGTTGATACTAAGACATTTTGTCCATATCCATCATTATTATTAAAAGTATATTTTTGAAGGGGGAACCCGATATCTGAGGTTAAGGTTCATACCACAAAGGCAAACACATGCCCTCAATCAGCAGGTTGTTGGTTCGACTCCCATTAATGCAAAGGGCCGGGGAAATGAATCAATTAGTGATGATATGATTATTTTTGATTAAACATTAATTATATAGTTTATGATCATTTTCAGAGGTTCTGTATCTTTCAATTTCATGTTTGTTTATAAAATTATATAAAACAGAAAAAGCAAAAAGACTTCCAGTAATGTTTAGTTAGTCGCAGGCAGTTATGAAAGATGCAGTTGAAGCACGATTCCTCTCTGGTGCTCAGGAGCCTTTTATTGAGCAGGAAAAGCTCCCGTACATGTTGTTAAAATCACCCTGTAAAGCTTTCAGTGTCCCATAAATGAGAATCTTATTCACTGCTCACCAGGCGGTTTTAGGGCTTTTTGTGCCTTGATGGGATGAAGCTCGTTTTTGTCTGCCCTCACAAACCAGAAATGGAGCAAACGCGGGATCCGATGAATAATATGAGAAATTCTGCTTTCACTATAGAAAACCTCATTTTTAGAAAGGGGTTAGTCATCAAGCCAGTTAGAGGGAGAACAATCACCGCGAGGCTGTGGCAGCAGAGATTCTCTGTGCGTAGGAAGTGGAACTGAGTGAAAAATAAAACATCAGCTGTAAAAATGTCAGTGCAACACTCCATCAGGTTTGGAGCAGCTCAAGCTTTCGTCTCCCCAGAACATCTCAGGGAGGTGTCGTCTATCATCCATATAAATCTGATTTTATCGGATTTTTATACAAGAATCCAATCGTCTTATCAGTTTAAATCACAAACCAGATATATAATAGAGGCTCGTTTTAAACTAGCAGCTTATTTTAGGTTCTAGCGTCAAGTATCTGCAAGTGTCTGATCTAGATCAAGTGGAAATTGGACGGCTTCATTCGGCAGCTACGATATCCAGCCGCTGTGTTCAGGGAGGA
This sequence comes from Verasper variegatus, assembly GCA_026259375.1. Taxonomy (NCBI): domain Eukaryota; kingdom Metazoa; phylum Chordata; class Actinopteri; order Pleuronectiformes; family Pleuronectidae; genus Verasper; species Verasper variegatus. The sequence goes on along the minus strand of CM048043.1, from coordinate 2,016,850 downwards.
ATTCATCGCAGAGGAGAGGAGTTTGGTTATCAAACTACTTTTAGAAGAGAATTCACAGGAGGGCGGCCGCCGCCGCTGCTGCTGCTGCTGCTGCTGCTGCTGCTGGTTTCCTGTCAGTGTGTGTGGGATGAGGAGCTGACTCACCAGGAGCAGACCAAGGTGAAGTCGAAGTGAAAGAAAGCCCACACATGTCCAACAAATATAAAGGTGGAATAATCCAACAGCTGCTGTTCAGGGTTTGATAAATAAAGGATCAATTGGTTATTATAAATGATATGGTCATAATTAGAGGTTATGTTGTTTATCGCACTACACATGATCGTAGTAGATTTACAGTCTGACGTACTTCTGTGATAGACTAATGCTGGGAGCCTGGTGGTGAGGAAATGGTTGGTAGTTTGAATCCCTCAGCTCTACGCAGCTGACGGCCTGGTCGTCTTATTGCATCACCAGCTGGCCCCGCCCCCTTACAGTCATCGTCCAGCAACAGAGCGAAGGCTGAACAAGTTCTTTGGTTGAATAAAAAAAACTTGAAATGATGTTTGTCAGCTGTACTTTGACTTTTTAATTCCATGTCCCATCTACTAACACGGAGAAGGCTTGGTTACTGCCACCAGCAAAACCCAAAAGGCTTCTGTTCCAAACTGGTTTGACTGATGATGTCTTTACTCTAAAAAGGTTGTAGCCAAAAAGTATTTTGGTCCCAAACAGTGAACCTCTGACGCAATGAGGCTGTTTGAGGTCCATTAATTTAACAACAATATTAACGAGCCACTCTTTTAATTGGCCGATGATGCTGCAGGGCTCCCTTCACATATTATCTGAAGGCCACAGCAGAACATTAACATCATTCTGACCCCAATTCAGATAAATACATACCAGAATTTATTAGGTGTTTATTATACTGCGTGAAAATGTTGTGTAGCAGGCTCGTGATTGTTGAACTGAATTGTTAACTTTACTTGACGTGACGTGACGAGTGTGTCACTCAACTGAGGCAGGAAGAGACTCACAAAAGATCAGGTCTCATGAAGCTGTATTTTATATGAGACACAACAAATAACACAATATTCTAGACGGGTTCAAACTTGTGTGTAAAGTGTTGGAATCATTGTGTTTTCCTTTAAAGGCTGAAAGTGATTGAGCGAGAAGGAGAAATTATGAAAAAGACAAGACAATAGCTTCTTCAGTGATGCATGTGGAAACAGCACAGTGCTCCGGCTCATTCACTGAATTAGACGTTCAAGCATTTTCAGGTTGAGACTCTTTAGAATGAAGCTGCGTCTCCTGGTGCTCCTTCATTACACGTGGAGCATAATAAACATGGAGTCTGAATAATCTGTCAAGGCCTGAGGTGATCACATTATATATGTTTTTGCCAAATGGAAGAAGGGATGTGATTTAAATTACCATTCCTGCTTTTATTATGGATACAATGCGATTGAGTTTCCAGCTTATGTTTGCATAAAAGAATGTGAAGCGGGCGCAGCTGACTAATGGCTCCTGTGCTCGGTGGATTGCAGAGAAATAAAAGGTAAAGAAATTACCCTGCAGCAGCGTTTGGAACACGATGCTTCCTGATCACAGTGATACGCCCGTTTGCAGCCTCGTAACGGAGGGGAATAAACAGCAGCAGGTTGCTGTTGATGCATGAGGCCATCAGGCTTCGCCGCTGAGAGGAACGGCGGGGCTGACAGGATGTCATTCTGTCGCCGAGCCGCTCCTGTAGCCCGTGTACGTGGGTGTGTCTTATTTCAACGAACAGCTGGACAACAGCTGTGCAGCGGTTTTACAGATACGACTGTGAGCTATGAGCGAAACCTGGAGATCACACACCTTGCTCTGGATCTCCCACGGCTTGGCGATGGCAGACAGGTCACAGGCCGTCATCATCATGGCCCTGTAGGAACACAACGAAGTGACTGTTTGTGTACGTGTGTGTACGTGTGTGTGCTCCTCCCTGTGTTCAGTGCTTGTACCTACATGACAATCTCTTTGCGCGTGGTCTCCAGCATCATGTAATTGGTCCAGTCGCTCCAGTTCTCGTAGGTCTTGGACTGGTCCACGATCTTCTGGAACATCGTCCTCTTCCTGAGACACAACACACGAGTCTCGTTGGTCATTATCAAATGTTCCATTCAGTAATGAAGTGTTAACAATATGTCATTTAATAATAATAACGGAGAGAGCTGCTCTTCGTACTGACTTGAAGTAGAGCGCCAGGTCAGTGGCGATGATGGCGATGTCCATGAGGTGGATGACGGTGTCGTGCTGACGTCGGTTCAGGTTCTGATAAATGTTCAGTGACTGAAACACAAGAGACACAGATAGATAGATAGACAGAGAGAGTAGTTGTTTGCAAAGGTTAAGGCAGGAATACGACTAAAATAAATATGAATAATGAATTATGGGAAATAAAAACCTTCGAAAATAGATTTTTAGGAAGCCTTCATCTCTTTCCCAGTAAGCGGAGCATGAAAGCAACAGATAGATTTACGTTGCTCTGTTTTTGGGACTTTCTGCTCCACTGGACAGAGATTCAAGGCTTTTGGGGAAATCATTTTTATTTCATACTACGTCACCTCTTCATATTTCCCTGCCAGACAGTTGTACTACATTGTGTTCCAGGTGTTCAGGTGCTCAGGTGTTCATGTGTCTGTGCTGCCACCTACTTCATCTCTCAGCAGAGTCTTTCCAAACTCCAGATGGTGTCTTTCCATGATGGAGGAGCCATGAAGCTTCGCCAAAGGATTAGCAGACCTGGACACACACACACACACACACACACACACACACACACACACACACACACCCAGAGAGCATGATGGGAGGTTACACTGTGATGAATCATGCGTGGGGAACCCAGGGTGGGCCTGCCCCGCTGTGTCCGCGGCTAATAGCGGCACTCATTAGCTCATCCATCAGCAGGTGGAGCAGAGCAGCTGGAGGCGTATCTGGTCAATATCTGCTCATTGATGTTCCCGGTGTTTGACGCGAGCTTCACCCAAAGAGCTGAGGCCGGCTCGTCTGCACCCGAGAGGAGTGGCTGCTGTCACTGTGAGTCAATTACACAGTGTCACCACAACCGTCTGATTCCCAAAACGTACAGGAAGCTTCTGAACGAACGCAACTGAAACTGGAGGAAATTGGGTCATAGCGGCAGTAATGACAGTTTTTAACCTCTGTTTATTATAGTTCATATAGTTTGAACTCTGACAGGCAGCAGCACTTTGTCCTCCGACTGTAGGAGACGTCTGCTGGAGACATGAGGACAGACGGAAGACAAATCACTGAGAGAAACTTCTCTTCACTCTGCAGGTGACTTCAAACCACTGGTTGCTCAGCAGGTCTCACGTCGCCTCAGCTTCCCTGATTCTCTTCTGAAGCTAATTATCACGACTGACTCACGTTTCCTCTGTTGGTGTCTCAGAGATGTACAGCGGGTTGCCCACGAGCTTGAATGTCAGTGGTTCAATGCTCAGATCCTCAAGTTAAAGATCAATTCCTACAGTAAGAAACCTTTCAGCTCTTACTTCAGCTGGTAGAGGTTGTTGGTTCCTCTGTGGTCGATGTCGTGGCAGAGGCCGGCGGTGACCATGGCCATACACTCCAGGTCCGTGAAGTAACGCTTCAGGTCACCTGTCTGAGAACACACACACACACACACACACACACACACACACACACATGTTCAGGGTTCAGTGAGTTCTACACACACAAAACAGTGCAGATATTTTCACTAACACTCACTGGTTTTCTTATTAACGACCAGTTCATGCAACACTGACTCGTTTCATTGTTTGCAGACACACCTCATCATCTCTCGGTTACTCCTCCGTCCTCCCTCTCTCTCACACACAATCACACACAATCACACACAATCACACACAATCACACGGCGCAGGCTCACATGACCACATGTACAGAACATATGAAGGAGGAGGAAAGAGGAAGCTGAAAGATGAGGTGAAGAGGATTTACTGGAGGAGAGGAGGAGGAAGAGCAGCTGGAGAGCAGGAGGTGAAGGATTGATGATTCATTAGGAGGAGGAGGAGGAGGAAGAGGAGGGAGTTTCCCTGACCATCAGCAGAGTGAACATCGTCTGTCCCACGTTGAATCCGTGTCTCCAGTTGTGGTAAGTGATTCTCCTGTAGCCTTTGCTGAGCGAGTATATGAACCTCACCAGCACCTGCAGGTCACAGGTCACTGTTCAGTCACATATTCACGGGACGAGAACCATTAAGTGATGATGCAGCAGAACGTGTTCAAACTGCTTGTTCATCTACAACCGTTGAAATTACAGATACCTGTAGTTGCATATGTTCAAATATTCAACGAGTGATGCACAGACACACAACTACACACAGACGCACTCAGGTGTGACCTCATTTAATTCTACTCATTTCCTGGCTGTGCAATTTTCATTTTCTTTCACTGTGAATATTATTTTTACACATTATTGCTAATTGAATTATTTACTATTGTTTTACTTTCCCCTTCGCTGCAGTAAAAGCAAAGCTGTGAAATACCAGGATAATGTTTTTGATTTCTCTCATGTTTACATTTTCATAAAATGTCCTCTTTATTGACCTCAGTACAATCACATCATGAAACCATGATCTTGTGCTAATGATTTAATTCCAATATTCTACACCTGCTTCTCAACAGAAGCTCTTCTAGCTCCTTTCTTTCTTTGCCCTCATGATATTGCTGTAGTCTGACTTCCTGGAAGTAGACTCTGTATTCTGAGACTATTTCAGGAAGCTCTTCCTCCCTTTCTACTTCCTGCCTGTCAACAGCCTCCGAGCTGCAACCTACACACAGAATATATCCACGTTTGATGAAGATTTGAATGTGTTTTCTCTGCAGGGAATGTTTTTTTAATGATTTTTAAATGTTTCACCACAACACGTCCAACTTCCTGAATTTCATTTTGACATTGCAGCTGTTTTGAAAAGATGAAACGAGGGAACATTGTGCAGCCAAACTACAAATGGACCAAGCACCCACCTCTCTGGGAATGTGAAACTTGTCCACCACCTTCAGTTCGTAGTACATCTGGATGCCGCACTTCACCAGATCCAGTTCGCTGTGGTCAAAGTCGCAGAAGTGAAACTCTAAGATCTCCGATTTCTTAGAGTCCGGCAAAACCTCCGTCTGTGGACAGAAGATTTAAAATCTTAATGTAGATTTCTGGAGTCGGCCATTTAGTCTGAATCATCACGAACTCCGTCCACCAGTAATGTGAAAAATGAAAAACCTTAAAACAAAAAAAGGTCAGAAAACGTTTGATTGGTGGAATCGATGAAACAATTTCACAAACTCTTTTCTTCCTGTTTCTTTCCTTCGACACAGAATCATGTTGCTTCAGGGGAAATGTTCAATTTACACACGTTACTTTACATTTCACTACATCTGCTGATTTCATGGAATTAGTGAAAGACATTCTGTGGTTTACCAGAATCTCTTGCAGCTCCTCTTCCTCGCACTCGTCGGGCTCCTTCCCCCATCTCTCCCTGGTGTTCTGGGGAAACACAAACCATCAACACTTCACCTTGATGAAAACGCATTTAACATCAATCACCCGGCTCCTGATGTGAGGTCACAGCAGGTCGTCGCTCTCCGCTCTTCTTCTCCCTGTCTGTCGCTCTGTATGCTGATAAATCACCTCATACAAAAGCTGACAGCTTATTTCACTTTATAAATGATTCTCACCTCCTGTTTATATCGCATCAAGCAGCGGGATGAAGCAAGGCACTAACCCTGCAGGGGTTGAGGGTTCCATTCCCCTTATTGCTAGTGCTTCCCTCTTTTTTGTGTTTATTTAAAAATAACATCATGGTCCAACAGAGTTTTTATGTAAGCTTTTAGTTTTAAAAGTGCTGGAAAATTTTATAAAAACGTATTTCATTAAATAACAAGGTAAAATATACAAAGGATGTTAAATGATTTCATTATTTACAACAATGTGAAAACAGAATAAGACGGAGTTTGATAAAACTGGATAATAGTGACGTTTTGTCAAAATGTCTTAATGTAGTCGATCATCAACATTTTCTTTTGCCTCTTTCATTCATGCACTTGAAGCACAACTGGTTTTGTATCAACAGATTCATTTTTTCATGACTTAGATTCATATGAGACAGGAAATATGCTCCTTGTTTCTCAATGAATCACTGAAGACACGTTTTCAAACTAAGAAACTCATGAAAACAACACTGAAGATTTTCATGAAGTTATTATAATGTCTGATCATATTTGAAATAAGCTTCAGCAAACAGTCAAGCACTAAAATCCTTATTTTCTGAAAGACGTTATCTATAAGGAAGCTTCAGTTCAAAAGTTTCTCTCCATATTATCATTAAAACCACAATTCTGGTAAAACCCATGTTGATATACGTGTTTACCAGGTGAAACCAGGTGTCTCTCGTCCACGTGTTCACTCACCAGAACGTTCTGGATTTCGTCCTTGCGACACTTGACGTGGTACATCACCATGTCCTGGAAGATGTCCTTCCTGTTCTCCAGCTTGTTCATCCGGTCGTAGGTGTCGGGGTTCAGCACGGACCAGCCCAGGAACTGGGTCAGCGACTGGACACAGCCGTGTGTGTGTGTGTGTGTGTGTGTGTGTGAGAGAGAGAGAGCGAGAGAGAGAGTATTAATATCTTGTTACTGGAAACATGTGTCCGAAAGAAATGTAATAATCCCAATGTGCAGAGTAACCTACTGGTTCTGAAATCTAGTGGTGTTGTGTGAAATGTTTCTAATTTGCTTCAAGCAGAAGAGTTCAAGTGAAGAACAAGAACATTTTTTAACTAACGAGCTCAGAACTGTCGGGACTTTTTTCGCTCGACTGCACGAAATGTCTTAATAAGCGTGAGCAGCAAACTGAGCACATCTGATGGTGTGATCCTCGACTGAGAGGAAAATGTGCTCTGCAAGTTTTCATGCTTGTTCGCTGCCTGAAGTACAAGTACCTCGAAAATTCTACTCGAGTACTTTCCTGGAGTTACTCTCCACCACAGTGACCACATGCTGTTTTAAGACATCAAGTCAAAACGCTTCCTGCGGTGAATCTTTGCCAAATAACACATCGCGTTCATGAGGAAATGTCAGAAAAGAAAATGGTTCTTGAAACTACTTTGATTTTGAAACTGTCATGTTGTGTTTTTAACTGGATTCTGAGAAGAGAGGCAGAGAGAGAGTAAAACAAAAAAAACAGCCTCCAGGCCCCGTGATAAATAATGCAGATGCTCTGAATGGCCCGAGTGTATTTATAAACCAATGACTCACACACACACACACACACACGGAGCCTGTACCTCCATCAGTGTTTCGTCCATTTCATCAAAGGGTTTCCCATCCTTCCTGTTATAGAACGTGGCCACACCCACTATCTCCTCCTTCTTGTTGACGATTGGCAGAGACAGGACGTTCTTGATGGTCCATCCAGAATCATCCAGAGGTTCTTTCTGTGCACACACACGGCTCAACATCAGCATCAATCCACAACATGACTCACTGACACTGCCGCTGCTTCAGTAAAGACAACACTGGTGTGTTTTTAAATCCAGGTCCTCTGGTGCAGAAGCAGAAACGTGAACTCAAGAAATCAATAATTCACCTGCTTCTAAAATCTGCTGCAGCGGATGTTGACGCCTCACTTATTTAAAATAGATGCTCGCTGGTGTGATGCTGCACTTTAGCTTCATCACGGAGCGGAAAGGGTTTTTAAAAATAAAACCAGGATGTGTTTGGATTAGAAGTCAACACCTTTAATTTAGATGAACTATAAATGTAGTAGTTTACTGTCTGAATGGAAATCTGCCAAAACATAATGCAGGGAAATGTTTTCAGTCTGACGGAGTTTGAGATTAATTGTTTCATTCAAAGATCTGTGCAGGTTATTAAAGAAGAAGAAAAGCATAATGAAGCTGGAAAAGAGAGAAACATAGAAGAGAAGAACGATATATAACCTGCCACCAAACTGTCACCAGCGCTCGGTCACTGGCTATAACCACCACTTTCATTAGGAGCATGTATAATAAAGATAAGACACTGGGACAACCTTCAGGGAACCAGTTTAAACTGAGCAGAGAAGGTGGGACGTGTCACATGTTCACTTATGTGTTACGTGTTATTATGGTTCCTCCTGATCGGCCTCTGGTTTTTCTCTTATGGTGCGAAAAGGTCATTTTTCCATTCATTATTCTCGGCTCTATTTTACTCACATCACTCGAGAGCAATGCAATTACTGTAATCTGACTGCAACATGTTAATGTCATTTATTTTTTAACATAAAAATCTGATTACAGTTAATAGGAAAACCTGCTCTAAATCCACCGAGGTAACAAGAAACATAAATTTATGAACGTGGAGCCGCAGCGAATTTATCATTTTCCTGATTAATAAATGTGTGAGAACAAATAATCTGAATGAAACGAATGGGATTCTTTCTGCGGATCATCACATTCGTACAAACGCGTCTGCAAAGTGAACAACTGGGAATGTGACCTGCAACTACTCATCATTAGTGCATTTCTCATTTACCTCCTTGATGATATTTTAATACCATTCATCAGTACAGTTTTATTAATGTAATAAACTGCAGCATCAAGCCACTAATTTGCAAAACAATCTTTTATATCCTCGTGTGCAGAGGACGGAGGAATAAGTTTTAGCGTTAGAAATAAAATTCTTTCTTTACTCGACCTTTGTTTCACGAATCAATTATCCAGTGTTTTCCTCTTTAAACACAATCAACTATGGAGCCTCTGATATTAATTTGACACAGAAGACACTTTAATTTATAAAGTTCTCATGTGGAAAATGCACAAGGAACTGAGGACAGTTGTTTACAAGCAGAAACAAATTAAACTGATGGATGGGTTTAAATTCTTTCTGCTGAAAAACACATGATTCATGTTGTACTGGGTAATAAAAGGGTTGACTTATTGATTTTAATTTGGTAGTTTGGTAATTTTTGTTGTGTGATTTATCTCTTAAGCAGAGCTTCCCTGGAAATAAACGAGAACATCTCACCTGGAAGTTGAAGAAATCGTCTTGTCCTGCATTCATTATGTTACAGATCTGTCGGGAAAGAGAGTAAAGTTCAGGGGGAGAGTTTTTACAATGTGAGTTTGGTTGATTCTGGTTTTGGGGTTTAAGAAAAATGAATTGTTGGTGTTGAGAATGTGAGGATTAGAGAAATAAGAGTTCTTTCTTCAGGTTTGGAAGCAACGAGACGCTGAAAATAGCAAAAATAAATAAGCCTGCTTCCCTTCATCAGGATCGAGGATTTTATTCATTGAGAAATTTACAAAAATGGCAAAAAATGTTGTATCTCACGACGTTAAAAAGAGGGAAGAAGAAATTCCTGGATACGTTCTTCATTGAATCTACTCCAAAAGTTCAGGGGTTATTTGTTGGCCCACGTCGCATCTTTCCACCAAGTTTCATTAAAATCAATTCAGTAGTTTTTGCATAATCCTGCTGAGACAAAGAGGAATAAAACACTAACCAGAGCAACCAGTTAAAAAACGGCTTGAAAACCTCTCTGAAGCCTTTTTATGACTCGAGGGGCAGAACGTTCATATTTCAGACCCTGACAAAGTTTTCATGCTCGACAGCTCCACAGATCGATTTGCATCTAAAAGCATCAGTGTCACTCTGACGTGTCTCTCACTCAGCTCGCGCTCAAGAGGAAGTCTCTGTGGAGAAATTAGGTTTTTCACCTTTAATGGGATAAAGGGGAAGACGAGGGAGGGAAGCATGATGTGAAGTTGAAAAATGAGGATGAAGGGCCAGAGCAGGAGGAGGAGAGGAGAGGAGGGATGAAGCAGGAGGAGGACGAGCAGAGGAGGGATGGAGCAGGAGGAGGACGAGCAGAGGAGGGATGGAGCAGGAGGAGGACGAGGAGAGGAGGGATGGAGCAGGAGGAGGACGAGCAGAGGAGGGATGGAGCAGGAGGAGGACGAGGAGAGGAGGGATGGAGCAGGAGGAGGACGAGCAGAGGAGGGATGGAGCAGGAGGAGGATGGATCGACGAGCGACGGCAGAATCAGTGGTTTGGGAAAAAGCACAATGTGATTAATTGCAACGGCCACAAGAGATACAATTATACATCATGGCAGCGAGTGGCTGAGCACTTTCCACAGCGTCAGTGTGCACGACGCTGTGGAAAGGCCTGATGGCATTCTGCCTATGCTTGTTCATTTATTATTATTATCTAGTTATTATAAATAGAACTTCAAATGCAAATTTCAACATTGTGGGTCTAATAAAGGATTATTTTATCTTATCTTATCTTATCTTATCTTCATCGTCCTAAGCTGTTGCTGTTTGGCTGTTGGGGATCTGAACACTAAACGATGTTGTCGAACTCTCTGCAGGTTGTAAGTCTGAACGTGTTGGAGATGACGGGAGCAACACAGCTCCGGGTTTTAGATTAAAATCCATAAATTCTTCGCTCTGACGTCTAAAGTCCCAAACAGAGCCAGTGTTTTTATTTCTGCTCCACTCGCTCCATCAAATCTCCAGAAAACGAACAGAAAGGAAAGTGATGAATCTTCTGGTTCTACAATTGTTGTTGTTGTTGTTGTCGTCAATCTGCTGAATGGAGGTGTCACTGTTTGTATTCTGCTCACCGGCCATTCATTCATTATTCATCTGCTGTCTAGTTCATACATGTTTGGGCTCCAGGACGGCCGAGCACTTGCAGAAAGGTCACATGTTTCGAATCCCTCTGTGTTTCCCTGTGACCCTCAGTAAATCACTGTAACTTAAGGATGCAAATGTGACGCCGAGATGCTTTAAATTTAAATCTGATTATACTTCCTGCCCTCATCGTGTTTGATTTAAAGCCTGAGAGAGTTAACGTTCCTCAGAAGACGTTTTATCCAGAGAAGTGAAACTGAGGAGGAAGAGTGATGAAGGTTATATCTTCATTTTGTCTCCTACTGACAAACTACTGGATGTATTAAGTTGAAACTTGGTGGAAGGAAGCGACATGGGTCAGAGAAGAACACATTAAAGTTCTCTGTGGGTGAGGATCAGGGGGCAGATACAATAAGAATCTTTAATAATCTTTAGTTAGGTTGTTTATGGACATACTGACCAGACCGTTCTCTGCCACGTAGGTTGGTAAACCACTGGCCAGAGCCCAGTGATCTGCTGCAGGACCCCTGAGGATTTAAACAACACAACAAGTGCGTCATCATTATCATCAGCATCGTTAAAGGAGACATATTCTGTTCATATTCAGGCTGATCATTTGAATTGTAAAGGTTTTCATGCTCTAATGTCCAGAAAACACTGTCCTCGGACTGTCCATCGCTGCAGCTCCTCTTTTCAGCCTCTGTCTCCAAGTGTTGGAGACAGAGGCTGAGTCTGCCGAGTCTGATTTGCCAGCCGAACATCTTGTAACAACAACACCCGCTGTGCAAACACCTCAGAGAGACTCACGGTATAACTTTGATGTCCTCCTTTCCGTGGAGGATGTAGTCGATCACTTTGTAGAAGATGATTTCCTTCAGAGGACGAGAGGCAACATCAACGTGAGGGAGAAATGGTTTATTTAATAGACTGATGAACGAAAGAGTAGCTCCCCAAAAGTGAAATGTGATATTTCCCCCTGGTGGCTGACTGCAGGATATAATATTCACACAAGCATTCCATCAATTTTGGACCTAACTTCTCATGGATAACTGAGAATCAATGGGGCGTTTGACCTGATGGTGGCGCCAGAGTAGATATCAGGGTATGACAGAGTAGCAGGAAAGAATCAGCTGTATAGTTAGTAGTTATGGTGAAATGTCCTCACCCTGCCATCAGGAGTTTTGGGTCCATCGTACGGTGGAACTTCTCCCATCAGAACAGGCCACAGGTCAAAGAACTCCTGCAGACACACACACAGAAACATCCAGATTTACAACAGGACAACAGATCAGAGCTGCTTCTGCTCCTTCATTATTCAGCTGCACTTACTCTCCTCATCAAACAGCATCATTCTGTCTGGAAGTGATAAAAACAACAGCCTCTGAAGAGCGTGTGATATCTCTCCTCTGAGTTTCCAGAGATATGGGCTCAGAGCTACTGAGCGACTAGTTGAGTTTATTCTCAGGAGCGATGTTCACGAAGCCCAGTGTTGTTACCAGACGACCATCTGTGCAGACACACAACACGTGTTTGTTCTCACGAAGCAGGTGTTGGGAATCAACCGGCAGCTGCTTGGAATTGTCTGACAGCCACGGCCGACGAGAAGCGTTCAAGACAATTTGTGAGTTAGCACAAATATATGGGGATGAGACGCTGATGATCAGAAGGTGTTTAAGTGTTGTTTCTTTCACAGACACATAAAATAAGCAATGGAAAAATAAACCGAGAGAAAGAAAGAAACAGATCAGACGAAGAAACCTCGGAGGAGTTTCTGAAAATATGTTTTCTCAAAGGACGAGAAGGAAAACGATTCTCATCAAAATTCATTTGGCGTGGGAATGGCTCCAGAAACAGAAGTGCATCACTGATGAGCAATATGGTGAAGTGAGTGTAAAATCTCTTCAGGTTTATTGTTATGTACAGTTTTAAATTGTAATTGTTCTAATATGATGCAGTTTGAGCATTTTGTGAAATCGACCACAGTTTTAAAGATAAATCTAAACCTCAAAATGTTGCTGATCCTCCTCCAGTCTATATGTTTTCATTTTACTCACTATTACTCACTGATGCCTACTTTTGACTCGTGCTGCTGTAATATTGCACATTTCCCCATTGTGGGTATGAATCATTATTATTATCTTAAAAATATTGGAGTGTAAATCTGAGGCACCACATTTCTTTGGGCGATGCAGTCGTGTGATGTGTGACCTGACATCAGTGGAGCACAGGCAGGATTGCGGTGCCACTCGTTGACCCCTGTATTTGTTTGTTTTGTTGGTTTCCCTGCTGCCTGACCCCGTGTGTACCTGTGGTGACCCACCTTGGTCTTGGTCATGTCCAGCAGACCCACAGAGTAGCGGTCACAGTTGAGGAAAGCTCGGACTGTGTACAAGGCTTTGTGGAACTGCCTCTCGATGTCCGTCAGCTCCTCGAACACCTTGCTGGCCGACCACAGCAGCACCTGCTCCACAGGACAGAGGACGACACAACACGGCAGTTTGAGAAGACTTCATTTAGAGTTTGTGCTTTTACAGATTTGACTGCTTTCTTTGTAATTTCACTTTCGTCTTCTTTTGTATCTCATTCTCATATCATTCATATTGAAGAATGCAGCTAAAGGACATTATTATCTCACAGATTCTAAAAGCACCAGGTCTCAGGAGGTAAAAGGAACAAGGCTGATGAAGGGTTACATGAAGCCCTGTGCACTCTGTGGACTCACCTGTCCCCTCCTGGTCTCACAGTTGTGCAGGTAACTCAGGTGGAAAACTCTCAGCACCAGGTTGACAAAGTTCAGATACTTGTTCAGGATCTGAAAGGAAATGGACGGTCGATGTCGAGTGTTACATCTTCAGAACGTTACTCATTTTATTACAATATCCAGTTTTATATAATGTAGTCAGTAACGTTTTCTGCATCGGTCGGAGCAGATGATAAACTTTTCAAATCAAATATTGAAGTAATGACGATAATTGCCTGTGTCAAACTGTCACATTTGACAAGTGATGTTAACATCGTCTTCTCTGTGTTGATAAAGAAAATGTAAACTTAATGAGATTCAAGATTTCACTGGGTTCTTTCATGTCCCATACGTCTGTTCAGTGAACATAACCTCCTCTGCAGTAAAACCTTCATGCTTCAGATGTTACCTCCTCATCTTTGGCAGTGAAGCGCGGCCCGTCCAGCTTGTTGATGGCCATCATGACGGCCACCATGTCTTTACCGTTCATGATGGGGACGGCGAGGAGGTTCTTGGTCTTGTACTCGGTCAGCTCGTCCACAAAGTCACTGTAATGGGGGCTCTGTGAGCAGAGTGGGACAGAGAGGGGGGGGTTGTTATTCAGTATCTGTGGCCCCTCTCAACTTCCAGGGGCCGCTCTTCTATTCATGAATGCTGTTAGCAGCGGCTTTTCCATTATCCACAAACTCAAGGTCCTCGCCGCGCTCCACCTACTGCTCCTCCGGTACAGGTTATCAATTCTGTTCCTCTGGGGGTGAAACAGAGGAGGAGCGGCTCATTAACCGGCAAACAAGGAGCAGAAAGTTGCAGGGAGCGACCCTCGGGGGAGCAGCACTGGTGACAGAACCCTGATCTGGGGAAAGGGAGCTTTTAGTTTCTGTGCAGATCTTATTTCCTGCTTTGGATGAGGCAGGAAACAAGGAACACAAAAGTTAGGTTGGAGTTAAACATCAATAAGTAACAATTATATCCTGAATGATTTATTGATCACAGTCGCATCGGTATCTGTATGTTTAGTGAAATGAAAACTTTTATTCTACAGAATAAACAATGCAGAATAAGTATTATCAGTATCTGTAACGGTACCAAACCTCCAGATCATTTGGGCTTGAGTAATAATCAATTTTTAAATATAGATTTCATCATGCAGAGCAGCATAGAGGGAACATTTTTCATTGCTTTACGATCTCATCTGCCTCTTTTCCGACCTCTCGCTCATTCACCTGAGAAAACACAGAATCTATTTGCCTCAGCTCCAACTTCTCCAGCCTCAGAGACTCTAACGCTGCAGCTGGAGCAAGAAAACCCTGAATATCAACTCAAATAAAGAGCTTTTTTGTGAGCAGAATGTCCTTCAGTGCAAAATAAACTGTAAAAAACCTTAAGTTCTGGACCCGCTGACGTTCTTAGTCACCACAGACTGAATCAGAACATTCTTATTTCTTCTTATTCATCTCTAAAGTCGTGCTTTTCTCTCAACATAGTCTAAAGTTTGGTAGAAGTGCAGGAGCGTGGGCTGATTCTGGATCAGCTACGTTCAGAAGCCTGACAAAGCTTTAATATAAACCAGTTCCACAGATCTGGGAAGTTTGACAGCTTGTTATCAGGTGACCTTTGACCCCATGAAGCCCAAAGAGGTCTTCATCCCACTTGTTATCCTCGGCTGAAGCTTTGGCTTCACCTTCACCCAGCAGCTCTTCCAGTCTTCCAGTTGGTGTTTTCCCAATTTATTCCTTTAAAGTCCTGAATTAAGAGATTCATCAGTCAAATCTATACTTTTTAATCTATAAATTAACTTGTTGAATTAGCAAAGAGAAGACAACCGTATTATCTCACTTACACAATGAACGTTTAATCTGTAATTAAATTATGCATGCAAATAAATCCATAAATAAATCCAAATAAAAGCCCATTTGTACATAATAAACACAAGAATTCAATACGTAACCTCCTCGGCAGGATTATTCCACGTTAACTGGCTAAGTGGATTTCAGGGTGTTTCCGCTCCACTGAAAATAAAATAAAAATTAAAGCGACACAACTATGTAACAGGATAGATTAAAGATGTGTTATCGTGCTGAGTCTGTAGAAATGGCTCAGCAGGGCCTGCGTGACCTCTGCCAGTAATCTGGGATCGCTCTAATTCAGGACAGATTAACCGGCTTCATCTGCAACCTCCTCCGTTGACACTCTGCACCTTCGTCACGTGCACACGCATCCAGAGCGACCACACCTCAATACCACAGAGTTACTACCGTGCAGCCGGGAGCGTGTGATTATTAAATTCACTTTGAAGGAGGAACGGCTGGATGAAGTGGGAGAAATGAGGCCAGCTGTTGCTCAGTGCATAATCCCAGTGAAACATAATCCCTGCCGTATACCTACAAGCATCCTGACTGGATGAGCGGCCTGCACTGGATTGGACTGGGATGGAAATAGAGCGCAGAGACACAGCGAGTCCCAGTGGCTGCTTTTACTGCAAAGAGGCCATCCACAGTGCACTGGCATCAAAAAGTCAATTATAAGGGAACATTAGCTGCTGCACGGCCGGGACTGTGGAGATTTAAGCTTGGAGGCTTTGATATCGTTCATTTCCCATCGTGCTTTCATGCATTTGTGTGAGACGGCGGCGTGACGGACGAAGGTTGGAAACAGCACAATGGCGTTTGCTCGGCGGTGGCAGGCGGCGGACAGTGAAGGCGCAGCGGGCCCCGACCTGGCACCAGAACCAAAGACAAACTGGAACAATGTGTTTGGTTGGTACATCAGGAGGTGCAGCTTTCTAATCTCCCTTGAAACGACGGGATTGAAGTGATACAGACGACGAGGCCTCGTGATCCATCAGTTATGTGGAGGGGCCCTTTGCCTTATTAGGGTTTGAATGTCACAATAAGAGCTGCTGCAGGTGTGTGGGGGGGGGGGGGGGGTCTGCAGGAGAGAGACACACTTGAAGTAGTGCAGTGTTTTCAAATGTCACAGATATTTGGCTGTAATGGGATTGAGCTGCTTTGGTCGGAGGGAATTAGGAGCAGCCGCACTGTGGTGTGACGTCGCCCCCTGGTGGTCAAGCAGAGAGAGCGAGAGAGAGAGAGAGAGAGAGAGAGAGAGAGAGAGAGAGAGAGAGAGAGAGAGACAGCGGCAGTGGACTGTGGGATTAAAATGTTTACGGAGCAATAATCCAACTTTATTTAGAAATGTGTTTTTTTCTGCAGAGAGGATTTGTTCCCTGCTGAGTTGGAGATTTGTAAACAGTTGTTCTGATTCTATTCATATCCACAGATCTGAGCTGGATCTGGTTAACGACTACATTTACAGTGATTGTGTCTATAGGTTGATTTTTCTTTACATTTTTTATTATGTGTATATTTTGTGTATTTGTTCATATTTTGTTGTTTCTTCTTGAAATCCACCTTGAATCTAACTCTGTGTATGAAACCTGCTTAATAAATTAAACTGCCTTGCCGACCTCTTTATATGTTAATTAAATGTATTAAACAGATGTTTTTATACATATTTTAAGTGAGTTAATACAAAAACACAATAATAACTGTGTGTCTTTACCTCCGACACATCAGGAATGTTGACCATCTTCTTGGTGGAGGCCACATGACCAACGATGCCGATGTCCAGCGGGTAAACGATCTCACTGTCCGGCTGCACCAGACAGTCCTCGAACACTGAATCTTTATTGACGTTAAATAACCTGGAAGCAAAGATGAGGACACTACAATTATTATGCGCTGTTTGGACTTTAATAAGTACAACAGGTCGTCTGCCTGTCGGGCATCAGGTGATTTGTTCGTAACTAAATATAGTTCTTAACAGTTAGTCTGAATAGGCACACCAGTGCAGCTTTAAAGGTCCAGTGTGTAGAATCTAGTGACATCTAGTGGTGAAGTGTCATGTTGCAGCTGAACACCCCCCCTCACCTCACCCTCCACTTCCAAACATGAAAGAGAACCTGAGGTAGCTTCAGTTGTCATAGTAACTCAAAAGGTTTTACACCAGTGCATAATCCCTGTTTTCAGTGTTTCAGATGCTACTTTTTGAATTAGAATAATCCCCAGTGACCTTGTTGCCAGCTCGGCCACGCCGTTCCTCTGCCGGTACATGAACAGGCTCATGCGGTCGGCCCTCATCATGAAGCTGAGGTGTTTCATGAGGTTGAAGACGGACTTCTCCATCTGCAGGTTGTCCTGGATGTCCCTCACCAGGTCGAAGACGATCTCGCTCTCCTCCACCATCGTCAGGTCGTGGAACGAGCTGATGTTCACCGCCGTCTTGCGGTTGTTGTCCAGCAGGTCTGAGATGACCTTCGGTCGGAAGTTGCTGTCATAGTACTGCTTGGCGAACTGCGGGTTGGCGTCCAGGAACTGCTCGGCGGCTGCTGCATCCACCATGGCTGCTGCTGACAGGGGAAACACTCCAGCAGTTTAAATCTGTAAAGCTCTGGGCTGGATGGTCGGTGATTTGCTAAATATCTTGAAGCAGAAACCGATATTGGGGAGTAAAACATTTCCGATACTGAAATATCGGCATATATTTACAAAATGTTTTTCATCCAATAGATTTGACAAACTTTAACACAACTAATTATAAATTTAAAGAAAACACATCTACATATACAGAGCTTGAATTAAGAATATTAACAAAAAAGTAAACATTAACGCTGATTCTGAAAAATGAAAGTTTACATGCTGGCAAAAATAAACACTGATACCAATGTGTCTGTAAAATCAGGTAACCAATATATTGGTCGGGCTGTAGTTGTGATAATAACAATAATAATAATATGCGACTGACTCACAGATCTAATAGATTGATTTAAACATTAATAAATAAACACAGAAGCGGTGGTACCTGTCGAAGTCCTTGTGTTGTCTCCAGTAAAGTGTCTGATCCCTTTGTCCTGGTGACAACTCTGCAGGTGTCGGAGAAAAGAAAAGGGATTAGCAGGCCGGTTTTAAATGCTCCTGTGTGGACATAAGCCTGCATCCAATTACTACACATGGGATTACGATACCTTCCAATGTTTATTGATTCCTCTGTGTCTCATACTACCTGTAGAGTAATGAAAACAGATACTCATGGGACGGTTGAACTGAAACATTCTGTTCATTAGCCGCTTGTTTGTCTCCAGTGAAAACACAGCAGATTAGACGCTTGTAACTATGGGTGAAGTTTTTGTTGTGTACTTTGAAGAAGCAGAAATACACAAACTCAGTCAGGCCTCAGTGAACAGAACAGTTTCAAAAACAGAAAAGAAATAAGGGTTTTATTATTCTTTAATTCAAGACCATGATATTTCTGTATCTATACAAGTTTTCTTATGACACATTTGTCTTAGATTCCCTTTTATAACTTCACAGTCTGTATTTATTCCTTAAATGTTTATTCCTCAATAATCAAACGAGGCCTGAAGAGGATTCAAAAGTTTGTATTACTTCAACAACACGTTACTATGCAGACTTACGATATACAATATGTTGCTGTTATTCTTTTACCAACACTCCTTCACCTCCTGACACTCCCTGTGTGACCTGTTACACACTCACACACCTTCAGTATTGTTGTATTATATTAACTCGTGTTGAGAACATTGTTTAACACTCAGGTCTCCTGTGGCTCAGACTGGATCATATGTCACAGAGAATAACAAAGAGAAAGAGGAGAAGTCACATCAGTGGGGAGAGGATAATAAACTTCCTGTTTAAACATGAAACACGAACAGAAGATAATAAAAATATGCATTGTTTCAGTTCTGTTTCCCTTTTCCTCAACAAACCTCCGTCACGCCTACAAACCTTTAACAAGCAAATTTGCAAAATGAATAAAAGAAAACCCCAATCACGTCTTTCACACTTATTTAGATAATCTTCTTTTGGTTTTAATTGTGTGTTTTTATTCCTGAGGCACTTTGTTGCTTTGCAAAGAGACGTGCTATAAAATAAAGATGTTTATTAATATTAATTATGAATGTATACGGAAGCGTATTGTATTCTCTTGGAAATCTGCTCTTTTTTTTATTAATCAACGACTTAATTATCTCGTTGATTTAGAGAAACACATAAAAGTCCTTCATTGACGTTGTTATTTCTTCTTCAAAGGAGTGAGTCATCTTCACTCACAGACCATCTTTGTAGCGGGGGTCACGTGACGCAGCAGCACGTCGTCCGGCCCACGTCATGACGCAGCAGCAGCAACAGGAGCGTGAAGCCGGATCCCAGTGCAGCAGCAGCAGCTTCTCGTCCACCCGCTGGAAAGTGATCGATCCGACCTCAGGTCAGTGAATCCACTCCTTTATCAACAGGCGGAAACTCTCACTTCTGTACGTGACTCGTGGAGTTTCGTCAGTCTCGTGAAACTCGGAGTCTCCGGCCACGTTGACACGTTGTTTACAAAGGACCCATTCATAAGTGCGGCCCGAGTCCGACTGGGGTCAGTCAGTCCCTCGTTATCATGAACTGGGAGAGGGACTGGGAATTCACTCATTAATCAATTAACTGACTCACATAGAGACACTTCCAGGATTAACTGTCTTCAACGGTCTGTAGCCAGGGGCGAGTCCACAGTGTGTTGGGGCCACTGCAGGGCAATTATATTAATACCAAATATTATAATATAACAACACACAACTTAAACTATAAACATTCAAAGGTGCAAGTGAAGTCTAAGTTAACTCTAACTGTACGGAGTGTGTGTGAATAGTTAGTACACGTGTGTGTAAAGTGCAAACAGGCAGGAAAGCAGATGTGCAGATGGTTGTTAGTGATGAGTCGGTGCCTGCAGCTCAGCTCCTGATGGTAACACAGTGACCAGTCTGTGTGCTCGTCAACTTTACCTTATAAATATTTAACACCAATGACGAGTAAGAAGTGTGAAGTGTGGGTGTTTCCAGCTTTGCCTGTTCACAAGCGGCGCCTCTCGAGTTTAGTTTAGTCTCATACACTACACCACACATTCACACTCACGGGAAACAGAGTCGAGTAACTTTAATAGTAATCCTGTTAATGGGTTTTATTCTAAGAAAGATTTGAATACCACTGATTTGTCTGCAGTCGCTAACAATGGCACCAGGGCAGTAGAACAGATTAAATGTCAACTCAATGTAAACTTCTTAAAAAAAGAACAAACTTAATAAACAAACTTTTCAACCATGAGCCTTGTTTTAACCTAAGTTTATAGATTTGACTTCTTAAAAATGAGCACAAAAATAAAGAACAATAACTAAAATACCAGTAAGTATAATGAATTAAATTAAACTCAATAGTGGGTAATAATAAACTCATTGTTCACTGAAGTAAAGCTGCTGTGTGACTTTTAGCTCAATACATCATGACCTTAATTAGTCAAAGCTGTACAGAGGTAATAATGTAAGTATCGTTAAGTTGTAAATGTCATTTTCCTCCACATCCCTGCTCTATTTGTTCGGTGAATATCATTAGTTGTCAGGGGATATTCGTCTGTATACGTGGCACTAGGAGCTGAACTGTATGAATAACAGGAAGTGACCTTTATTGTATTGAGAAACATTTTCTCAGCTTCAGCAAAGGGTCATAAATATGTCAGTGGAGCCACAGACACTGACTTGATAACGTCCTCACACCTCCACACTGCTCCTCACGTGCTCGTCACCTCATGCATCAGAACAGATGAGTCCCTGTGTTCTAAGCTACACTGTGAATGCTGCGATAAGATGTTTGAGATAAGTGTAGTTAACTGAACCCCCCCCCCCCCCCCCACCACCACATGCAGGGGCCGGATCATGGCCGGGGACAGTAGCTGCTGCCCGACGGAGGCAGATGGAGCAGAGAGTGACCAGCAGCAGCCTCTCGTTCTGCAGAGAGTGGAGAAACAAGCAGGGAGAAGTTGTCAAACCGTCGTGAGACATCGTCTGAAGAAACACTGCTCGTGCTCCTCAGAGAAGCTGAAATCCAAAGCACTGGACTTCTTCCCGATCCTGAGATGGATGCCACGATACAAGCTCAGGGACTGGCTTCTGGGTGACGCCATGTCGGGACTCATCGTCGGGATCCTGTTGGTTCCCCAGTCCATAGCTTACTCCTTATTGGCCAGCCAGGACCCTATTTATGGTCTGTACACTTCCTTCTTCTCCTCCATCATCTACGCCCTCTTAGGCACCTCCAGACACATCTCGGTGGGGATATTCGGCGTGCTGTGCCTGCTCGTGGGCCAGGTGGTGGACAGGGAGCTGGCTCTAGCAGGATACCTCCCAGAAGGCAGCGGCATCAGTAGTAACGACAGCGCCCTCCTGCTGGCGGGCCAGGGGAATGGCAGCGTTGGGCTGGAATGTGACAGGAGCTGCTATGCCATCACAGTCGGAGCCACGCTTACCTTTACTGCTGGGATTTACCAGGTGAGTGAGCGAGGGCGATCACATGATAGACAGATGTAATCTAACCTCTTGGTTTGGAATCTGCCCATTTACTGAACTCTTCTCCCAGGTGCTCATGGGTATTTTCCAGGTGGGCTTCGTCTCCGTCTTCCTCTCGGACTCTCTCCTCAGCGGCTTCGCTACGGGAGCATCCCTGACCATCCTCACCTCGCAGGTCAAGTACCTGCTGGGGCTGAAGATCCCCCGGCCCCAGGGCTGGTTCACTCTGTGCAAGACCTGGTTCAGCATCCTCACCAGCCTGGGGAACACAAACTTCTGTGACCTGGTGACCAGTTTGGTGTGTTTGCTGTTACTGATTCCAACCAAGGAACTCAATGATCGCTTCAAGGCCAAGTTAAAGGTACAGAGCGACTGCAGATGTGGTTATTGTGGTAGTTTTCTTGTGTAAATGCTTCTTAGTCAGAAGCCGAACATGGGATTTAAGTCCCTCCTTCTTTTGTGCGTCTTCTCACCAGGCCCCGATCCCCTTCGAGCTCTTCGTGGTGATAATTGCGACCCTGGCGTCTCACTTCGGCCACTTCAACACAGACTACGGGTCGAGCGTGGCCGGTGATATCCCCACTGGCTTCCTTCCTCCCCAGTTGCCCATGTGGTCTCTGATCCCCAACGTGGCTGTCGACGCCTTCTCCATCGCCATCGTGGGCTTCGCCATCACCGTCTCTCTGTCGGAAATGTTCGCCAAGAAGCACAACTACACAGTGGACGCCAACCAGGAGATGTACGCCATCGGATTCTGCAACATCCTGCCGTCGTTTTTCCGCTGCTTCACCACCAGCGCTGCTCTGACCAAGACCCTCGTCAAGGAGTCGACGGGCTGCCAGACGCAGGTGTCGGGGCTCGTCAGCGCCCTCGTCCTGTTGCTGGTGCTTCTGGTTATTGCGCCGCTCTTCTATTCCCTCCAGAAGTAAGTACATCAAAATCCTAATGAGTCATCAGTCAAAGCGTTTTCCTCAATTATCCCCTCGCAAATTTATCTCACAATTTATAGGCAAACAACCTTATTATGAACTAAATGACCTTGGTAGAGGTATTTTCACATTACAAACACTTACCCTTATTGTGTTGTAGCTGAAACAACATGTTAAACATACAATTTCAGAATGTCAGTGTGAGAATAAGAACAGTCAGCTTTAGGAAAAGCAGATTAGCCATGTGTGAAGGAAGACCAGGACAAAGACTGGTTCCTGCTCTGCAGGTTGTCCGAGTTTCAAATATCTTCAGGCTACAACGATTTTGAAACAAAACTCAAACATTAGAAGGAATTATAAAGAATGTGTAGAAGCAAGGAACAAACTCATGAATTAATAAAACTAATGATTGAATTTATAAAAGGTAGGAAGATAGAAATGATTCTCACACTGGAAGATGCTTTGAGTCTTGATCACTGTCGAGTGATTGTGACTGAAGCTGATGGTTGATAAGGATTTGTGTCTTTGCCGTGTGTTACACACGTACACGCCCAAACATCAGATCTGCTTCTTTCCATTACTCTGAACTTTGTGATTGACAAAAAGACCTCTGCTCAGGTGTGTCCTCGCCGTGATCATTGTGGTCAACCTCCGCGGCGCTCTACGAAAGTTCACCGACATTCCTCGCATGTGGCGCAGCAATCGTGTGGACGCCTCCATCTGGCTGGTCACCATGTTGACGTCGTCGCTGGTCAACACAGAGCTGGGGCTCCTCGTCGGGGTCCTGGTGTCGGCGTTCTGCGTCCTCGGCCGGACTCAGCGGGTCCAGGTCCTGGAGCTGGGCCAGGCCTCGTCCAGGGAGCACTACGAGGACCTGTCGTCTTACCGCGGCCTTCACACTCATCCGGGAGTGGCGGTCTTCAGGTACCAGGCTCCCATCTATTACGCCAACCAGAGCCTGTTCAAGAGATCTCTTTACAACCGCGTGGGGCTCGATCCCGTGAAGGAGAAAGCACGACGGTTAAAGTTCATCAAGCAGCAGCAGAAGAAGAAGAAGAGCAAACAGGAGGAGGTGGCAAACATGAAGTCAGAAAAACAGGATGAAGCTGAAGGGACTGTGACCCTGATGCTCGACGAGGAGTCGCGTCGGAACTTGCAGAGCATAGTGATCGACTGCAGCGCCATCTTGTTCCTGGACACCGCAGGAGTGAATGCTCTGAAAGAGGTTCGCAAAGATTATGAAGAACTTGGGGTCCGAGTGGTGCTGGCCCAGTGTAACACCTCAGTGCTGGACACTCTGGAAACAGGGGGGTTCTACCCCGACGCAGGAGGAGATGATGGAGGGCAGAAGAAAAGGATCTTCTTCACTATCGCCGACGCCGTCCGCTCCGTCCAGAGCCTCTCAGCTCCCAACGGAGACTATGACACCAGGTGCTGAAAAACTATCTGTCCAAATATCCACGTTTACATGTATGTTGCAGTTACATGTATGTTTGCAGTGACCATCTCACATGGTGCAAATCAAACATGCCTTTGTGCCTTTGTGCCTTGTAATGCTACTGTGGTAGCAGCAGTTCTGTCGAATAGATGCAGGAGAATTTAACTCAAGTTTTTGTATTTAAATACTACAAGTTAAAATGCTAAAAACATTTTAAAGTCCTCCTTGTTAAAATGTGCTTAACACATGGTACTTAAAAGTAAAACTTTATTTTGCAGCATCAGTTTCTCCCGTTTGCACACAAACACAACACAGAAAAAAAACCTCTTCACTGAGGAATGATGCTTTTAGGGGACATTTAAAAAAATCTGTTTTTAGTACGTAATCATTTTAACGATATTGCTGGTGGATTAAATCTGTACAATCTTTCTATTGTAGTTTCACTTGATGATATTTTTTTTAATTTAGAAATAGCCAGACTGTACCTGAACATGTGCTGTTACAGTTACCCATAATGCATTTCTCTCTTGTACCAATGATAATCAATTATTTCTATGGGAAAGACATGTTTACAAAGCCATGAAGAGATAAATTAACACTTATCTTTAAAGAGCTAATGAGATAATAAGAGATTTTGTCCGTTTTGCACCTTTCGTCTATGCACTAAACTTCAGTGCCTTTACTGACACCAAATACTGTACATGTACGAACTGTGAATGTTTTCAAATCAGGTCCTTTCACACACGAATGTCAGCGTTTCCTTTTTCTTCCAGATGTACGATCTGAAAACCCGTCACCAAAACATATTTGTTTATTAAGAACAAAGGTCAAGTGCACTTGTGTGTTTTGGTGTAAATGACCTTGTGAACTGAATGTGCCACGTGGACACACTACTCTGTGATGCTTGTCTGCGTGTTCGCTGAGTGACGTCGTTACAGTCGTCGCCTGTTAAACTCTTGGGTTCTGAAAACTCTGTGACAGTTACATGGAAATCTCTGAGTTTAATCTTGAACCTCGTGATCGATTTCTTTGTGTGGAAAATGATCAGACTAAGGACAAGTTCATGAATCGGCTGCAACATTGATTTGTTAAGCACTCGTGGCTCTAAAGTTAAGCTTCTGGGTCCATTACTTTGTATTTTGTGACACCAGAAATAGCTCAGGGCTGGTTTCATGTGTGTGTGTGTGTGTGTGTGTGTGTGTGTGTGTGTGTGTGTGTGTGTGTGTGTGTGTGTGTGTGTGTGTGTGTGTGTGTGTGTGTGTGTGTGTGTGTGTGTGTGTGTGAGCTCAAGTCCTTGTGATGTTCCAAACACAGCAGAAAGGACGAAATGTCCTTAGAACAGAAAATCCTTCTGGAGACAGAGGGATGAAGCAGGTCATCTGAGTGAAGGACAGTTCACATTTATCTTCATTCACTCAACACTTATATTGGAAATCAAATAAAGAGTGAGCTTTAATTCAGAAAACTGTCAAATGCAGTTTGTTAGAAAAGTCCTGGATCCATTTTGACCTTGAGTGTGACCTTGTTGTCGACATGAGTGTTTGTAGCTTTAGTTGTTTCTGAAACCAGACATATCTGTATACTACTTAGACACAGTTCTGTTATCTCATACAGGCTTTAGACGACTTTGCAGTTTATTGTAGTGTTTTTATTTATTTTTGACATAATCAGACACCAGCTGTGATCTGCTTTCATCCTGAAACCAAACAGAACACGAGTGTGGACTTTAGATTCAGGTCTCTCTGTTGAACATGTTACTGACACTGCTGTTTACTCCAAAGTTCAATTATTCCATTATCAAGAATATTATATTGTTATATATATATTTACACATATTAAAGACATTTTAAAGATACGTTTTCTTTCTCTTTACTGTTCAAATACATTTCTTACATTTAGAAACAGTTCCTGTTGAACTGGGGCTCGATCTTCTATGATTTAAATAGTAAATAGACTTTATTTATATTACCGTACAATTCACATTCACCTTATTCCAACAGCGCTACTATCACATCCATTCATACTCTGTCAGTGGACACTATGGATACAAACTGGAGGATCAAACCTTCTGGCTAGTGGACGGCCCGCTCTGCCTCCCGAGCCTCAGCTGCCCTGATGTTGTCTCTGACGTCATTAAAGGATTGTGAACCAGAAAGTGAAATGTATTTAGAATCAATGGAGAAATCTCTGTCAATCTTCTCCATCATCCGAATCAAATTAAAAAGCATTTCAGCGGGTCCTCGTTGGTCGGATTAGTGGACAGAGGTTTGACATTAGACCAACAGCACCGGGTCGATACCTTCATGTGTATCAGCAGAACTCATCAGGCAGGAATGTTGAAACTGAAATGTTGGGACTTGCAGCTTATTTACTTTAGATGTACGCCTCCTGAGCGCCACCCTGTTAAATGACTGTGTCCACAGCTGAAAGTGAAGCTCAGGGAAACGGCCACAACCCAACAACGCATCCCACGATAACCTGTCACTGCAGGTTGAGTTTATTTTAGATTAACATGTCAACTGGAGTTCAGAGTAAAGTATAACCTCTTTGAAACTCAAAGATAGGCTGGTCCAGACCAGCAGGAATGAAAACACAGCTTATGTAACTTTCATTACTTCATATCTTGGTGGATTAAACCTAAAATGACTTTGATATAAGATGATTGTTTTCAATATTTAGGTGTTGGCAGCATATAAATCTTCAATAAGAGCGACTAATCAATCACAAACTTAGAGATTTAACTTGGACTCACATTGGAAACTCTTTGCTGCTCATTAAAACTTCCTGGATGACAAATTACAAAGAGGCTAAAAGAATCACAGACTCCAGATAAAAGTCCAGGTGGTGTTTGAAGGTCAAGCATCATCACTCGGAATTCTTCAGCTTGTTTTGTACGTTCACACTTTTCAGACAAAATAATTCTCAGATAAAAACTGCAGAGTTTAAACTGAAAAGTGTTTAAACTGAAAACCTGTCACACTTTTGAGTTTCAGGGTCGACAAGATTCCTGAAAATTCTCAGCCTGTGTCTCAGAGCAAAGAATCAGTGGAATCTGAATCGTTAACAGGACGTAATTAAAACCTTATAATAGTGAAGGTTCATAGACTTTTCAATGAATTAGATTCTCATCACTAAGGAAATGAAGGAGATTCTCTGAGACACTGAAACAAACAAGAAACTCTGATATAAGTTCACAGGAATATTCACAGTTTGAGATTTAACTGCAAAAGGACAAAGGTGCAAATCCCTCTTTACTCTATAATGTGTAATTCTGCTCTGTGTATTTCACTGACTTCATGTTACCACCAGGGGGCAGCATTGACTTGGGAAACTGGGAAGAAGTCTGATTCCTGTTTAAATAAAAACTTCTTAATACTTCCTATATGCAAGTACAA
The DNA here is from genome assembly GCA_026259375.1 of Verasper variegatus. Lineage (NCBI taxonomy): Eukaryota > Metazoa > Chordata > Actinopteri > Pleuronectiformes > Pleuronectidae > Verasper > Verasper variegatus. The sequence continues at coordinate 1,989,298 of CM048043.1, read as the reverse complement.
ATACACAGGTCGAGTTTTCTTTCAATATTGAACATGAATTATTATGAAAAATAAATTATTTGATATTGCTATAAATTTTGTCCAAGTCCAAATACCTTAAACATTTTAGATGTGTTGAGACTTTTAAACCTTTAAAATGATTTTAGTTCTGATCTGTCGCTTGGTTTGACTTTTTATTATATATTCTGTCCAGATATTGTTACCATGAACTTTATTTTATCATAAAAATAAATATATGTGAGGGGTGTTCAGCTGCAACATGACACTTCACCACTAGATGTCACTAAGTCCTACACGCTGAACCTTTAATACTGAAGTCTCATAGAGAGAAATCAATTCATTCATTGAAGCTGTGTTGGATGTTTTATCGTTCCTGGGATAATAAAGACATAACTTAACTTAACGTAAATAAATAAATAAAGGACCAAATCAATTGGATCTGTTTTGCTCAGACACCTCTGTGTCCTCTGTGTCCTCTGTGTCCTCTGTGTTCACGCAGCCTGCAAATGTAATCAGGTAAAAAAGACAGACAGGTGAACGGAGCCACTTGTCTGCAGAGAGGTGACAAAGCAGAGGTGATTATCGTCTCTTTCGCGGCTTGTTGCTTCTCCCAAATTACATTTAGTGGGTACGGCAGCCGGGTTTTATTGGAACATGACGTAGAACTCGCTCGTCGGACGAGAGGCAGCAGATCTGCTCTCACTTGCATGTTTTATATTCTCATCCACTCTCGAGCTCACTTCCGTAATTCAAAAACAGGAAAAAAACAACTTGTTCCACTAAAAATAGAGATGAGGGCGAATGTTTCTGGCTCCGGAGGCGACGCTGAACCAAATGAATTACATTTTGTTTCAGAGGGATTTTCTCCACTGGTTCATTAAAGCTCATGAGGCCTGTGTGTGCATTTCCAATTTGATATTTGCGATGTGGACAAAAGCTGCTTCATGTGGTTAAATGCCAGGAGTTCACGCCGCCTCCTCGTCTCTCTTTGCCACAGACAGACAGATGGAGGGAGCGAGGGAGGCAGGAGGCTGCAGAGAAGAAGAAGAGCTCACAGATCAACCTCTTGTCTTCCAGGGGAATATTGTTCCAAGTTGTCAGAGCCCCAATGTTCCGTTTCTGTATTTCAATGAGGGTTCCACTGTTTTATGTTTGCTGTCAAAACCAGTTTTTTATCACCAGTCTGTGGCATCAGCTCGACTTTCCTTCACAGATCCTCGTCCTCCTCTGATGCAGCTGACGTATCTGCACTGTCTCTATTTTTCGTTCCATTAATAAATAACAAGGCCGATCAATGTCTGTTTGACATCGGTTAAACATTTATAGATACACAAAGTCTGTAAAATTCTGTCTCATTGATGAGGACAGTGGGTGGACCACTGGGCGGAGACACAGTCGTCCCCGGTGATGTGAGGCCTGGTCCAGGGAGAGAGACCATCCAGGAGAAGGATGGTTCACCTCCCGTATCCCCTCTAAAGGAAACTGGCTCAGTTCCTTTATTCTAACCTAATTCTCTAACCCTTAAAAACAAGTGTCTTTGAAAAACGAGGAGCAGAATGTCCCACTTTTCCTCAAATGAGCTCAGTTCTCTCAGAGCGGTCCTCACAAAGATACAAGCCCACACACACACATCTGCTCATTTCATTCATCGGGTCGCACATATTTAATAAGTGATATTAAACGTGTGTAATAAAGTGGTTGAAGTTAAGGAACTCATAAAAAACTGAATTAAAATTCATGAGGGCCGCTGCTACCATACAGCAGAAAGGAAAACGAGACCATGTGATATTAATATAAAGACTTTTATATTGATGTTTCTGACATTAGTCTCACAGGCTTCCAGCGCATGAAGAGTCGATGTTCCACAGCTTCCATGTTTTTATCACATCACTGAACGAACCAACAAGACTTCAACACTTCTTGTCGAGTAAATACAATTAACACAATAAACCAATGAGTGTCCGTTGTGCACAGTATTAATTCTGAGCCATGACTGGACTCACTACAGTGGCCTACAGGGAGCCGGGGGGGACACACTGTTCTGCAGCGAGCAGATGGTGTGGAGGAGGCTGCGGGCAGCAACACACACACACACACACACACACACACACAGACACACACAGACACACACATGCATGATGACCCCTCTGAGCTCGCCACCACGATGCCAAACACCCTGCTTCATCCAATGACTGTAAATGAATGGATCATTGGATCAGCGAGGGATCACACACACACACACACACACACACACACACACACACACACACACACACACACAGACACACACTCTCAGTCCATCACCAGAGGCTCTGATCACACATCAGCCAAACTCTGAGCGTCAGATGGGCAGAGTGAGCTCGAGCTTCATTCACCTCCAGACCAGCAGCCAGAGAACTTGTTGTGTTGCTTCATTAAAGCGACTCTAGGAGTCCTGCAGGTTTCCATGGAGACGGGACTCATTTGGACACTACGTGAGCGCGAAGTCGCCCACATTTGTTCCTCTGGAGATAAATTGTCAAACACCACTGGGTCTTTCTGGGCTTTATTGTCCCTGTCGTCTCCAGGAGAGCAGGCGTCTTGTTCCCTGAGATATCAATTAGTTTCATGAGGATCAAAACGTTTAAATTAAAGCCAGATAGATTCATTAAAATCAGCTGATATGATTTGTACGGTTTGGTTTACGATGATACATGTGAGAGAGTATACTGGTGTGTGTGTGAGAGCAATGCATTAATGATGTCTCAAAGGGCCTCTCATAAGAAAAGATGAGTTGTTTTATTCCACAGATAAAACCACACATTCTGGTGTTTGTTGCATCTTTGACCACGAGTCAAAAATCACAGTTGGACGACGTGGAACGAGAACAACGACCAGAAGGGATCCAGGAGGTTCATTTTAGAATCTGACAAACATACGGACAGCGACTCGCTACGTTTTCCAGCAACAGAAAAACCAATGGTTTCCTAAATGGTTTTGTTTCATGTTTAACATCATTAAAATCGCTGCTTCTGTCATTCTAACAACGCTCCTGTTGAAAATAGTGGTTTCACTCTAAAAACCGCTGTGAGCAATGTGGTGGGATAAATGGAACCAGCAGGTCTTTTCATTCTCTACCAGTAGCTGAGTGAACCGAACATTTCTCTCTTGCTCTTCTTCATCGGCAGGAAATTTACATGACGTCACATTTCAGGCCAAGAAAGTGAAATATAGTTTGTTTTTACGAGTGGAGCAAACTGATTCCAAACTTCTGAGCTCATCTCTTTTTCTTTTCCTGGTAAAAGTAATGAAAGCTCATCCAGTGTGGACAGATTAACAGGGAGGACGGACGCCTGCAGGACGAGTTCAGGGTTCTACAGCATTTTTCACTCTGGGAGTCTGAACCAGCGACTGTCGGCCATGTTGACACCTGTTAAAAATATAAATGTATTCAATATGAAACCTAAAGAAGCTGATTGTATCATCTCACAATATCAGCTCATAAATAAAATCAGAGAATAAACTGAACTCTCTCACACACACACACACACACACACACACACACACACACACACACACACACACACACACACACACACACACACACACACACACACACACACACACTCTTGACAACAGGAATGATGAGGCAGTCGACTGTCAGGGTGAAAACAATGACAGCTGCACTCTGCAATTACCTGGAACATCAACAAAAACCCATTTTCCCAGAAATACCAGTGGGATGAGCCTTTATTCCCTCGGCTCCCAGTGACTGTCGTACTTCACAGAAACTCGTCTGCTCGCTGACAGCAAGAGGAGGCATTAACGATTTATACAAAACTGTTGGAGTCAGTACCGTCCCTCTGCTCTCTGACCTTTATATGTCAGACATTTGTTTTAAAAAGAGTAAAAAGTGACTACTCATGATTTGTGAGTTTACAAATACGAAGCAGATAAATCTACTTCACCGTCTCCTCTGCACCGAGGCGGCAGATTCGAAAAGGAGGATCAAAAGACAGATAATATAATAAATAGATAAAACTTTCAGAGACTTAAGTGAATATTAAACTAAAGCTCAGTTCACTTTCCAAACAAGACGAACCTCTGACTGATGTCAACACGTTACAGAAGCTCTTCACATGATTCTTCTTCACGTTCTTCTTCTTCTGTTAGTTCTATTAAAGACCTGAAGCTCTTCATTAATTCTGCTGAAGCGTCAATTAGGCAAAAAAATAAATATTACTTATCTCGATGAAATACTAAGAATAAAGAGGGAACATGAATTCCTGCTGAGACAACACCAGGGTGAAGCTCCTGATAATGAACAACAGATTTGTCAGAGTAAAGCTATAAAAAATGAAGGAGTTTGGGATTTGATCAACATGGGGGGGGGGGAGACGACGACATTGTGGTGATTTATTGCAGCTGCTGATGCTGTGTTTAAGTTTTCAACATTAACACACAAGCACATACCTCATACTCACACACACAGACACACACACTCACACAGACACACACAGAGGCATATGGATGAACAAACCCCTCGTGCACCCCCCCCCCCGTCTCCTGGAAACTAAAGAGAAAATCATTTGGCTCCAAAACATTTGGTTAAAAACACACTGAACCTAAATGAAGATCCAGAGCTTTGTTCCAATCAAAGAGAAACAACGGAGATTTAAGGTTTGTGACTTTCACGAAACAGATTAATTCTCTGACTGTGACTAAGCTGCAGGTTGAGTCACTCAGGTTCTGCAGCCGATCACGATGTGACTCATTCCTCCATGTTAGGTCTATTTTCTGCTCAGTAAAATGTCAGGATCAAAGCTCCATTCTAATCAGAGAGAAACAGGTACAGAGATAAAAACGTCCACGCTGAAAATAAACTGTCGCGAGCGCAGAAGTAAAGTGGACTTTATTCTTCTTGCGTCACGGCCTTAACGAGGGGAGCTGGATGTACCTCCAATTAACTCTGTGCTGACTCGCTGCCAAAGTTTACTTTGTGCCTCATACTTAAATAATGTATTTTTACTTGTTCTGTGCCGATTCACCTACGACTCACATTCACAGAGTTAACTGCTGGATTCCTTTTTTAATCAGTGATTCTGTTTTCACCCTCATGTCCTTGAGTCATCGCTCGTTTTCTCTCCTCAGAGTCTGAAGCTTCATGTGTTTGTTCCACGTTTCATTAGATCTGGTTTCATTCGGTTCCACATTGTAATTCAGGGACGAAAGAATTGTGTCTGACATACGTGCGTCCTGTTGTACCTACGTGGTACCTGGTTTGTAGACAGCGTCTGACGTGGTCGTGTGGTCAGTTGGGGGGGGGGGGGTAGCCTTTTTGTTTGAATGAAGTGCTCCATCTGGTTGCCATGGTAACATCATGATGGTATCACTTTCCAGCAGAATGAACGTCCCCAGTCCTCCTCTCCTGGTCAGACAAACCGTCCCTTCAGTTTCAGACACTTTCTGTTTTCCACACCAGCAGCAGGAGGCTGAAGGTGAAGTGCTGGTATCACGTGGCTTCCACAGAGTGTGTGAGGAGGGGATGGAGGAGGACAACTCGAGAAAAGAGCCACAGACTCAAAATAAAAACCTCACGAGCTTCACACGACGGGAGTTCTCCTTTGGACAAAATGAAAAATTACTTGGTCGGACACGAAGCTGCTGCTGCTGCTGCTGGTGGGAGAGCAGGGGTGGAGAGGAACCCCCCCCCCCCCCCGTGAAACCCCCCTCCCCTCTTATTTCTCTTTATTCTCAGGGACACAGGAGGGACAGGAGGTCAAGGAGAAGGAGGAAATAAAATATATATTTGAGCTAGACTGTGTTTCAGTGGATTTCTCATGTTCCATGTTGAGCTGGTGTTTTATTGTGTTTTCAGACTGTAGCTCCACGTGAGGCTCTGCAGAGACTTCTGCAAACTGTTTCCTTCCTGTGACGATGCAGAAACCCCCCCGACAGAGAAGTGTGTGACTTCTTTCCTCCGTTTCATTTACCTTCTATTAGTCAGTGATCGCAGGGAGGTTGGGCCTTTGTTCTGCTCGTCCTCCTGTCGCAGCGACCACACTTTAAATGTTGGACAGGGAACAATGGTGCAACCCTCTGACTCTTTCATTTCTATGAAAGTCTCCCCCCCACCCCCACCTGCCTCCTCGAACCAGGACAATTACAGGAGCGGCTGCAAATGGACATCGTGACTGAAAATCCATTTAACGTTTCGGGGCTTGAAATTAAAAGTCTGCATGCAGGATGAAGGAATAATGGTTCAGTGTCATGAGCACAGATGAAGATCTGCTTTCAGCTCTGTGTGAAGCTGAGGAGACGTTTCATTACGGGGATTGAACCTGTGTCTCGAAGGACATTTACATCGTGTCTATAAAGCATCCAGGGGCATCTTCATATTGAAACTTTCATATTCAATTTAAAGTCAAATACTTTAAAAAGAACCAACAGATGCTGCAAATCGTTCATTCCTTCTGATATCAGGCTACTGACTCAATCCTTCTACATGATAACACATGATGATTTGTTATAAGATTATTGTCTTGTTATTGCTCTTTATCTTGATGTCCTTCACCGACCTGTTTGTTTGTTGACCTGAGCTTTTTGACACGTTTCCTCGGATGTTGTTTGTGTGACCGTGGACGAGATAAGCTGCTAATGAATCGTCCTCCTTGGGATCAATAAGTCTGAGTCTGATGAAAACAGTTTTCTACCCCAGTGAAAACCGATGAAGAGGCCCAGCCCACTCAGCAGATCATCCTCTCAGTGTCTCACCACCGAGCAGCCAAAGATGGACGTCAGTGTTAATCCAGACTGTGACTCCGACACTCGGCCGAACGTGTCCCTCTGACCCACGTCACTGCTCCTCCTCACCATCATCACCCCCTCCCACCCCATCTTTGGGAAACATTTACTCAATGCGTCCGTGTCCCAGCTGCTAACATGATAATAAGGTCAGAGGATCTTTAATCAGTGTGAGAAATTAAACTTCACGTCCGACAGTTGGATCTTTGTGTGTTTTCTCTGTTTCCTGGACAGTTTGTCGCAGCCGCAGACGAGGAGCAGCTGGAGCCACATTAAACTGTGGTCAGGAAGGATTCTCTCTCTCTAATTGAGTTGACTGGACGTGTGGGACGACTGCAGCTCTGACTCCATTGTCTCCGTCTGCCCGTCTTCTCCTCATGTCTCCTTCGGCCAAACTCACCGTTCTTCATGTGCGTTCCGTCTCTTTTCTGATGAGCACAAGCTTCCCTCTTTAAATACGAAGGTGTTTCATTGCTGTTACCTTCAGAGTTTACAATTCCAAATGTACCTTTCTAAAGATTGATCTCGAAAACTATCACTGATAAAACTTTATCTTTAAAGTTAGCAGAGAGAAACTGACCCAGTGTCAACACTAAATGCACAATAATTCAATCATTTATGATCCTGGGAGGGAAACTTGCAGTATAGAGACGTACATGAATACAAAACAATAGATCTGCTCCTAAAACGTCTCCTTTAAAATCATAAACAAATCTTCAAACTTAAAAGCTCAGATAATGTTTTTCTCTGAATCTCTCAGTGCAGGAGGAGATTTGAGCGTCTCACCTCTGGACCTGTTGCTCTGAGACGACTCTGTCTCACGCCTGTAACCTCGTCGGCCACCTTCACATTCTGAGCTGAGCTCTGCACGTCTGGAAATAATAAGTCGGTTAATGCTGCGTCTGCACTGATACCAAACACTTAGAAGTAAATACTGTAAAGTTGAAATTCACTGCAGAGCAAAGTCCAGAGGGAGTTTGAGACTTTAAATCTTTTACACTGGTCAGCACGTCTCTGGGACCCACAGCACAATGTCTGTCAGTGTTTCTCTGAGGGACGTTTATCCTCCAGATATCGACGCTCTGCAGAAATGATGGTCTGTGCAGGCGAACAGAGTCTGAACCCAGAACATGCTGCCAAAGCAGGTTCAGTCATAAAACTGAAGCTGAAAGTCTGTTTGTACAAATATGAGCAAAGCTGAATTACTGTCTGTCAAATGCTGAGTCCTCATAATTTATTAATATTATTCTACAGTGCTGTATTATGAATGAGAGTCTGTGGGTGTGTGCATGTGTTGGCATGAATATATCTCAGTGTATCTGTGCAAATAAATGTGTTTTTACATTAATTACAGTGTAAATGTGTGTTTTTTGTATGAACGTGTGCATGTTTTCTCTTGTGAGTCTTTTAAAACAAAATCACTTGTCATTATTTCAGTTTCCTGCTTTGCTCGGCTGCAGCATCCGTCCCTGTCGGCCTCTGGTTTGCAGCCGTTCATCGACTTGTCAGTAACGACACAGAACGTCGGGAAGAAGTCCAACAGAATGAATCTCCCAGAGCTGCTGGCTGGTGTGTGTTTGCTGAAGCCTCTTGATGGCACAGTTGTCGTCTAAGTCTTCACACGTGTCCAAAGAACAGCAGCGAAAATTCATAATGTTAGTTTTGTTTTTGTCAAATTTTTTCCTCCAGCACATAAGCTCTTTGTCCAGGAATTAAATGAACACTTGCTTCTCTAAAACTCTGCAGTCCCAGTTATTTGTTTTAGTGTTTTAGTGAGACTTGAAAAACACAACACTGAATTTAATTTAATTAACTCACGAGCATAGAAATCATTTTATAAATGCTGCTCAGTAAAAAGGCTCCATGTTAAATGCTCCATGACATCAGGGCACAAAATGACATTAAACATAAAGCGTTTACAAATATTCTCAATAAAGCTGATTAATAATTTAATGAGGAGTTTAAACAGGTTATCAGAGCTGACTGTCGTGTTGCAGTTTGTGGAGGAATGTTTTAATTACACTAATGAAATCGCACATTTAAAACCGTCTCGAGCTGAGATGGGAATTTGGTGAAAATTCGACGTGTCACAGTTCGGTTTCGTCAAAAACTTGCAAATCTCATCAGTGTCCTGCTGCAGATTAATGGAAGATACAAAGATTTGTGGCGTCGTGATGAATTTGCAGGCTGTTATTTAGATTTATTCATTTATTATAGTCCAAGCAACACACTGTCGGGGAAAGTTCATCAGTGACAACTATTGTGTTTAATGAGTCAAATATCTGAAGTCAGACTTTACCTCTGGAGTCCGATCAGATGTTTCTCACATGAAGAAGAGGAACTTGCTCCTCTGGTTTGGACGACGTCTACATCGTCACATCAGGTTCCAGGTTCAGACGCGAATGCAAATGTGTTTAAATCTAATTTACATTCCATAAAAAGAAGCTTTGATTCATTTTCCTTCTTTAAAGCTATAAACTCAATGAAGAACTAGGACAGGGAGCATTTGCATATTTGAAGACTCGGGAGATTTGCTTTTTTTATTGCTGCCAGAATCAGCATTAAACAAGTTGAAAGATTTATAGTTATTCTTTAATTATCAAGTGTTTTGGCCTCAGGTTTTTTTTCTATATAACCACACATTAAACCCTCTGTACAGAAGAGAGGGAGGATATATTAATCCCTGAACATGACAAATGTGTTTCTTCAAGATCCATGAATCATTCCCTGGGACACTGATGAAAATGTTAAAGAAAGATGGCAAGATGAAAAATACCAGTAAAATCATATTGTCCCCGGCAGAGGTGATGACATTAGAATATTTAATATACTTAAAGGCAAACAACTGTGATATTTAAATCAGAAAAACTAAATTCTATTAACTTTAAAGCCTCCTCGACCTTTTCAAAAAGCTCTAATTTCATTGGGTTTATCTTCGTCCTGCGAGACATCGGCTCTTTTCATTCTTATTTCAGACGATCATCTTTACTGACGGCTGTCGGGACACGAGGGATTTCAACAAATAAAATATAAGATGTTTCAAAAACAAATGATCAACTCGACCTTTAAGCTCCTGCTCCATGTAACATTAGAGCTACAACTTTAATAACCAACTGAAATCTGCACTGCACACAGACACAGTTTGTTTACGTTGGACACATGAAGCTCCACATTTGCAGCTTCCATCTTCACCGAAGCAGCTCAACGTGATTTATGAACCAGTCCTCTGAGCCAAAGCCAATTTTTACACATGTGCGGAATCTATTTTATTCCCACTTACTAATGTAAACGTTCCATGTTTAAAAACTGCAGCAGGAGAACTTTCACTCCTTGTTTAAAACCACATCATACGCTTGAGCTCTGTTGTCCCAGAATCAGCCTGTAACTGCACGTTGCCCGATCTGTGGCCATCAGATCCACTCGCTCAGTGATCACAGAGAATTAGAGGTGATAAAAAACAGGCAGTTGAGCAGATTAAAGTCGATTTGGTCAAACAACTCTCTCCCCGGACAGATTTCAGAACCGGTCCAGATTTCTGCCCGACCGGCTGTTTGATGCCGTTTGACGCCTGAACTCTCTCAGATGAATTCTGGCAGCACTGAGTTTAGTTTGGCTGTGAGCGGTCCGGGTCTGACTGGTTTCCCACACGGCTGCTGTCTGCTCTCCCACTGATATAAAACATAAACAGAACACAATCTTATTTAACCTTTGCCATCTTGTCTTCGAGTTGTACGTCCATCCGTCCCATCCATCCCGTGAAGGCGATATCACCTGGCTGGCATTTTGGTATTTGCGTTCAAACCAGATGTTTTCCCAGATTACAGACACGTGGTCGGACCAGATCCAAACCTGAATATCAGTCAAAATACCCGACTCACACACTAATTCACACACTGACTGAACAGTAGTCAGGGGCTCTTTGGACTCGGTGCATTGCCCAAAGATGCAGACCTGAGGAGCCAGGGATCAAGTCACCAACCTTCTAATTAGCGGAAGACCCGCTCTACCTCCAGATCCACAGTCCCCATTTATCATTTTAAGAATTTATTAATCAAGAATATCAATATATTGTGAGAAAACATTTTGGTTGAGCTGAGCACGATTCTTTTCATCAGCTGCACGGAGCAGTGTCATAATTCATTTCTCCTGTAAGTGATTAACTCAGAACGAGACTTTTCACCCCGACGAAGCTCAGACGCACAATTCTCTTGTCACTCATCGCCCTCGGGTGTCTGCGCCGCGAGGAAGCTCTTTGTGTGCTTTATCTTCACAGGTTTTTTCTTTCTGCTGACTTAATCTTCCCGAGTGCCTCCGACTCATCAACGCTTCATTCACAGAGGAGTGAACAAGGGGGGGGGGGCTCAGCCAGGAAACAGGAGTGGAGTCAGCGCTTCACCGAGGCTTCGGGCTGACGAGCTATCGATGACACAAAGGGAGTCGACACCAGGATTATCAACATCTCTTTACTCTTTAATTAGCCTTCATCAGTCACATAGCAACAGGAACAAGTCCAACACACGTCAGCTCCCGCAAAGAGAAGCTTCTGAAGTTCCTTTGAAACATGAAAATACCCATTTTGTTCTGTCAAAATAAATACTGAAGAGTTTTATAAAAGTTTCTTTTGTTGTCGTCGTCGTCGTCACCTTTAGACATCTGGTGGGATTTGTATTTATTTATATACACATTCAGGCCGAAAGCTGCAAATGCAAATCAAATAATTATGAAGTGTTGCGATGGACACAGACGTGGAATAAAAGTCAGGAAGTCGCACCGATAGCAGCAAGTGTCCAAAGTCTGTTCGAACTATTATCATCATTTTCTTTAACGGAAACACATTCTGCTCATGAGCTGGTTGGTAATTATAATTAGTGTTATTACTTGAAAAGGTTTTAATGCTGTAAGGTTCAGAAACACTATGTCATTGTCTTTCAACAACCCCCAGAATCCTCCGAGTCCAGACGTGTGTTCATGTTGATGTTGGATTTACTTCATTAAATTGAAATGCTGTCGTCTGCTCTCCTGCCGCCTGCTGCAATGCATTCTGGTCTTTTTGAAGTGTGGGAATTGGCTCGTGTTCCTGTTTCCTTAAAGCTGAACATCGAACATCAAAAAACGCGATTCTCTCTGTAACAGCATCTAAGAGCAGAAGCGTATTAAAAGCCAAAATCTCTAACAGGCTTTTCATCTGGAAGGTGAGTGTGAAAAGCCAGTTCAGACCTCAGCTCACAAACATCAGGCTCAAACGCCTCTGAAGAGTTCAACCACTGGAATTAGATTTTACAAAGCCGTGTGAAAATCCCCCCACAGGTGAACGGATGCTCTGAATGTTTCTCTTTTAGGTTTGGACGGTTTTCCTTTTGTTCTGCTCCTCCGTCTCTTTCTCCCTCAGATGGTTTCCAACATGCACCGAGCTCAGATTGATTCTTTTCTGTATCTCGTGATACGTGTTTGGTTCGTGTCCAAAAGTGGACGTCCTTCATTTTTCTTGGCTCATTAGATTTCATGAAACTAAGCGAGCTCGACTTTTCTGAATTCAGAGAGTTGGGGAGCTTCCCACACAACACACACACACACACACACACACACACACACAGACAGATGTCATAGAAACAGCAGCTGTGAAAGTGGGCGGCTATTGAGCAGCAATGGGCAGGATATAGAAAAACAAATGCATTCACGTCTCCATCTTTGGAAAAACAACAACAAACTGAAAAGAAGATTGTGTCTTTAAAGAGGCTGAACACACGAATGTGACGCTGGTACAAAGAGGCTGAACACACCAGCCCTCCGGAGTTAAATATCCTAAATTGAAAAGTTGCTGTTTTGAGCTTTAAAACATTTATTGACGAGGCAAATTTTCAAATGAAAGTTAAGCTGCAACCCTGTGTTTGCAGACTGGATAATTAATGATTCTACTTTTCATTAATTTTAAGCTAAATTCAAACACCTACTGAAAAATACAATTAACGTTGGAAAAATAAAATTTGAGATTACTTTGAGTGAAGCAAATTAAAAAGACTTTCAATACTTTTTTCACGTTCGTCTCTATTTAGCATCAACATCTTTTCAGCATCAACAACATTTCTCAGTCGTCTTATAAAAAATAATCAATCAATTCATCAATTTTGCATCCAAACAAAAATCTTTTAATTTCTAAATAAATACCACGACAAGATCTTTCTCTCCGTAACTGTAAAACCTAAACGATGAACATTCACACATCAGGATTCGCGAGAGGGAAACAACTCAATTGGCAAAGACATTGAAATGTAATGTGTTTAAAGTAAATCTGTGATTTACATCTTAATAATCTTAAGAACACTGAGCTGATCTGTGTCCTAACACCTTCACTGAATACTGTGAATCAGACTGACTCTGCTGAATTGATCCTTAAATCACAAAGTGCATGTGCTTCAATTAGAGAAGAAGAGGACACAGTTTAACAGGAACAAGCAGAGAAATGAACTAGAGAAGATTTGAGGCGATTCCAAAAACATCAGAGAACACTTTGCACTTGAGATGGTGGATTTAGAAGAAGAAGTTAATATTTCCTAATGAATGAAATTAAAAACAGATTCTTCAGGTTGTCTTCAATAATGTTTAAGTAGCTTTTTAATGAAAAACTTTATTTATCTCTCGTTGGGCGTTAAGGTAAAGATCATCTGAACCAACAAATGAATCTATTCAGAATGAAAGGGATCAGAAGGGGAAAGATGTTGACATGAATCTCCATCAGTCTGTCTTCAGAGCCTCAGAACACTTAGAGGCCGGAGAAGTGGCTGGAAAGCGCTGCTTCCCTCCATCGAGTGTGACGCTGTCGGGGTTTTAACTTCCATCGCAGGAAACATTCATGAAACACTGATGATGACAAACTAAAAGAAAGTTCTCTCAGCAGGTGAGTGATATTCAAGAGAGAAACTTTGGTTTGTAGCGTCACTTAAATAACAACGGACATATTTAACTTAGCTTTGTCTCTGTCTTTAAAGTAAAAGCATGTTTCAGTGGAGAATTAAAGTGCACTGATGTGAACTGAGCTTTGATGATGTGAACATCACGTCGTCTCCTGTCGGAGCTGCGACACGCGAGGCTCATATTTATGGATCTGGAGTAACATGAGAGCTGCTGTCGTGTTTCCTGAAGCTTCATCGGAGGATTGGATGTTTTTTGTTTGAACTTTCCCAAACTGGGTCAATGGGCTCGTCTCTGCAAAGAACTTGTAATTACATCGTCCTCCCAGTGTTTCCAGTCAAGAGCTTTTTGACTCCGCAGCGAATCAGCTCAGCAGTGTTTCTATCCAATTAACTTTTTCAGAGTGGGCTGCGTTTCCCTCCTGTGTGAACCACTTCACTTCGGGGTCTGACACCATGTTCACTGTCGGACGACTTTTCACAGCTGCCTCCAAAATGTCCACGACCAAAAGTATTGTTTAAAGATCATTAATAATCAACGTTGAGATGATTGAACTGGTTTATTAATCGTTTTAACACCGTGAGAGGAGAAGGAGAAGTTTGTCCAATCAAACAGGAGCAACATCTGCTCACGTTTTGATCCACTTTAAGCCCAATATCCACTCTTTTGTGCTCTAATACTGAAACATACTAAGGGTTGTTGATGATAATCCACAGTTCATATAAAAATACTGATTAAAGATGCAGCATTTCAGGGTTTGTCAGCTTCCTTCTTCTGGTTCTGTGAGTTTAGTGTTGACCACAGTCAAAGCGGTTTTATCTATTTTACTTGCTGCATTTAAATGTAAAAAACAGCATGGCATGATGGGAAAATGGTTCATACACGACAACATACACACAGACACACACACACACACACACACACACACACACAGACACACACACCCTCACAGCGCCTGTAGAATCGTTCATGAGCCACGTCTCTGCTTCGCGGTCGTCTCACTTCTCACTGTGTGGAACGTAAAGAGGAAACGATGATTGGGACGGAGCTGTGATGAACTAGCAGCCTCTGTAATAAAGCACTTTGACAGTTTCACTCAGGGATTTAACGCGGCCTCACAACCACACTTTCCTCTCAGCTTAGCGAGGATTTAGCAAAAGCTCTGACCTGGGAGACAAAAAGGTTCTTCGGCTTTGAACAGGAGCTAAGACACGCAATGTTGAACATGTGATGTTCAGCAAAAAGAAATATTGTTCTGAACTCGTGGAGGACACTTGTTTCAAATGCTCATTTGTGCCAAATTATTTCGCTCGTTTCTTTTCAAGGAACAAGCGTCTGAAGTCTATTGTTAGTGAAACAGAAAACCACAAAGAAGGGAACTTGTCAGAAATAGGTCCACTGTGTAATATCAGATAGCTTTGGCAACATGGTTCACTTCCCAGACTCCCCAACAAAGTCATTAAACGCGTCTCGTGCTGTGACATTCTCCTACACGAGCCACAGAAGCCGCCGGTTCTCCACAGGACGCGCTGGACTTTACAGGGAGCGAGCGGCGGGCCTGCTGATCCACGCACAGTCGGTGTCCTGGCAGTCGCTGCAGTTTGACTGGGCCACCTACGTCTCTGAGGAACCAGCAGCAAAGAGAGAACTGGTTCTGTTCCAGTTCCTGCCCCCCTTTTCAAGACGAGTTTCAGCTGAGCTTCAAAACCACATGCTGCCCTGGCAAAGTCCCCTTCCTCTCCTGGATCCCTGAAATCCCCTGGAGGCTCAGGTCGGGAGCTCTGCCGGGGTTTTAGCGTCTGTGTTGCGTCTCAGCTCTGGATGCGTGAAGGCCGGGGTGTGTCTCTGTCAGAGCCGAGGTCGAGAGAGGAGATGTGACTGAGGAGGAGTCGTCGTTGGTCACAAGCAGGACTCGCTGTGCAGACACTTCTTCTTCTGCGCCGTGTGGTTCCCGTTGTGAAGCACAGAATACCTGACAGGGGAGGAAAGAGGAAGAGTTCAGACTTTACAATGTGACACATACGTTTTAACCTTTACTGACTGACAAGCAAACGAATACAGAAGCACCACGAGTGATACACGGTGGAAAGAAAACATTTAAAGCCTCATGAAAAGTATGATTTCAAGACCAAAAATCCTCAACCTGTGATATATTTCTGTCAGTGTGAACGACTTGATTCACCAAACCATCCCAGAAGTAGATTTACTCCCCTGTCGTTGTATGCGTCAGCCGAGAAGAGCAGTTTCATTCATGCCTCCGTCCACTGGCTTACCCGAAGTACTAAAAGCAACTGTTTAAAACAATCAAATAAATATTGAAGCTAATTATCAGTCATGACAAAAGACAAACAGAGAACTTCACACATGTTATTTGTGTGTTTGCTTTGGGCCTTAAACATTTAGAATTCATGCCTTTACTTTGAAATCATTAGACAGAAACAGTTTGGAACAGAGTTTCTTTGTGTCTTTTGAATCCAGGAAATGAAAAGTGCAGCATCTGTATTGAACACTCATCTCAGGAGGCAGCTGGATTTCTACACAAGCGAGAATCCATCTTGAAGTTTGCTTGAGAATGAACCACAGAGGTTCCCTCAGTTTCCTGTGAGGATGGAACTACGACATTTACAGAAATGTAGCATCACGTTCATCAGAACTGGAAACTCTGAATTCAAAGAAGAGTGAAGAAAGGAAAAGATGTTTTCTACTAAAGATGATGACAGACAGACAGCTCATCCAATCACCTGCCAAGTATTGTTTTGAAATGCCCGCCCCCTCTCCAAACACTTCCCAGATGGTTTTGTGCAACATCTGGAGCGTCAGGTCACATCTGTCCTGGTCTCAGCAGAAACACACAGGTGACAAGTGGTCAAACTGCTGTGGCAGAAGAATGTGAAGATCTGAGCTTCATGCAAACCACCTGAGCTGAATCAGGCTTCCACCACTTAGAGACCCAATGGAAAACTGCATCAGGCTGTTCTCTGCCAAACACTTTAGACTTTACAGGCTTTTGTAAAAGGGATAAAGCACTGAATTAAAGCCCCCTGATGGAAAATGAGTCATTTCTCATCATATCCCGATCCCCTGCTTGTACTGGAAACACAGTCACAAGGTGCAGGAGGGCGATTGAGAGAAGTCGGCGAAGCCGGCGACTCCCTGAAGAGACGTTAGTGGATGGAGTGATGGTAAAAACTCCAGGGAGGAGGACGAGAGGGGTTTAAAGTGTTCAGAACCAAAAACAGAATCACAACAAACCCGTCGTGACTTCTCCTCTATTCATTTGTCTTTTGTCTTTCTGTCTCTGAGACTCTCTTTAACTGGATTCATGCACTCTCGCCGTCTCCAAAGCTTTTTTATCAGGTCCAGATTCCCCTCAGTGCTCAAAGTTCGCTGGTCAACATCGAGATCTGAAGGTTTTCTACGTTACGGGAACACGAACAGCAGCTAGAAAGTAAAATAATATAATAATAAAATAGATGCTGAATTGTTTCTTTTACTCCCGACTTGTATGGGAACTGTACCAAGAGCAAAAGTAACTCATACAAGGCTGAGACAGTTTCACAGGAGCAGCGTGAGAAGAGCCAAAGCTCGAGTGCAGGAAATCTGTGCATTCAGAAATCAGTAAATCCTGCTGTTCTCAAACTAAAAGAGCAAACTCTCATCCTCTCAAAGTCCCACATTGATAATAAGATCAGTTCACAGCATTTCTAAAGAAGCATGAAGCTGCAGAAAACATGAACATGACACGGACATTAATGTTAAATGAGCAGAAACTGGAATTGTCTCACAAGAGCATGAACAAATCTAAATATATGAGATGTAACTGCACAGCAGCAGCAGCAAAGCTCCATCATAAAGCACTTTGCCTTAAGTGTAAAAGAAACTCATTTGTCCACATTGGTTCTCACTTGTGTCGTCTATAAGCTTCACTGCATTTCAATGAGGACAGTTATTGCCTCTGGTGCACATGCAAGTGCTGTATATACGCAGCTGCACGTGTGCACGGGGACATGCACAGTGAATGATGGGGACACATTCCTTCTGTGTATACACGTGTTCGCACCGCGGGCTAAAACCATTACGAGCCGTTTACACAAACACCCTGACCGAAGACACTTCCTGCCGCCAAACTGGCCGTGAAATTCAGCGTCCAGATCGTCCCGAACGTTTAGAGCCTTTCAAAAGGAAACCGGCTGCAGCTTCTCGCCGGAGCGGAGCCCGAAATCGCTGCCACATTCCCGCGTTTACAGCCTCAGCCCGGCCTCTCTGTTGTGCCGCCAGTGTGACGGTTCAGCTGCTGTGGTGGAAACAAAGATGTTGGAGGGTCAGGTTTGTTTTCGTCCTGTCGGAGGTTGATGTGTTGTGTTTTCAATCGTGTACATCACATCCACTCGGTTTCATGTGAGCAGCTCACTTATTGGTTCTATCTTCTTCATGCTGGAGAGATTTATGCTTCCCAACGTGGAAATCCGTCCAAATGATGTTATAAATTATTCTGTGAAGTGACAGCGCTCCAATGGTGTTTCAAAGATAAGAGGACCTAGCAGTTGTATGAGGAAACATGTCTGTAACTAGCATCAGTAACTTTTCTGCTGTAATCAGGTTTTATAATAAACTGGAGGAATTAATGCTCATTTGTCGCTTCACACAGTTTCTGAAGGTGAATGCAGCTCTAAAGGCTCCGTCATCCATAAAACAAGGCTTCCCGAGTTCCCGAGCTCCCATTCCCATCCATCATGTATGAGAGAGGAAAGGATGAACGTGTATCATGTTACAAAAAGCCCAAATCCACGATATTAAATCAAAATCACCAGCACGATGAAACAAAGGAGTCAAATCTGCATGTTTTTCTAATAACGTGCCGCGTGTTCATTTTGAGCCGCTCTAATATTTGGATGAAGTGCGAATGTGGGACATGTGGCTGGATGCATCTTGTGTTTATTTGTGGGTTTGTTTGTACACAGCCGAGCCAACGGGACGACTGGCAGAGCAGGAGACAGGATGGGGATTTGTTTAATGAGGCCGGGGCAGAGAGACACACACAGAAGGCCCGGATTACAAGCAGACTAAACAATCCACATATTTCTGGGCTTCATTGTGGCGAACACGCATCTCCATGATGTTCCCCGCAGCACCGGGTCCGAACAGAAGACCCTGACCTCTGATGATCCCGGGAGGAAACTTCACAGAGACGATCAAAACGGTGTTCGTCAAAAATAACATTTGCAAAGCTGAAAAAATATTTTCTCCTGAAACTGCAGGATTACTTGTAATCGATCATATAAAACAAGTCTCACTTCAAACTTCAACTACCTACGATGGAGGAAAAGGGGACATTTTAGTTTAAATATGATTCAAGCTGCTTCCAGACCTGCACCGAAGTCCGGACATTTTACTCTAACTTTTCCTCCCAGTCCCCTTGTGAAAAGTCTGGAGAATGTCTGAGCGAGTCCATGTGAGAATTCCCAGCGAGTGAGTGGAAGTGTTGACGGACGTGAAACTGGAACAATACAAATATCTCAGGATGAAGAAGAGGAGTCCGCACACGCAGAAGACATGAATGTTACCGTCACTTTCCTGTTGTCATAAACGCCCTAAATCACAATGTTCCTGGAAACTGTCCAAACCAAACTTTTATGATTTCTCTCTTTTGGACTTCGTCCCGTCCTTCCACCAAGTTTGGTGTGAATGTGTGCGGCAGTGTTTGTGTAATCCTGTTAGAGAACCAGGGATGAATTGATTAAAGGTATTTTGTGAGGAGAAGTAATGTTCTGCATCCTCTTCAGTTTTAATGTGTAATAAAGTGGAACGAGATAAAACTGTCTCGTGTTTTAAACTGTATCATCACAGGCTCTCACTCAGCTGCATTAACCTGAGGATTAACCTCCTGTAAACGAGCGCTGTTCGATGCAGTGCAGCGTTTGGCTTTGTTTGCTGACAGTAGAAAGAGGATTTTAATAGAGTGTAAGCTCCGCGCCGACAAAGGATTTACAAAGGTCAGTTTGCAGGTTAATACAGTGGAGGCAGAATAATTCTAAATATAATTTCACCGGGCAAATATGCACCAAATATCCTCCAGTGAAAATTCAACTGCGTCTTCTCTCCCTCCCGATGCTTCGTCCTGATGATCACTTCAGGTCTGTAATCACACTCTCTCCTCATCTTCTGATGATCCCACTCACACCCTCTCTCGGTCTGAAGTGCACGAATTGATCATCACAATCAGGAAGCTGTTCTCGTTCTGTGTTCATGAGCCGGTTTCTGTCCAGGTCACCACCTGCTAAGACAACAAGTCGGATTGATCCTCACACCACTCGAGGTAAAAGGCTGAGAAGTGACATGACCCACTGTGATGCCGGTGAACGGAGGAGGAGGAAGAGGAGGGTGAGGTCAGGACAAGAGTGATGAGGAGAGAAAGACGCGTGATAAATATGGCATGAACACAGCAGACTGATATTTGAATACAAAAGAGATTACACAGCGTTGAGCCAACTGGAGAGAAAGCGAGAAGAGCAATTTATGCAAAATTTATTCAAAGTTTACACCCACAGGGAAAGTTTGCTTGTAGCTCAGCAACAAAAACAGAAACATGCAGTTTGGTTCCAGCAGCTTGACTTTCCAGAAAAAGAAGCAAATACATACTCAGTGTTTTCACTTCTTTAACCTTGGCAGATGCTTTGTTTGCAACCTGAAGCTCCAGGAATGTGCACAGGTAAGCACGAGTCTCCACTGTAAAAACGAATTACAGCAGGTAAGTGTCATCACCTCAATTACAGTAGCGTCCAGGAATATTTCCTGTTCAGCAGAGGTTGGAAAGACGAAATGAAAAAAGGGCAAAGGAGGCGAAAAAAGGACACAGGAAATAATTTATCCCGCCGGTTAGTTTCCCTCCTCTCCGGCTTCATGAGGTCGTTGTGACGACACGTCAGAACGTATTAGAGGAGAAAAGGAAACCCAATCTGCAGCAGCAGGCAAACAGGAGGCGAGAGAAGTGAAACGCTGGAGGAGGAATGCAGCCAGCACGGATCTGTGTTGTGTCCACAGCCAACTTTTCATCAGAGCATCTGAGACGGGAGGTTAATGAGAATCTGGGGTGAAGTTCACAGCCATGAGTTTGGCACCTTTTCCTCAAAACTGCACAAAAGAGAAATCTGGCCGCGACACAGTCAGAGAACAGAGGGTGAACAGGTCGGATCGAACATTCACTGGTTTCTCATTTAAAAACCTTTTGCACAACATTTAAAGCTGCACAAATAAATGTTTCTTATCCTGGATGATACTTTATCGAACGACTCCTTCAGATCATAAGGATGAAAAGAGCAGAGATGAAAAAGACGTGAGGGTTTAGTCGACTTCTCCCTGGACAGATATTTAAAAAGCACCTCAGCAACAGAATGAATATGACGTGTTTCCTGCAGGGTACTAAACATGATTAAAGAAGAACTAAAAAGGCGGGTGGGAATTTACAATCTCACTTCAGAGAGGACGACTCCTCTGAGTCTGACCTCAGCTCCGGCTGCTCAGCGTATGAAACCTCGTCCCTATCAGCTTCCCTCGTTAGGATCTAATGACAGCTCGCTCACCCGCCAAGACAGGGGTCCGATTAGATGGCTCAGCTCGCTTTGCAAAGCTTCCATCACTGCAAACAAAAACGTCCTTCTCTTTTCTGTCACTGAGATACCATCTGCAATTTCCAGCTTAGTTTCAGACAGCGGGGAGGGAGGGAGGGAGGGTGTCCATCATAACGCTGGTGAGGGCTCATTCCACTGAGATGCATCGGGACACAGAGGAATCAAGATGGACTCTTTGTTTCAGCTTGTTACTTCATGTTAGATTCCTCTTCTTCCCTCTCGATAAGAGGTTTAAAGCCGTGGGGCTCGATCTGACTCGAGGCCTCGACCGAGCAGACGGAGCCGAGCTCTCGCTGACGGAAAAAAAAGTTTAATCGGAAATGGAGCCTTTTGGCGATAACAGATAAACCACAGAGCCAACATGATTGACACAGAGGAAACAGATGAAGACTGGGGGGGGGGGCTCTTGTCCACATAGACCCTCCTCTTCTTCAGCTCTACACTGTCAATACAATACTTCTGCCCTCCATGTTGGATTTATACAGTATCTCTGAGCACTGAGATGTTTGTGACACAACATTAAAACACACTTTAGCCGGGATACGACCACTGAGGCATGAGGGTGAAGTACGCAGGCAGCCCTGTGTGTGTGTGTGTGTGTGTGTGTGTGTGTGTGTGTGTGTGTGTGTGTGTGTGTGTGTGTGTGTGTGTGTGTGTGTGTGTGTTGTGTGTGTGTGCGTACTGTACAGTGTGTGGGCCCTCAAGCCAACTCAAGAACAGAAGCTGGATCTTGAAGCAAACAATGTGTTTGTGTGTTTGTATCTTTGTGAGGAGCATTTTGAGAATAGAACCTGGAACGTGTGTGTGTGTGTGTGTGTGTGTGTGTGTGTGTGTGATGAACACTTAACATGGTTAAGGTCTGCTGGTGTTTTGGATCTGTTTCAGAAATCTGGTTTAAAAAAAACACACAAATTCCATAAAACAACCAAACAAAACTAATTTATTGTTTTCAGTAACTATCTGTTGCATTAGAACTCGAGCCGGACATGCAGGAGGAAATGTGCTGCAGGGGCTCCAGTGATAAATGAGGAAGAGCTTTGCTTGTTTATGGGATGGTTCATGACAAAATACACAAAGAAACTTCAATTATTTAAACCTACAATCACAGAACAACAAGTGAGTAACACAAGAAGAGCTGCAACTGAATAAATTAATCCTAAACGTCGACCAGAACCCACACTGGAAACAAACTGAACCGAAGTTTACTGGGAGAAGAAACATCATTAAAACCCACAACTCTAATTCTTTTGACTCTTGTGTTTACGCGACATAATGAAGCTGCTGTATGAGGTCGTATGAAATATAAACGGTCAGAGCCAATGACTCTAAATGTTATTAGAAAAATACCCAAAGTTATGATTTCAAGGATCCTTGTGTCCAAAGCATCACCACAGCTCGGTAACGTCTTTCCAAACACAAATCATATTTTCCCCCCAAAGACAGAGATGGAATGAAAGCGTCTTATTTTCACATGGTTGCGTTCGAGGCTCATTATCTTTCTTGTTGGACAAACACTCAGGTTTGGTTGTCTGAGCGAATGAGATTCTCCTCCGCTGACAAAAGAGTCTTTATCTGGTGGAGAACATTCCCACTGACGCTCTGTTACCAGAAGATTGCACAGAGGATTCCACTGCAGGTCGGCGAGCAGCCGGCCGGCGGCCGCAGCACGACTCGGGAATGAAGAGCAAACGAGGTCAGAGATCACACAGGGCCACGAGCTGCTCTGTGCACAAACATCATCTCCACTGCTCACTGGGTCGTTAATCAGCAGGAAGATGTGAAATATCACTTTGTGCAACTTATAAATAAATATCTCAGAGGTTTGTATCGTACCTTTTACTTCCCTGTGTGAAAAGGTTGCTTGATACTGATTATATGTTGAATAAAAGCAAAAAAACTGATTATATTTTGAAATGTGCCTTTAATGGTCCCGAGATTTTAAAACCAATGTTAGTTGGAAAAAAATCTGCTTCTTCTGGTGTCAGAACAGACGCATGAACTGACATGTTTAAATAGACAAATGCTGGTTGGACGCGATGTCCTCTGATGACATGAGAGCATCACTAATGAGAGACAGACACACACACACACACTCAGAGGCAGCTGGTGTTTTCACGTCACCAGCCGGCGGCAGACTTACTGGACATTTATGCCTCGACAGAGTTGCCGGAGCTGTCGCCCTCGACCAGCTCGCACCGACTGAGACCTCTCGCTCATCAACTCTCCACTCAGGCTTTCTGACACCGTCTTTCATGAACGTTAATCAAAGCAGTATTATAATTTGTTTTTATGGCAACTTAAGGGCATTGGACAAATGATACACAAACTGACATGTAGTCAATACGTAAAAAAGGTTTGTCAAATCTGTTCAAACATCACTTCTCCTTCAGAAGGTCGAGCTGGAGCCAATCCCAGTTGACATGGGGCTGGAGGCCGGGTACAGACTGGTCAGCCTGGTCGTGTTTAGACATCATGTGACATTCTCTTTTCTTTTAGGGCTGCGTTCCTGAGGGAAGGTATCTAACTCGGTCCACTCGCTAGTGGCTGTTTCAGTGCCTCCACAAACCAGCACAGTTTCAATCTATACAGATATTTACCTTTGACCACTGAAATCAAATCACAAATCATGATTTGTTAGGCCAGCATGACCTTGACCTTTGACCCTCTCTCATGTTCTTCAGGTAATGCATTCACAAGGGAACAACTGTTTTTTGTGAGGTCACTATGACCTTGACCTTTCACCACCAACTTCTACACATTCACCTTTGAGTCCACTTCAAGTCATTCTGGAGATATCGTGTTCAGAAGTGGACAGATGGACAATCTGACAACAAACAGCCTCCACTGCTTTAGCCCTGTAACCTGCCACAAACATCAGGTCAAGTGCCGACTCTGCCGTAAGGCTACAGGAAGCTGATAGACTGTGGTTTTATTATCAGAGCAGACGAGTGTGATCATGATCTCTGTGGTGAGACGAGACCTGAGTGAAGGAAACTGCAGCAGCTGTTTGTTTGTGATAAACAAGCTGAAGGAGGAAGCGTCTGTGTGACCTTCAGGGACATGTGCTGTGACTCTGTGACTCTGTGACTCTGTGACTCTGTGACTCTGAGCTCCTGCTGTGTGCCTGGGTCCTGCTGCAGCTCTCTGGGGACGTCCAGAGATGTTGACCGGTCGGTGGTGGAGCCTGAGGCCAGTGATGTCGGTCAATCTCTCCATCTGTTCAGAGACACGCTGCTGGACTCAGACTGCTGATTCTACATCGGCCTATCGGAGGATTAATCATCACTCAGAAATATTATCTATAAGATCACATGAAAAATAGATTAGTGAGGTTTAATTATGTTTTTTCCTTGAGGGTTTATCATGTGTCTTTCCAGTATTAGTTTGACTAAATAAACTCAACTGGAAAATCCCCTGCCAAGCAGTTTTCTACCAGGAGGGAGGAAATGTTACACGAGTGCAGAGCTTAGTCCCGAGAGACGACTGACAATTATCTGCATATTTTTACGATGTTCAAAAAGGAATAAAACAAACAGCAGATCATGAAGTTAACCTCAGAGAGACTCAACATGTCTGTGTGCCGGAGTTTTGTTCTAGAGAATAAAAGAGGGACGCTTCCTATACGCTTCCCCTCCGGCCACGAAAGTGCGTCAGCAACCTTGGCCGCAGCGTTACCCGTGGCAATACGCGCCGCTCAACCCTGCCCCCGAGACGCCTCGATGAAAAGTTTGAATCGTTTCTAACTTTAACCACGTTGCTGTTGACCTTTCGTACCTGCTGCTAACTGGCAGGTCGGTGTTGTCGGGAGAAACTCGTTTGTGTTGCTGAGTCCTAAAAATAATCCCTGGACAATGTGAGAAGAAAGTGCTGCAGAGCTTCGCCCACATCACGTAAACATGCCACAGGTATTACCACATGAGCTGTGTCTCTAATCAGCGGACCTGACATCGGCTGCATCCTCCAACGGCCGCGTAGACGCATCGGCTGAACGGAAATGAGCCGAGAAAATGAGATGTATACATTAAGCGCTGCTCAACTTCTTCTGTCATCAGTATTAAGAAGACTCATCTGAGTCCATTTGATTGACCACAGGATTTGACTTTATTCTCCACATTTTATTCTCCTCTCTTTCCCCCTCAGAACTGACTTTGCTCTACGTGTGGCGTGAGGACCGTCTTCGATGGCGGTTCTAAAGACTTTGACATCAGAGACACACATGTTGTCGGGTTGAGGCACCAAAGGTTATTTGTGTCCGGATGCATGTCGGCTGCACAGAACGGGGTAAATAACAATAAACTGTTTTCTGTGATCTTGTTCGTAAAAACATTTGCACGTCTGGACCAAAGTGATGCTGCTAACTTGAGTTATTAATAAACTGACTGATTTACGGACAGATGTAGCAGCTGGAGCAGGATCATATCGTGTGTGTGTCTGTGTGTGTGTGTGCAGATGTGAGCCAGATGAACTACTGTGTATTGTTTATGGGTGTTTGCCGTCTTTCATCTGCACAGAGCCGAGTTGTGTTGTGTGAGACAGAGAGAGGAACAAACAGAACAGAGTTAGGATGTGAAAATCCTTCCTGACCAGTTTAATGTGGCGGAGGACGACTCTATCTGCCCACCGCACCTTTGTTCTTTGTTTGCTCCCATCACCAGTTCTCCTGCAGCTCGAGCTGAGGGCACAGCTGAGCTGCAGAACCCGAGGAGGTGACGGAGGCTAAATCCACTGTAACAGGGATTAATGTGGACTGTGGTGGAGACTGTCCCATTAAACAACTTGCACAGTGTCACAGCCAGTTAATGGAGGTCAGCAGCAGCTCCTCCATTTTATATATACATTTCATTATTTTAATATCTTAAAGTTAAGTTGTGCACAGTTTTGCAACCTGAAGTAAATCTGATTATCACTTAAGTTATTTATTTATATGCCCGGTATTCGACGACAGTTTTAGGATTCCAGAGCCACATCATAATATTTGTGATCTCCCTCCCTCAAGCCTCCTTAATGACAAGTTATTCATCCACGACGATAGAGACCAGGAGTTCAGATGAAGTAATGATGCTGGTTGATGCCTCCGTCCACCTTTGGATCCAAAAAGACGACAGATGAGCAGAATCCTCTTCCTGCCCAGTGGAGGTGTCGCTGGACGTCAGGCGGCTGCTCAGTTGACTGCAGACAGCAGTACCATTTAAAGAGCTATGACACCTTTCACACTTATAGCTCTGAAAATGGCGCTGAGATCTGCGCCAGGCTGACGAGTCCGAGTCTCACGTCACCGGCGTTTGTCAAGATGTTCGTCATATCCACGTGGCGTCAGAGGCTCACGTCCACTAACACTATCGTGATTTATCGTGACACGCGTCTGTCGGAGAATTGAAAGTGCCAGTGAACAGTGTTTTCGCAGATGAGCGGACTGTGCTCTGTGCAGAGGTCTGGAGTGAATGAGGATGAGACCAAATGAAAATCACAACGGAAAAAAACAACAGCAGCAGAGCAGCGGAGGAAAGTATCAGGTTTGCAAACATTAGGAAACATTGAGTTCTGCATGTCAGCTGAAAATCTGTGGAAAACAAAAGCTGCGTTTTTGTGCAAACATGGTAAATACTTTTTATTCTACCATCCACACACACACACACACACACACACACACACACACACACACACACACACACACACACACACACACACACAACTAGTACATACTTGTCATACCACTATGCTATGGCCTAAATATCCAGCATTCTTTCTTGACTCGTGTGTACACTTTTTAATGTGCCCATTTAAACCGTGTCGACAAAATATACAGAATGTGTGTGTTCACGCATGATGTGTGTACCCAGGGATCTGGAGGATTTAAGATGCCTGTGGGAGACAAACATCGTGGAGGAGCGATGTAATTAGACCTGAGCAGCCTGGCAGCAGAAACAAGTGGACGAGGGAGGAGCGGAGAGACTCAAGTGGACGACAGAGGAAAAAGACCCCATCAGTCTCTTTCACATCCTTCCATCCCTCCCTACACAAAACAAGAAATTGTTGTTGCCTTGCAGACTGACCCCTTTAATCCAAAGCGTCCATCAGCAGGACGTCTTTCTTCCAGTGGTTTAAGCTCCTCACAGGTTATGGTGATAAATAAAAACACATTGTTGTCTGTTTGAAGAAGCTGTTTCTGTCCTCCACCGGCACTGGGAGGAGCTCGTACCTCCACCAAGTCC
>CM048043.1:1641766-1959266 GCA_026259375.1 Verasper variegatus | reverse complement strand
GTTTCTGCTTCGGTACGTGAGAACGGGATTAGAACCTTCGTCACAAAGGTCAAATCAGATCCATTTGTGTAGCTGATTAAATGATTAAATAGTTAATGTGTAAAGTTTATAGTGGAAGTGGTTAAATGCTCTTTTTCACTGTCAGGTCGTCGTCGTCTCTCACACATGAGCTTCATGTCCACATCAAAATATTCCGTTAGTGGCCATGAAGTTTTGGACAAATCTGACATTTAGGCTAATGAGCTCGACCCAAATCTGTCGGCTGCTGACGGGGACGAGGAGCAGCCATGTGGACATAACGAGCAGCGAGACTCTCAAGACCCCCACACCCCCCCACAACCCTGTCCCAGCTCACTTTATCAGGAACCAAGGAACTGAGGAAACTGCTGGTGGACAGACAGGCGGACAAATTCCAGACGGAGAGAAGAGGAGCTGAGAAGAGCTGCTGCTGCGGAGGAGGAAACTAAAAACAACAACTACAAGGAAATCCACAAATTTTAAAAGAACAAAATTAAACACATTTTCTCAAAGACATATCGGGAAAAGTGTCTGCACAACGTTTTAGCCTCATGCAGACTAACACATATTTCTGACTTCCTCATATTGGAACGAAATTTGTCCGAGACCCTAAATTCATCCACACAGGAAAAGTAACGACGGCTCTTTCCAACCTGTTTTAGGCCTAAATTTACTTTTTCAGACCCATGATTGATAGAAATCTAAGAACAATGATACAAACTCTAAACTGCTGGAAGGACTGTAGACGGATCTTTGTTTGTTATGAGTTTAAAATGTCATAGATTTAATTATATTCATTCAACATTTGTTAAAATGGGAGGAAAAAGGGAAATATTTTAACCATAATCTGTTCAAACTCCAAAATGTTCAGCTCCAGAAGACAGAGCTCGAAGCTGCATTATTGTCATCTCGATAAACTCTGCTGGTAAATAAAAGGAGGACGCACACGAGGAAGGTCCTGCTGATCAGATAATTATCAAAGTGTCTGTAGTTGACACAACTGACAAGAAAAGACGAAGCTGTTTGAAGTGAGGACCAGCAGTTTAAATCCCCCCCGATCCTCCATAGGTCAGAAATACACACGTCCTTTGTTTCCTCTCAGTTCAGTCTGTGATAATCTGCTGTGTACTGTTTGGAAGTCAGATAGTAAGTCCTGTTTCTCTGTTTGACTTTGTCTATTTCAGTAAGAGGGTGCAGGACACACACAGACACACACATACACAAGCGCACACACACACACACACACACACACGCTCGCACACACACACACTTTTGAGCACTTGTGTGTGTTGGCTGTATATGGTTATCCAGCTGGCCTGTATGATTAACATTGGAAGTGATGCATGAAGGTGTGTGTGTGTGTGTGTGTGTGTGTGTGTGTACTGGACTGTATGCATCCTGGTATGTCTGTGTGTTGAAATGTGTGTGACCCTTCCAGTGTCTCCACTCAGCAGCAGGGGTCCGAGCAGCAGCTGTACACTTTCAGCCACAGTTAATCTTCCCAGCTGGAGAGAGCTCGGTGAAAAACAAAGAGACGATCACTTCTGCCACAACGAGGACGTGTTGCTTCGACTCTGAACTCAGGGCTTTGTGGCCTCACGGCAGATGAAGCGAGTATGTCTCTGTGCCTCTCTCTCTCTCTCTCTGACTCAATAGTGGTTTATGAAATGAGCCAAGGCTGTTAGAGTTTGAGGAGCTGATACCAAAACCATACAGGGAAATTAAGTTTAAAAATAATAGACTTACGTTTAACTAACTAGTATTTCAAGATTTAGATCCGAACATTAAAATTAAATAAAAATAAACACTTTAAAATCAATCCCTCGACATTTTTGAATCTGAAAGTAGAAGGTATTCATATATTTTTTACCTCTGTGCTTTCAATATTGTTATAAGCAGTAGTAGTAGTACTAGTAGTAGTAGTAGTGGTAGTTTTATCTGAATGAGTTTTTCCTTTGATTCAACTTCATCTTGAATCAGATTTAAAAGTAAAGATAAATCTAAAGATACAGAACAGAGCTGTGTTTTCATCAGGCTGTTATGTTGGGAATAATAATCATAATAAAAGCAAACTTAAAGTCATTAGGATTTGTCAGTCAATAGAGATTGTTTACTTCATCATACTTATATGGATCTTTGAGCCTTGTCAATCTAAATAATGACCAGAGGGGAGAGGAGACTAATTAGCTCCACTTTTCATTCACAGGGTCAAAGAGAAATAAACCGAATTATTGTAATTGGCACAAAACTATGTTGTTTGTTATTTTCACACTCAATAAATTAAAAATCCGTCGGACTGGGAAATAAACAGAAAACTGTGAGAGCTGATAAAGTTTGAACAACGACACAGGAGGTTTAAGTTCACGGGTTAAAAAACCTGCAGAGCGAGAGAACAGGAAACTAAACTGAGTTTCACTGCAGATGTTTAACTTCTCATTTTCACGTTGAAATGGTTCCTTCCTTCATATTAATGTCCTGTAGCTCTTCTCTGCGTCTCTCTCCGACTCTCGCTTCCAGCTCCACATGTGTCTTCGCTGCCACAGTTACTCAGTTTCCTGTTGGCGAGGACACATCAGGAAACGTGTTCCATAGAAGAAGCTCCGATAAGGAACTGAAACACCCTCAGCTGCACCAATCAGATCCGTTTGTCACATGGAAATAATCTTCTTCTTAACGAGATGCAGAGATATAATTAAATCGACTAATGTTCTATGTCAGAAGTTAGAATCGCTGAACTGATTCCATCGGAAAGAACAATTATCTTTTAATTGAAGTGCAGAGTGTTTCAGCGTTTGACTGTTTGTGTGTGTGTCTGTCACAGAGGTTCTGTTTGTGTGTCTGTGTTTGTGTGTCTGTGTTTGTGTGTGTGTGGTTCATAAACACCATAACAGTTATTTACAGTATTTAAAAAGGAGCAGGAGAAATAAATTGATATAATGATGGATGATCATTATGCATCAGTTGAAAATATGGCACATGACATCACATTCCAGCTCAACATGTCAGCGTATCTGGGATATTTTAGCATCATTTGTGGATAGTGGGAGGAAGTGGAGACACGTCGTCCATTTTTATTTGAAAGTCTATATAATCTTCAGCTAATATAATAAAGAATTTCCATCATTTCTCATTTGGTTTTGCATTTACCAGGACAAGTGACAGGAAAGCTTAACTTACTTTCCAGACTTTAAAGTGCACGAGACCATTTTCCTAATTAAGTCGTCCACCACATGAGTTAACGTGTTTCCAGGCAACGCCGGCTCTCAGGTGTCACTCAACAGTTGCCATGGGAAACACCCACTGAGACGGCGTTTCCATAGAAATCTCCAAAAGCTGTTTCATCATTTAGTAAAAATATGATTCATGGTATATTTCAGTACATCTTTAAAGTGAGTGTTTGTTCATCTCGCCTGCGTGATGTCACACAAGTCGTTTCAAAGACGTCGACGTGAATCCTGCTGAGTGTCATTTAAAAGAGAAACGTCCAACTCCAACACTAAGTTACGAGGAGATAAGATTTCGTCACATCTTCTGCCTCCTTTCATTTCCTTTCTCCTCTTTCCTGCTTCTTCTCTCTTCCTTTGTCTTCCCCTCGTCATCCTTCTTCTCTCCATCTCCTTCCCTCTCACCTTCCTACCTTTACTCTCTCCTATTTTCACCCTCATGTCTTTCTTCTTCTCTTTATCAGCTCAAATTTCATTTCCTGTGTTTCCAGGCCAGTAACTTTTTTCTTCTTGTTGTTCATCTTCCGTGCACATTCCTTTCCTCATCTTATTTCCTTATTCATTCCCTCTGGTCTCTTCTTTCCTTCTCTATTTCCTCCCGGCATTATTTATTCTTATTACTTCTCCCCTTCTGACTTTTCTTTCCTCAGCATCACTGGTCTCTCCTATTCCCATTTCCTCTCCTCTTCTTCCTCCCCTCTCCTCCTTCTTCCTTTACCCTCCTCTCCTCTCCTCTCCTTCTTACTCTCTTCACCTCTCTTCATTCTTACTGTCCTTTCCTTGTTCCTATCCTTTCCTCTCCTCTCCTTCATCTCCTCTCCTTTTCTTCTTACTCTCTACTCCTTCTTGAATACAGTCTGTTCTCTCAGCAGCGATGGGCCTCGGATATACGACTGTGATGAGACTATGCACAATCAGCAGAGTGTGTGTGTGTTTGTGTTACTGTAATAGTCTCTGGAGGATATTGTGTGTCATGCTTTGCTCAACCAAACATCTGCTCTTCACACTCTCCTCTGATTTACAGCTGTTTTCCTGCTTCTCACTTCGGCCAATATGAACATTAAATACCCATAATCCTTTGTCACTGTCTCCATCTTTGTTTCACTAATGTTGTTGCACTGTTCTTTGCACCAGACATCCCATAAATCACCTGTTTCTATTATAATATACTGCTTTTAATTTAAAAATCTCACAATTCTTTGTATTTTAGTAATTTGTGTCAGATCTTCTTTGTGTGGGTCCATGAATGTTCACGTGTGTCCTCGGGTATGAATCCAATTTGTGCTTTCTATGCTTGTATGTTTGTTTGTTTGCATCAGTGTACATTATGTACACACTCATTGTAAAGGTCAGCTATTTCTATTGAGATTTAAACCTTTTGACGTGTAGGTCAAGGTATGTAGAGGCGTGTTGAATATGTAGTGACAGTGTTTTTATTGTGGATCCATCCTTGACCTTCTCTTACACAAAGGACTTGAGGTCAATGACAACAAAGGTTGGAAGAATAAAACACAAGTGGCAGCCAATGCTCTGATGCTGAGAACGTAGGAAGTCAAACCCGACAACAAGGTTTTGTGACGTCTAACTGAAAAGATGTACGATAAGTCAGAACACAGAGAAGTGTATTGCAGCTTATTTTTCAAAACCCTTACTTGTGGTTTGTGGAGTGGACGGTCACTGCTCGAGCAAAGCAAGATGCTTAATAAGTAATTAATTACACACACACACATGCAACATATTACTTGTTATTGTATAAATCACAGTATCTGTGTATCTGTGTATCTGTCTTTGGCAGGAAACTCAGTTAAGCCGCGTGTAACTAAATTGCTTTTCATGCTGTGTTTGAAATTCAAAAGTCATGGATGGAAAACCACAGCATTTTCTATAAAGGAGTTTATCTGTTATCCAAGCTCAGATTCAATCAGATTCATTCACGTCGGACACTTTTAAAATCTCGTTCTCTGATGCGCTGATCGTATCTGCCAGTTTAACTGTGGCTCCGGTTTCAAACAGGAAGCTGAGGCTCATCTGTGGTAACTGACTCTGAACATGATGCTGTTTGACAGTGTTGTTTGTTCAGGGTTCTGTTATTGGTTCATTTCCTATTTATTGCCAACGTTTTACGAACTCGGTGATCGACTCACCAGCGACAGATACGATGTAAATTTGATTCACAGCACTGTTCTAGATTATAAATCTGTTGTTTTATCTTCCTGTGACATGAAGGGTGGCACATCTCGATTCTTGCTTTTTTTGTTGCTGCACGTTCAACGTCACCACATCATCTTTTAGACTAAAAAAACTAATCATGTGCTTCCATCTGAACGGCTTCATATTTAATTTTATCTTTCTTGTTTTCCAGATAGCAGGCGTCTCATGTTGCCTCCAGCCACACACTGTTAGTCACAGTCACGGCTGAACAACAACAATAGACCTCATCAGCATCTGTGGGTGAACGCGCGACCGAGTCATGACCTTTTCCCCAGAGGACGGACAAACCAACGTGTCCTCAGCCGATGGTGGTCCTCTGCAACCGAGGACAGCACAGGTCAAGCTGGAGCGAGCGGCGTGGATGTTCCCAGCCATTGTGTTTCGTTAAACTAAGAGACGTACGTGTATTTATGAGCCTGTATTCTTGTCATGTTCATGAGGACCCTGGAGCAACGAGCTTGTACCTTCGAGAGTTTCTTCTGTTGATGACAGAGTACAACGAGAAGCTGGATTCAACACGTGTGTGTTTGTCAGGCTTGAATTAGTCCCACTTCAAATCTCCCTCCTGAGCGTCTCCTGCACGAAGCAGCTTCGTGACAAGCTGACATTTTAAAAGCCATTACAGGAGCTGTGTGTTTTCCACCAGGGCTGAACCCCTTCCACTCTCTCTGTCAGAACGTTGTAAACACTCTCCAAAGGGACACAGGGCCGACCGAGGCAGCTCCAGCTCTTACAGCCTGTTTGGACGTCTTTTAGGTCGTTTTCAGACATGAAGCCGGAGGAAACTCACACATGTGCTCATCCGGACATTCTCCTGAGTTCTTTCTCTGTCAATCACACGGGATCCATGCCCCCGATTTGAAAGGAAAATATTTACTGATGTTATAAAGTGAGAAGTCGAGTCATTTCCTCATAGACTTCTCTAGAAACAACCAGTGGAGTCGCCCTCTGCTGGTCATTACACAGAAAACAGGTTTCCTGATAAAGTTTCCGCATTCTTATACAGATTAGACACGAGATGTCTTTGGTTGTTTTTTGTTTAGGGGACAGAAAACACACCTGACGGCACGTGCCTGGTAAATTTTACAACTGCAGCACACAGATCACCAGATGTGGCTCATAAACACAAGTGTCGGTCACAGCACAGTAGACAGAATGTGCCGATCTGTAGAGCAAATATAATAAAGCTATGGAAGGTCAACACCTCCAGATGCTACTGCATTGGCTCATCTTGACAAAGGTGTTGATCACCCTGCTGTGCTTTTGACTTTCACACCACGAGGTTTCCAATAAAGATGAACTGTTTAAGACAGTTTAAGATCCTGTTCTATTGATTCTTCCCCAGGAGAAGAACAGGTGGGCCAGCTGAAAGCTCTGCACAGTGTGACGTCCTGGACTTACACTACACAAACAGATATATATATATATATACACACTTCAAAGTAAAACAGTGAGTGAAGAGCGGTGTTTAGTGCAGCCGACCTTTCTCCTGACGCACACTGACATACGCTGCAGTGAATCTCAGAAATACAAATAAATGGTGATAATGCAGACGATAGGTGGGTGGAGGCATCTTTCTGTAGACATGTTTTTGGTCCGTGTGTGTGAATGCAGAGAACAAACACACATACAGGCTGAGCTGCACAATATTTCAAAGGAGGTGCACCCCAGTGTCTAAGAGTTGTGGTCATGTGAGAATGACTCTTGTCCCAATAGAGACAGATTAAACTAAAATAGTTGGAAGAGATGATGATGGCAACACAGTTAAAACAGCAACACAATAAATATGAGGGAAAAAAGTGTTTCTTAGTGTGTTATATGAGTTTTTATATAAAGTTAAAAGCCTGAACTCTGCTCCTGAAACACCTCGTCAGGCCGATACTTCTGCATAATCGTGATGTCATTTGCATAATGCATCTCTAGCGCCCCCTCACAAAGCCGAGTAAAGTGAGACAAGAGGTCAACATTTCCTACTCGCGCTGGAAGACGTGAACCAATCACAACAGAAGGCTTTAAAGAGACGGGAGCTAAAACCAAGGGTTTGAGTCAGAGGCTGAAAAGAGGAGCTGCAGCAATGGACAGGTTGAGGAAAGTGATAAAAATCTTTTCACTAATTAAAATGATCAACCTGAGTCTGAGCAGAATATTTCTTTGACACTAATTTATCTGTTATACAAAGAAATATGAGAATAACCAACTGAACCAAGTGACTCTAATGTAAACCACATCCAGTGAGTCCAGTGATGAGTCCAGTGAAGCTGAACACACCAACAGTAAGACCCAGGCACCATCTCGCTTCGAGGAAACCCAACTGTCGACCAATCAAAAGGAAAGACTGGAAAGCAGCGACAGGGGTTGTGTCCTGGAATGACTCTCGCTGAACAAATAAGAGTCAGACGGGTTGGAGACTGATTACGACCTCGGGGGAACGCCAGGGGCTTTGTACTTGACGAGGATCCATTCAGTCATCATCAATGTCAGGATCAATGAATCCTCCTGACACGTTCATCCAGCTGCTCCGTGTCGGCATCGACCGCCTCTCTGTCGTAGTGTTAATCTCAGATCACAGACGTCTGTCTCGTCTTAATTTGTGTCTGTTGAGTTCAGTCCAGAATCCAGAATCATGGTTTATTTGTGCCACTTTTTCTGGTATTGTAACAAAAATTCAATATTTTCTTTACAATCTCTGGACAAAATCTTTAATATTCTCATATCCAACAGGCCCATAACTCCCGAACTGACGCAGCTCCTTCCCTTTCCATCGGCTCCAAGTGCAGCAATGAAAAATCCTTACTGACTTTGTTCCTCTGACTTCTCGTTCTAACACTGGACATCCTCAGAAGCCAACATGGCAATAATGCCTTTTTAATTCTGATGTACTAAATCTACATCTTTCAAAATGTATTTTGTACCCACATCTACTCATGTCATCGTTTAGCAATCTTAACAACAACATAACTCATCTCCTGCCATGTGAGATTCGTTCGTCTTCACACACCAACAAGCGGCGATTCGCCCGAGTCCAGGCTGGAGATTGATAACCTGTCCAGGTGATCATTAGACCAACTGGTATCGATTAAAAATCCCATCCCTGTCACGTCCATGAAATATCTAAATATTCCTTGTAGTTGAATGTGGATATTTTTAACTGAGCCCTGAACCTCTAACCTCCGTGATGTCAAACACTGTCCCTGTGTGATTGTGATTCTACGGCTCGACTAACTATCCACGAGCTGATGGATGTGACGAGGTGAAAAGCTTCTGGTGCTTCAGCCCACGTGTTTCCAGCTTCTCAGACTAATGGGTGAGTTCCCGTAGAACCACGAACCTGTGAAGTCCAGAGGTGTCAGCGCTCTGTGACGCTTCTATCAATAAACCACCAGGAGGTATAATGAGAGGAGAAATATGTGGTGTGTAGTAGTCGAATGTTTCAACTACGTATTTCACAAACATGTGCCAACACGTTAAAAGAAACTCTTAACGGCTTCCACTATGCAAAGGATGGATTAGTGTTGTTGGAAATGCACAATATGCACTGATGTTAAATCTGTCAATGAGGATATTGATCGTCGTTAGTGCCAGATATTTTCCTTCACTGACTCTGCAGCTCCTCAGGCTGAATTCTGATTCGCTCATTTTCATTTTATTTAGCTCAAAACCCCACAAGTAATTTTATCTATAGAAGCTCAACTCTTGCTTCACACTGATAAAAGAGAGTAAATAATATGTCTGATACAAATATGACTATGAAGCTGCCACTTCAGTTCCTGTGCTCATCTTGTTTCTAACAGTTATTTTATAAATATAGAAATGTGTCACGTATACTGAATATAATCTGTAAATCTTTACACAACTTAAAATGTGCTTTACCATCTGCTACCATGATATTGTTCATTCTATCACTAAGCTTTATATTAATATACCTAACATCTGCACCGACCACCTCTGCTAATACTGGTTTCACTTTTCTTCTGCAAATTACTATAATTTAAATAATGAGAGTATTTTACTTCCATATGTGCCCGGATCACATAAATAGCTCAGGTTCAATCCTCAGTAACGACTCTCTGCAGGTGGTCCAGCAATTTCAGAGACGGAATGGAAATGTTGAGAAAAACTGACTCAATGACAAAACTCATTGATCAGTTTTGACTATCAGCTCCATAATGTGTCCAGACCAGTGCAAATGGAACAGGACATAACGACAGAAATCGTCCCACATGGTTTTTCTGCACCGAGTCAAATCACTCAATTGTTTCTGGAGCTCTGAGTGCAGGAGGATAATGTTTCATGAAGTGCACACTCGTTTAAGTTAAACTGGGCACACTGACAAAGTCCCTTTTCAAGATATTATAATCGTCAGAACGTCAGACCACACACTTGCCGTTTGTAGGAAACGATTTGACAGCGACTATTCCAGAGACTTTCACAGAAACTCGCTCGATCAAACGTGACTTCAGGAGGAAAACAAACATGGAGGAGGTTCTACGTCACCAGCGTGAAGGTGGAATAAGCTTCTGCAGTGAATAAAGACATATCAGGGAAATCAGAGGCATTAAGATTATTTTGTAAACCCCTCACACTTCACACTTTGCCCCTGAGATAGTTGGAAGGGGAGCATGTGGAGAAATATGCAGATTAAATATGCAACAGGCCCCTGAGGAGAACATGTTAAACGTCACGCTCTTATCGCTGTGAAACATGTGTTCTATGTTTAGAAATGCTAATAGGTCGAGAGAGTAATGAGTCAAGTCCATGCATTGGTAAGAGCGACGCCACTGGGAGGAGATAAAGTCGTCTCTGACGCGCCTGGAAACAAATCATGTTTTTATCATAATGGACTGCTGCCACTTGCCATCTGACCCTGAAGAACATTATTCAGGAAACGCTGGCGTTAACACACGGAGGATGAATGTTTCCTGCTGTGCTCAGTGAGATTATAAAGTGAGGACAAAAACACAAACAGCAGAGGTGACTGCAAAGAGGCTGAAACGGGTTATTTACTCACAGTCTTGTGTTCTTTTGTGTGTGTTTCATGATGAACGACTTCCCGTCAGACTCGGGGAACCTACTTGAGTACGTGTGTGGATCCGTTGATCTGCGTCGCTGTGCAGGGGGCGGCGGAGCCCAGGATGGACGGCCTGCGGTACCTCTTCCTCCCGCAGCACAGGATGATGAGGAAGGCACGGCGGAAGGACTTGTTGAGGAAGGCGTAGAGGATGGGGTTCAGCATGGAGTTGATGTAGCCCAGCCAGAGGCAGGCGGCCCACAGCTTGTCTGGCACGGTGTAGTCTATAAAGGGGTCCACCACGTTGGTGACAAAGAACGGCGCCCAGCAGAGGCAGAAACAGCCCATGATGATGCACAGGGTTTTTGCCGCCTTTGTTTCTGTTCGCATGCGGTGGTTCCGCTGATGGTCGGCAGAGTCCGACGTTGAGGCGGCGCCAGAAGCACCCGCCCGCTGCAGCATGCTGATCTGCAGGGCGTGTGCACGGGCCGTGATGTAGATCCTCTGGTAGGCCAGCACCATGAGGACCAGGGGGATGTAGAAGGCCACCACAGAGCAGGTGAGGGCAGTACGGCTTGTTGACCATGAAGACGCAGGACGTGGAGTTGCTGGCATCGCTGTGGCGCCGCTCCTCAATCTGACAACACATAGAATAGTGGTTTAATACACACATTTCAATAGAAGTGAAAGAATTTGAGGATTCTTAGACAGTAAAGCATCCTCGTGTTGAACCGCTGAACACTCGGCTCCGCTCCGCCTTTAAAACGCCTCCAGACTCCACAACAACCCACTTAAAATCCCACACTCTCCTTATCTGGGTGTGTGTAGTAGAAGGAGAGCACATCTCCTGAGGGAGAGGGAGGCTCCGCACGTCACCATTAATCACAGTCGAGTCCCATCCTCGACTTTGCTCCACTACCATCTCATCTCTGTGGGAAACTACAGCTCAGGGCTGCAGCATGAATAACACAGAGATCCATTCAGATCCGTGCGAGGAGGCCGCGCTGCCTTTTGTGAAAAGACGGAGTTGTTTTTCGTGAATGGGCCGACATAGCTTGAGAGTATAATGTTCAGTATTTACATTTTCTGCCTTCCACGCTGCACACGATGATAAGAGCCCAGAGTAAAAATACAAGAGAGACGCATATTTACCACAAAAAAAGATCTGCACAGAAGGGACAGTGTCATCACCTTCAAATAGAATATATATATATTATGATGATTATAGACTGTGATATGAGCCAAGGACGAACCCATTCTATTTTGGGGCAGATCCAGGAATTATTTTTCACCTTGTTTAACATTGTGAGATATAAGATGATTCACAAGGAATAAAAAGAAAATCCAGCATATTGGGGGAAGTGGTATCTGAACTGACCTGATCCCATATTCTAAGTCTTTACTGGGGTTTATGGACACATTGCATTCACCAGTCCTGGGTTAAAAGTCCACAGTCTTAAGGCCAAACTCTAGAAAGTAAAGTTATGCTGAACACAAACACACTTCTACACTTTGACTGACACGATTCGGTGTAGAGCTCCAGACCGCGGTGCCTGACGGAGCAGAGCTGTGGTCGGGAACCTGTACAAATACAGATCCGTACGTGTGTCTCCTGAATTCCTGTTGCTTTAGTTTTGGATCCTCAGTTTTCGTGCCAGAGTCGAGTTGCTGCTCAGAATATTCAACAGCTCTAATGAGACCCACAGAGAGACGCTGCCACCAGCGCTAACTTTAGACTGCTGCTCTGCTGTGTGTGTGTGTGTGTGTGTTAGACAGAGAGGGATGATGATGATGATGATGATGATGATGATGATGATGATGATGATGATGATTTGCGTGTTTCTGCCAAAAATGAGCCGGCCTGTCGTCCCGTTGACAGTCGCCCCAAAATAAACTCTTTCTCTGGCCTTCAGATAAATGCAGACAGGGGCGAGCGAGGTCAGTATTGGCAGAGGAATCTCTCTCTCTCTCTCTCTCTCTCTCTCTCTCTCTCTCTCTCTCTCTCTCTTCTCTCTCTCTCTCTCTCTCTCTCTCTCTCTCTCTCTCTCTCTCTCTCTTTCTCTTTCTCTCTCTCTCTCTCTCTCTCTCTCTCTTTCTCTTTCTCTCTCTCTCTTTCTCTCTCTCTCTCTCTCTCTCTCTCTCTCTGTCTCTCTCTTTCTCTCTCTCTCTCTCTCTCCTCACACAGTCCTGCAGTCATCCATCTTTGTCTAATCACCTGTTTCTCTCTCCTCCTCTTTCTACTTGTTCGTCTCATTCAGTAACTGATGTCCACAAACTTATCACACTCTGTATTTACGAGTTATTTAGAAGGTAAGAAAATAAGTTACGGTCTCTTTATCGAGCACTTTTCAAACAAAAGTTACAAATTCCTTCAAAATAAAAGAATTTAGGAATTTAGCTGAAGTTATAAGTTACAAAAAGAAAATGAAATCAGCAAAAGATCAAAAACCACCAGGTCAGAAAAGTGGAATCATTAGATTTCTGCAGGATCTTTAATCTCATGTTCAATAATAAGAGAAACCTCTGATAATCTCATATGACTTATGACTGATATAACTTGATCTGTCGTGTTTGTTTTCAAATCCAATGATTTCCCGACTTTCCTTTTGACAGTAAATTGATATCTCGCGACCCTTCGTTCTGTCTTCACTGTGGATACGAGCTCTCAAGTAGAGAGTCACTGCTCCTCAGTGGATTGTTTCAGAAGTGAGAACTGACTCAGCTGACTCAAGCTCAGACGACGACAGGAGGAGAAAACATTTTTTCATGTTGGATCCGTTTGTATTCTATGTCTCTGAGGCCTTTTCTGTTTTCTCTCTGACATTAAACACAACTTGTTGCACAACAAAGACTCTGACTCACCTACTTTACATTTTTTAGAGTGAAGTGCAGAGACAGCTTGACCCCACGTCTGTCTGACATGTTGATATTGTTTCCACAGAAACCCCATGAAGCATTTGTTCCGTCTTGTAAACGATGCTCCTCGGGACCACAGCTTGTTTGTCAGTCACGCGGACACTAATTGTTGAAGATGTTTATACACAACATGTTCTGTTCGACTTTTGTGATCCGTCTTTTTTCTTCCCTGCAAGAAACTCCAATCCCAGACTTCCCCCCCGACTCACCAGGTGGTCGATGCCGATGCTGTTCCAGCCCTGCATGATGGGCAGGAAAGAGATGACGGTCGGAATCACCCAGCAGCCGCCGATCATCAGAGCCACTCGCATCGGGGTCATCTTGTTCCTGTAGACCAGCGGCTGGCAGCAGATAGCGTAGTACCTGAGGAAGGGCGGAGGACAGAGGATGAATACGAGCAAAGGGAATGAACGTGAATCGAATCAAGTTAGATTTGTTCCTGAGAAAAGCAAAAGGTTTAAAGAGCAGATTTGTTGATGAAAATCTTCCCAAACATTGTGTATTCTTATGTTCTCTCCTTCCCTATAATCCTGTGTTAGTTCCATTAGTTCCATTAGTTCCATTCATGCGGTGACTAAATATTTTACTTAAATACTTAAATCACAGATAAAAGCAGCGAGTGAAGAGTGACAGCCTGTTTATTTGTGGTCTCTTCTTCTGTCACTCTTCCCTCTTCCCTCTGCTCCAGCTTCTCATTTCCATTTTTAATCAGCTCAACAGGCAGTTTCCAGCAGGAGCATCAGCACAAATATGCAAACCACCAATAATTAAGCACAGGAATGTTTTCAGGAATCCGATCTTCACCTCTGCTTTCTTCTCTCTCATCGTTATTATCATTCCTCCATCTCTCCATCCTTTCAGCTCTCTCTCTCCATCTGTCTCCCACAGTTTCTCATTTGACCTCAACCTTTCAAAACCCACATCTTCTTGAAATTGACAGTTCTACATCTTTTCCTCCCAAAACCTCCTCTGAAATCAAAGTGGAGAATCAGTATCATCAAGACTAGACCCAGAACAATCGGTTGGTTGATAATTCACGATCATAACTGTGTCTACAATATATATATTTATTTATTTATTTGATTGCTGTTTCCCTCCTTTAACAGTTTGGACAAACATTGTCCCTGCACCTGACTG
This sequence comes from Verasper variegatus, assembly GCA_026259375.1. NCBI lineage: Eukaryota > Metazoa > Chordata > Actinopteri > Pleuronectiformes > Pleuronectidae > Verasper > Verasper variegatus. The sequence goes on along the minus strand of CM048043.1, from coordinate 1,944,752 downwards.
GTCTGCACAGAGCGCCGACCTCATCCAACACCTTTGGCATTAACTGAAATGCCAGATCCTGTCACCTGACGTCGGTGTCTGGGGGAAATGACGAGATCAGAATAATGGAGGCTGATGCTCATGTGATTTTGGAATAGAACCATTTGTCTTCCTCTGGCTTGGAACCAGATCTGTCAACGTCATCCTTTCTTCCCTTCACTTTACACTCCTCCTTTACAGACTCTTATATTATATTATATTCCTCCCTTTTGTACAGAAACAAGGTTTGTTTCCCTTTTGAAACAAGTGAGTTAAACTAATGTTTGCTCATGATCCTGCACCAGAAAATGATCTGACAACCTTCATCTCTCTCTGTGAATCTCTGTTTCATTTTATGTGCAGCTCCTTCACTGTCTAACACACAGGCTGCCTGTGTGTGTGTGTGTGTGTGTGTGTGTGTGTGTGTGTGTGCGTGCATGCTATCAGCCACTACAGCAGGAATCCCCAGCATGCTGTCACACAGTGATATCGCTAAGACAACGCTGGCGCTAAACTGCATGAATGGAATCGCACGGATGACAGAGAAAAACTGTGAATGAGCAGGGAGAGAGGGAAGGGGCGAAAGAGGAGATAGAGGAAGAGAGGGGGAGAGAGAGAGAGAGAGAGAGAGAGAGAGAGAGAGAGAGAGAGAGAGAGAGAGAGAGAGAGAGAGAGAGAGAGAGAGAGAGAGAACGAGAGAGAGAGAGAGAGAGAGGGAAGGGGTGAAAGAGGAGATAGAGGAAGAGAGGGGGAGAGAGAGAGAGAGAGAGAGAGAGAGAGAGAGAGGAGAAAGAGAGAGAGAGAGAGGGAAGGGGTGAAAGAGGAGATAGAGGAAGAGAGGGGGAGAGATAGAGAGAGAGAGAGAGAGAGGGAACAGATGGAGTGAATGGACTACTAAAAGGAAGCAAGGGAAATAGAGGAAGGAGAAAATGAGGAAACGCAGGAGGAGGCAATAGAGAAGGAGAGAGAGAGAGAAACTAATCCCTTTATGGAAAAATTCAAATGACAGATGCTGCATCAAATCACTTACTGCAGCAAATACTCTGTTTGTGTGGCCTGGTCACTGACTCTGTGTGTGTACTTGTACGTATTATATACTGGTGAGGGCCGTGTGGAGCATAGACCTGGTTTGAGGGTTGGAAATAGGTTTAGGTAAGAGTGAGGCATTTAGTTGTGATGGTTAAGGTTAGTTTAAGGGGTTAGGGAATGCATTAGGTGAGTGTCCACACTATAGCGGCTGTCAGACACTGAACTCCGCAGTTCCACCGTATTTTCTCAGGAGAAGTCGATGTGAGAACACAGCAGGGGATCGTCCACTGGATTCACCACGACCAATAAGACCTGATGACGGTGTTGTGTTGATGTAAACATGATCACATGATCACATGATCTCTGCAGCAGAGTTAATATGTCACTTCCTGTCTCTGTCGGCTGCCGTCATTGCCGCGAGATGGCAGCGTTTGTATTCTGGGATATTTTGGCTAAATTTCTGGAAAGTCCATCTTTATTAACAGTCTATGTTTGGCTTGCGAGCCCTGAGCTGTGTTTTGAGTCTCGAGCTGCAGATGATGACTGATTGGTGTCGTTACGATGATGGGACTTTTCTTCCCCGCCGTCTCCTACTCGATGCGTCCAGCTCCCAAAGTCATCCTCTCCCCCCCAGCGGCTGAATTTACACATTTCTCTCAGAGTTGACTGAACACTGCGCTCTGCCCCAGCAGCACTAAACCTAATCCAGCTAAGCCACTGTGGGTACTTTGCTGCCTCCTCTGCTATGATCCCACCTCATTACCTACATGTGCTGCGTGGCATTTCATCGCCATCAGTAATTTGGAGTGGGTGTGTGTACCGTGTGTGTGTGTGTGTGGCCTGCATGTGCTGTGGCATTAAAAAAAAAGGTCAAGACATTCTTTCTCTATTTGAATTCCCAAAATAGTTGTGTTGAAAGGTTGCAGACGGAAGTATGAATGTGGCACCCCCCCCCCCCACGGAGTCTGCGACACAAGTATGGATTCTTGCACTGTGTGAATAGCAACGGCCACAAACACACAAAGACACATGCGATACATGAAAGAACCAGCAGTGTACACAAACACACACACAACGACACACACACACACTTGCACACATGTTAACCTGGGGCAGATTACAAGCAGACGTGGCACGCTCGCATGGCAGCGGGTCCTGGCTCTGAGCACTTTAAATGGTCCCTGCTTCCTTTAGATCTACAAAAACCTCTCTCTCTGTTTATTTCTGACAGACGGAGAACGGACGAAACCCCAAACATGCTGTCGCGTTCCTCAGGACTGAGATTATGACATCAAACCTGAGAGAGGGTTTTTCTGAGTGAGCTTCCACTCGGCCGATCGATGGTCCAACCTAAAGGTTTCTGAACATACACAGAACCACCGACTGTATTTAAAGATGGACGCCTGGATCTCCCCCTGGTGGTCGGCACATAACAGAGTCATTCTTCTGATCTCACTAATGCTTGTTTAAGTGTTCATTTCTCCGGCAAGTCTGGTTTTAATTAGCTTTTATATGAAGATGCAAATGTCAGGATTGACTCGTGATTGGTTAAATGCCACAGCTTCATCCCTCAATCGCTGCTGCACAGACTCAGGATTCAAACGACGCTATAACACAAGTTGGCAGCGTTTATATCCTGGATACTTTGGCTTTATTAGTGGACAGGAGGAGGAAGTGCAGAATGTGTCATGCACATCTGGAGATATGGCTCTTCAGTGTGTAGTTTGCAGCCAATCAAAGGAGAGTCTCAGATACTTTGGTCCAAACTTGAAATGGAAATGAAAATTCAAACGTACGCAGCTCCACCACCACAGGGAGCGAATGGGTGGGATCGTCTCATTTTGACACACGACAGGGAAACAAGATTATAACACAACACTTCCTGACGTTGTTCTTCATTGATGCAAATCCCTGAACTAATTTCTAATTATCATGAAATTTCCCAAACCAATTGTTATGTAATGAAAACGAGAGCTTTGAAGCCTTGAGGCAGCTTTTCACTTTTTAAATTTAAATTCTGTAAATGATTTAGTTCATGAGCAGAGCAGAAGATCTTGGTATTAACTGCTGTTGATCATTTAATGAGTTTAGACGAGTGTTTCTAAATCTAATATGTAAGTTTAGAAAAGTGTTTTGATACTTAGATAACTTCTGTGAATCTAAAAAAGTATCTGTTCTAAAACACACAGCTCTAATTAGGTGGAATTATACTAAAAACAAGACGATGCAATTATGAGTCAGTCCGTCCATATCCTCTTTATCTATTCAAGCTCATTTACATATGTTTCTGTTAATTCTGTTGTCACGTCTCTGTGCACGTCTCTGTGCACGTTCTCCTCTTTGTGTCGGAGCATCCTCCTCATGGCAGTTCTGGTATTTTTAGTTTGAATTCATTTCCATTCAGCTCTTTTCAGCGTCTTTCAGCTCAGGCTGGATGAATGAGGAGCTGCATCCCGCAGCTGTACACTTACTTTCTATACGCTCTCTTTTTCTCCCTGTCTTCTTCCCCATTTCCTCTTCTTTTCTCCCAGCATCCCTCGCTTTTATTCCTCTTTCTCCGTCACACACACAAGCTGTGACAACTGTGAGCCAAGCTCTTAAAACAGGAAAACACCACAGGCAACAGATGTTTCTTTTTTCTGTTTGTTTTTTTCCAGTGTTTCAGGTTTGGTTTGTGACCTCTGACCTGCATCGAGCTGAAGAATCAGGATTTAATCAGAAAGCCGCGAGGAGCAAAAGGTGACAGGTCTTTCTCACAGAAGTCGTTTTGGCACCATAGGAAAAAAACAGTTGTAAATAATCAGATGAAAAACTGAATTCCATTTAACTGTGGTGCTTTCAGGGACCTGGTGTTGTGCATCGACACAGTTGAATAGAACAGAAGCATTGTTACACTTTATCCAAGGAATGACTGCGTTCAGTACAACTATCGACACTATTGATGAATATAACATTGCAATAGATTCTATTTTGTTTAACTTTTTCATTTCTTCATCTCTCTTCTCTGTCACACTTTCCCGATCCCTTCCTCTTTTCTTTCTTGCTGTTCGCTGCTGAGGAATTTTGTGACTTATCTGTAACTCGTGTTTATGGCATGCACCGCCAGTGAAGAAGAATGTCCTCTTGATTGAAATAAACTAGACGAGTATTGCAGCAGCCTGTTCTCTCTCCCTCCCTCTCCCTCTCCCTCTCTCTCTCTCTCCCTTGTTTAAAGAGCACCTTCAAATGGAAGCTGCTGGCCTCTGTTTGCAAACTGGCCTGTTTCCCTCGATGCTGCAGAGGCACCTTCACTTAACCTGAGGTGCTGTAGTGGAGCTGCTCACTGACCCTCATCAATGTGTTGTGGGCAGAGCAGCCTCTCTTACTGGAATCAGCACAACTGAGACCAAACTGTGGCACAAACACACAAACTGAACAGTGGGAGGTTCTGCCTTCACATACATATAAATCCAACGTTATATATAACTGGAGCTTTTTCGATAGAATAGGTCATTAAAGTAAGAGAGGAGGACGATGCCGTCAGAGGAAGATATGGGAGTATCCTGATTCACAGAGACAGCAGGGGCTTGTGGGTAATAAAGGGTGATTGTCTGAGTCTGAACTGGTAATGGAAGTTGTGTAGTTGCATTCAAACCCATTTCAAACTGTCAGGATGACGATTAATCCAGTCGTCCGCATGATACGATTTCTAATGTCTGGTCTGATAAATTCACATCCCCCTCCACACACAGCAGATAACAACAGAGAGGAACAGAAATATGATCACAGAGTGTTTGTTCACAGACTCTGTTAACAAACGTCTTCACAACCACATCATCTCTGAGCTTCAAGCTTCAAGCTTCACAAACTCTGACACCTGACTCCGACATCTGATCCCGGCTGAAAACGAGCTCCCTTGAAACGTTCGGATGCTTTTGATCACTTCACGTCCTGGAACACCGAGCGTCACAGATCCACAGGAAACAGGATCTCCCTTTCAAGTTCTCCACTTTCCACCATGATGTAAGATGAAAACCTGAGTGTGGCGACCTCCAGGTTCAATCACTGAACCTAAAACTGTCTGACATCTTCCAACATGAAGCCACTGAACATAAACACGAGCACAGAGCGCTGCTGCATCACTAACATGTTATAAATATATTAATATATATGGTTATGATCTATACTCCTGAGATACCTCCTCATTCTCTTCCTACACCTCATCTCTTTTATTTTCTATTACCATTTTCAATGCATTTCAATTAATAAATGTTTTACTGTTTTTATAAATACAAATACTACTTGTTTTCATATCATTTCTGTATTTATGAGCTTTATATATCAACTTTTATATGAATTATAGAAATATATATTTGTTTTATTCACCTACGAGTATATCTTTTATAATTGCATTACAAACTATCATAAAACACTGATTATCCAATCAGAAAATGTCATGAAAAACATGTATATAATGTATAAACTCTGCTTTGTTCTCTGAATCGTCTGATATGTTAATGTCGTCGGGCTGAAACGTCTCAGCTGCTGTAAACGTCTTTTCTCTTTTCCTGAGGCAATAAGAAGAGTTTATCCCGTCTATATCCTCACTCAATCCGTGCTTTTAGTCGGTAAATCCTCTCATGGGAGTTAATATCGAAGCTGTCGAAATGAAGACATATTAAATTCTCTCCACTCACCCACCTCACAATAGACTCAGACTAATGTCTCTGCCCTCGACCAACTTTCTGTGATGGAGGAAAGTTGAGGAACTAATTCTGTCTTTTACAGCCAAACACCACACATCTGGAACACGACATCCACGACTGTTCAGTGCAGTGAGAAACACCTGCAATATTTCATCCCGGGTGTGAGTTCTCACCAAAGAGGTGATTTCACACAATATCAGTCATTTTACAGTCGAGACAAAATGTCACACTCACACAAACCAGCGCATACAAGCTGACAGACGACAAAAAACATCTCCTCAGGAAAATAAACTGAGGGATGAACGTATAAAACTACAGGGATAAGGACTCTACCTGTCCAGGGCGATGCAGCACAGGTGCAGGATGGACGCCGTGGTCAGCAGGACGTCCAGCGACGTCCGGACCAGACAGAAAGTCTCGCCGTAGATCCAGTGTTGGTGGACGAGCTCGATGGCGCCAAACGGCATCACCAACACCGACACGAGCAAGTCAGCAAACGCCAGCGACACGATGAAGTAATTGGTCTTGATTTTCCTGGAGAGGAAAAGATAAGAAACAAGTGTAAAGATTCTTTAAAGTGCTTTTACATGCAGCGTTTTTTCTATCGCAAACCATTTATTCAATTGATAATTAAAAGGGACAATTAAAATTCCTTCGTTATGGCCTCAAGGTTTGAGGATTTTTATCCAGTTTGGTGAAGAAGAACTTGAACGTCTTGCACCTTCGGTACTAACAAGAAAGGCAACTGCACCTCAGACCCGATCGACCCAACGTCTGTTGTACCTCACTAACACTGTTCTGACTGAATGAGAGTAAATCCTTGAAGTCGGGTTTATAAATCTTGTGAAAAGCTTTTCCAGGTCCCTACACTTCTGGAGGCATCTCTGCCAAACTCGCTGGAACTTAAAAACCAACCTAAAGGGGAAAGTCAGAGCACTGAAGTTCAAACATCCAAGACAAACAGAGGAAGAGGGGGAAAAAGTTCAAGATGGAAAATCCATTTGAAATCAAATAACGGTTCCATAATGCAGAGGACAATATATTTCACGAGAAGAGCAAAACAAGAATGAAATGGAAAATGGAATAAGAAAGGAAAACATCCATCTTTCACTGGAGGTAAAAGACAGGGAGAGATTTTTGTGGAGTGAAATAAAAGTCATCAAACACTCGACTCTTCACAAACCTGAGCGGAGGTGAAAGCACAGAGAGAAAGAGATCAAGGTTTTCATTCTGCAAACAGGTAAAACATCAGGGTATGAAAAGAGAATTGAATCCAGAGTCTCTGCGACAGAAGGTGATCGTCTTTATCTCGACCAAACAGACGAGGGTCACGCTGCTCCTGCTGCAGGATTGTTAAAGACAAACTTTACAATACATTCATTTTGCTCTTTCATCTCCTGCAGAGTTTTTTTTGCAGCAGGAAAGTTGGTCGCTCCGTATACATCAAATAAGAAACCTGCAGTTATTAGATTTTCTTTGTATTCTTTATGTGTTGCAGACTGTCTGAGGCTAATTGCATCACATTATTTCTTTTATTTCACTGCGTCTCATCATTTTTCACTCCACAGAGGAGGTTATGTTTTCACCTTCTGTTTGTCCGTTGGTTGGATTGATTTTAAGCAAGTTTAAGCCAAAAACTACTGGACGGATTTCACAGATTTCCTCTGGAAAAATGTATTCTTTCAATCAGGCACATTTAGGGAACTGACATTTATGAGTGTGTGTTATTTAAAAGGTCCAGCGTGTAGCATTTAGTTGAAAGGGAGAGAATCGTGTAGTGGCGCCGTGGTATCGAGGTCCTGCCGATACACTGGTTGAACCAAACACATGTAAGTCAACTTATTTGATGTCTACTTTTACCTTTACACATTTTTTATTTTGTCCCATCTGCTAACATGAAGAATCCTCATCAAGATAACAGTGCTATTTATTATTAAAGATAATAATCCAGTTCTCCATTACATTTCTAACAGAATAAACCAGTTGTGTAGATGACTGTGATTTCTGGGAGGTGGTGTGGTGTTATGCGGTGTGATGTTAGTGCAGTGAGTCAGCTGAGCACTGAATTCATCAGTCAGGCCGTCAAATTAAAGACGAAGCACCGGCAGGTCAGTGCTGCATCAGGGAGAGATGTGGTTTCACTCATTTGCATTGACGGACGAAGAAAAACAAACCACACACACACCAGCCGACCTGCTCGCCGGTGAGAGAGCCGGTCAGTCAGCCGGACAGTTCTCCACGCTCGCCGCTATAAATAACCTCAGAGAGAGGGGATGGCCGAGAGCGTTTTCCATCTTCCTGTCACTAACCCAAACTGCCCCTTAAAACGGGCTGGAAACCGTCATGTGGGGCACACGTGAATCACACTGAACACACACACTGGTATGTTCTCAACAACACACACACATGTAAGACAAATGCTGTTTGCACACACAATCTGTAGATAGTTTACACATTATTCTACACATACACAGAGAAAGTTGCGTTGGCTGTGACTCACACCAGTTTAGAAACCATTAACGTGCCCAGAAGCAACGGTGTCGTGTTCAGTTAGGATGACATATTGTGTTTGGCTTCAAGTGCTGAGAATAAATTCACTTTATTAAAAAGGATTTTGTTGCTATGTGAGGTCAGTGAACACACACACACACACACACACACACACACACACACACACACACACACACACACACACACACGTTTCTATCAAATTAACGAAAGTGTGTCAGTAACTTCACCAGTTGCTGCTGTGGCACCATCAATTTATATCAGTGGTTCTGCTTATAGAGCTGCAGCGTCCAGTATAAACAGCACAGACAGTGTGGCAGCGTGTGTGTCTGTGTGTGTGTGTGTGTGTGTGTGTGTGTGTGTGTCTCATGTTCACACAGCACATCACATTGAGGGAAACAAGGTTGGTATCAGTGGTGATGTTTGTGTGGTCGTAGTTGATGAGTGGTTTAGCACCTTCTGAATCACCTTCTGCTGGTGTCAACTCCCCACGGACAATGGTGTGTGTGTGTGTGTGTGTGTGTGTGTGTGTGTGTGTGTGTGTGTGTGTGTGTGTGTGTGTGTAAAGGTCTAGTTCCACTGAACGCAGCAAATCTTAACAGGGTATTAATAACATTAACAGGTACGCAGCTGCAGTTAACGAGCAACACACACACACACACACTGAGCTAACTCGTGTGTTTGAGTCTTTTCTGCTCAGCGTTCGATACGGAAACGGACGAAGCTTTCTGTCCGTGCTCTACTTAAAGGTTTTACTCCAGTCGAAGCATTTACAGCTCGTGCAGCTTCCCTTTTGCCTGATGACACCTGACACTCCACCGCTCCGTGAGGTTCCCCAGATCCTCTGTGACCCACCAGCTTCTTAACCACCTTCACAAAAGTTGTAACAATGAAAACGTCCTTCTCCAGAGGGATTCCCCAAGGTTTGGTACTCGGTCCGCTTCTCTTTGCAATTACCTATAAACGTCAGTCCCACCAGATGACCCCATGGTCTCAGCTTGTCACTCAGACGTATAATCATGCATGAAGGAACACCACTTTCATATGAACCTGTCAGAGTCTGAACTCTTCGTCATCGTGGCCAATCAATCACTGAGGTGCAATATCAGCCTCAAAAGCCCCTTGAGTAAGCGGTGAAATAAACTGTGTCTACACTGGCTGGTTTCGTTGGTTGTTGATGATGATGCTCAGTGTTCCGCATTATTTTTTGTCAGGCACTGCCGTCACACTGGGGGACACGCCCACTGAGCAGGTGAGTGTCTGTCTCTTTTCTGGATGACAGTTTGTGTGTCTTTGGCATTTGAATTGTGGATTTATGCATCCGGGAAATAAAGACAATGGAAATCCGTGTGTGTGTGTGTGTGTGTGTGTGTGTGTGTGTGTGTGTGTGTGTGTGTGTGTGTTTTCCCAGTGGACATTCAGACAATGATGAAGGGAGGAACAAAGATGGCGTGTCATTGTTTTCTCCTGAGGGAGGTGAGATTTCACAGCCTTGACTTTGTCACTCATCAGTCTCTTTAAAGACACAAAAATATACACAATGAAGTCTCACTTCCGTTTCTGTAATTCTCACATATAAACACACACCTTCCTACATAACTTTCTCTTTTGCATGCACTCGACCTCAACACACACACACACGTCTGAAGCCTGAGCTCTCAGGTGTCATGAGACAGAAACCACACAAAGACAAAGAGAGAGAGGAAGAAGAGAAAGAAGAGGGCAGGAGGAGGAGAAGAAGAAGAATGAATCATTGCTGTGACAGTGACTCCCACATGAGCAGCCGTCCTCAGGATGACCCACCGGCTCTGCGTTGCTCATGAATCTCACAGATCAAGGATGAATGGACTTTTCCTTTCTTATGATGATATAAGTGAGATTGTTTCCTTTCTAGCAGAATTTCTCAAATGTGGTCAATCCACGTTTAGAAAAAGTTCATGTGTTTCAGACCCTGGGTCTGGATCAAACTGAACCATGGTTCTGTTGGTTTGCAGTGAAAACACTTTGTTGGATAGTTTGGACTTATCACAGGAATTAGAAACAGCAAGAAGAAGAAGAAGAAGAAGAAGAAGAAGAAGAAGAAGAAGAAGAAGAAGAAGAAGAAGAAGAAGAACGATATGACGACAATATGTTTGAGGGACAATTTGGTGCATTTGAACCCACGTAGGTGATGACGACAGGACGTACGTATGTCAAACAAACACATGAAGCTTCAGACTCTGAGGTGTGAAAACACTTATTATCAGTCTAATTCTCCAACAATGAATAAAGTCAGATGACCTTCAGGGACATTTGAAGTGTACGAGACAGAAGAAAACATTCGAAGCTAAAAGGAAAGACGGCTCTGTCTCACCTGAGTTGTCTGTCCTTGCACACGGCCACCATGACCAGCAGGTTTCCCAGGACGCTCATCAGCATGACCAGAGACAGGAAGCAGATCAGAGCCAACCGCTTCGGCATGCTGTCGCTATGGAGACGGCAAAAAGAGAGAACAGCACCATGAACACATCAGATCAGATTATTATGTTATATTATAATCTCTCTTCTCTCACTTTGTCATGTGGCTGCGTCAGCAAAAACTAATCCATTCCCACTTAATTGCTTAACCCAACTTTTCCACATTATGGTATCGGTAGAGTCATCGGCAGTAAAACTTTTAACGAGGGAGAACTCCACCCCCAGGGAAAGTGGGTCTGTACATGTGAGTTTCTGTTGATTATCAAAGTGTCACGTCTGAAATCTGATATTTCATCTCATTATCAACATACAGATCTGCCATTAGTTACATGTCGGACAGTTTTCTGAACATTTGCAAACCTTCAGGTGCCAGTGGGAGTCATTTATCACCTTCATATCCAAGGAAAGAGCTGCTTCATCAGAGCACTCAGCCAAGCAGAAAAAACCCAATTTAAAATCAGCAAGATGAACACGATAGAGGCTGTAGAGAGAGAAAGACGCAGGAGCTGCAACATAATACTTTGTGTAATGTGAGGAAGACGTTTATCAAAGTAAGAACGATTTTCTACTGACTTCTAAAAGGAAAAGTTTTCAGTCTAACTACAGCAATTTAAAATGTCAAATCTGAATATATTACTATAAGTTCTGAAAACAACAGGTTTTATAACGGCAAAGAACTTCCTGCAGTGGCTCGTCCCATCGTCTGTGATGTCAGAAAGTGTAAATGAATAAATCTTTACATTACTGTGTAAAGTGCTGAAAGAAATAATCCTCAACATCCTGAATATTCAACGTCACATTTCACGTTTCCACAGAGCAGATTATTTTCCGAGGACTCTTTGATACGACGCCTCTTTGTCCGATGTGAAGAAAAGTCTTCTCTCCCATGCTGCTGTGATTTAAAAGGGCTGAATGTAAGGTGCTTACTCAGGATCCACATGCACGGGGAAGGATAATATATTTTATGGTAGTAAAATGCAAACTTGCATTTTCAACCCCCCGATACATTTAACCTTGGCATGAGTTCAGCGTCTCGAGGTGGAGGAACGTGAATCAAAGGCCCTGGGAGTGAACCTCCTCCTGGGGTTTGTGGTCTCTTGCACTCGAAGGCTTCACAGGGAGGAAGGAGACGCAAGAGAGACGCACCATCACCTCCTTCTTCTTCTGAGAACAGCTCCATTACACAAGCATCCTTTTAACTCTCTGTTCCGTGTCTTTGTCCTGCACGTCCACAGAAAGATTGATGCCAATTTATTCCTGTTTTTTGGGTTCAGACCACATTATCAGTACTATGCTGATACCGGCTCCTGCAGGAGTCAGGAGTCACGTCTCGTCCCTCGTCTGCCAAATGATTCTACTCTCACCATCCGAGGTTCAAAGGAGGAGTGATAGTGTGCAAATGAGGCTTGTTCTTTGATCATCGGTGCCAACACACTAATCAGATCAAATGGGAACGCTGACAGAAACATCATTTCAAAAACACAAGATGGAAGGAGCCTCTTTCATCTGGAATTTGTCGACTACGCAGTCTGACCTTTCCCCTAAATGAGGCATTAATATGCACGTTTTAGTTATTTAACACAGCTGCGGCTGCGACAGGCAGCGAACAACTTTGCTCTTTTGTGCAGCAGCGAGAGCGAGAGCCTCATTTTGGATTCGACAATGAATCAGCCTCTGGAGACTTTCTCTCTCTAAGCTTTCAAAAACGCACAATTACCGATCATTACTCGCCCGTCAACCTCGGATTCTCAAGCTGCCGCCATCTGCTTCCTAATTCCTAAGGAACAGTCAACTTTTTTCATGTAAGATTTACGAGGCTCCGAGCTCTTATTCAGCAGCGCTGTTACCTGAGAGAGTCTCAGAGGGGAACTCATCCTCTGCCGAGCTTCTGATGCTCACCTGCAGTATTGAGTTCTCTCACTTGACCCTGAAATCGCACAGCCACACATCTTCCTTTTCTTTTTAACAGGCTGTGATTTGGAAGTAAAATAACATCCAGCTTCAAACTGGCACATCGTTGTAGCCTATCAACATATTTATTATCTACATTTTGAAATGCTGTTGAAAATGGTTAGATATGAAGGTATGAGTGCCATAATGAAAATGTTTGACTTTAATTTCCTCAGAAATTCTACAGTAAAATCTTCTGAAACTTGACATCAGCAAGTTAAACCTGCAGAGACGAGTCACAGACGGTCTGCACTTTATTATAAAGGTTTCATTTTTCTTTTTATCAACAACATTCCAAATATCCAACGTGTGCAACAGGAGAACATAACTTTTGGCAGCATTTGGCAAAATACACTGACATGTAATATGAGGCATTTATGGTAATTTCTCTAAATTTTCTATTTTTCATTCCTCATGTTTTTGCCTCATTATATTTTTACATTGATTTTCCAGGTGTAAGCTGAACTCTTTCTGCACAATATCACTTGCTCCTATATCTTTATACATCTGTGCACATCTGGAAGACATAGTTAAAAGGAAATAACTCAAGAGAGACAGAAAACTTGGAACTCTGCTGAGACCTGATACACATGACCTTTGACCTGCAGCTAAGCTGAACCTCTGGTCGGCAATCAGCGAGCAGCCGCCTCAATTAGGCCACTCGGGGTTGGACGAGGGGCGACTGGGAAAATACCTTCACCAGCTGAGAAGGTTTAATGCTGCAATCCATCACTGGATGACTGGTTTCTGTTCTTGCCTCCCATGCAGACACAATGTTTTTCATATATTCTTGGCTTCATTTCGACCTTTTACCTGAATCACCCATGACGCAGAGGATGATGAGGCTTAGTCTTCTAACAATATATGTGAAAGGGAAGTGAAAATGCAGATCCCAATCACCTCAGAATACCCTCTGCACCCGAGCCATCGCAGCTATTTGCAGCCTTTAGAATGGCTCCGGATCGGGTGGCTGTTGAAAGTAGCACTGATTGGATCTAAAGAGCTGTGATGACTTGCAGTCACAGGCCTCAGTGGGCCGGGCAGAGTTGATGCAGCAGTCGTGCGTCTCCCTGTGCGAGAAGTCAAATGTGCGACACTTGAGTGACTCGGCCGATTGCACAGAAGCCGTCGCGTTGGAGGCCTCTGCAAACACACAGCAAGTTTGAAGCTGAAATTTGTTTTAACTTTTGTCCCCGAGTTCGAGAAGAAGTGTTTTAGTTTCACATCGACCCACAACTGGCTTTCGGCCCAATCCCATTTCAGCCTGTAGCCCTTCCCGTGTAGGGCTGTCCTAGAGTGAGAATGCTAATTTACTTCCTTAATGCTTGGCAATTAATGTTGTTTGGGAATTGATAGTGGATCAACCACATTAAGGGATTACTATTGGACATAAGAACAAACATAAAGGAGGAAGTTAAAGCACAGTTACAAACAAAATGTGGAATTAAAATCAGAAGTGTTGAATCATGCAGAGTTGAGAACACAGAGGAATCAAACATACATGATTTAAGTGCTTCTGTTCTCCAGACTGTCCTCGACAGCTCTTGTTCATCCGAGGACGGCGTCAGGAAACATTTCCATTTGTGGGTGAGAGGACGGTCAGGGTGGGACGCGTTACACAGGGAATTTACCCCCCCGAGTTGTAACTGCTGTACCACACTGTGATGTGAAGGCCAGAACACTTTGCACCAGAGGCGCAGTGTAAAAGTGAACCGTTGTTTGAGCCCCACTGAAGCCTGATGATCAGTCTGGATTCTCATTCTGTTCCATGCTCGTGTTTGTGTGGAGGGACAGTTTTATTTTGCTCTGAGGGACGTTCCTGGAGTTACATCCGGTTGAATGCGCTAATTTCTTCTTCTTCGTTTTGGGAGTCTAGACCCTGACGCTGCACCTTTTCTGCACAATGTTACGATGCACACAACGTAAGGCCAAAAGGTAAAAGCTAAAAGTTAGTGAACAACGTGCAATTAGCAATTTTTTCTTCATATCGTGAGACACTGGCCAAAGAGAGATTCTGACTTTGAACATAAATCACCGGAGGGGAAGAGATCAAACGCTTCTACTGTTTATGGGAAAAGAGTCAATCCTCTTTTTAATGGGTTCACTCTCGTTTAAGAAAACTAATAAAACTATTCTAATTTTAGAGTAAAAGACGTATAACACTCACAGAAATGTACTTTAGACTAATCTGTGTCTAGCAAAAACTAAAATAGAAACCTAACTTAAGTCTGAGAGGCTGATGATGTGGATTCCGACTCGTCATGAAGCCAGATGCAGGTTTTTATAGGTGAACGTCTACAGATCAATTTGCTAAAGCACATTTCTGAAGGTCATGAACTCACTGGCCCTGAATGACCAGATCTCACCCCCACACCCCCTCTTGTCCCTCGTAAACACCTTATCAACAGGGAGGTCATCCACCCTCACATTGTGTCTGATAAAAATAGATAAAAGCATTGATGCTGGGGCTGAAGGCCTCGCTGGGAATCCTTAATTGCCAACAACAGCTATCTGGACGCTGGCGTTCCCTCTCGGCAGGCAAAGACAATCCTGCCATTATGCAGACTGGTGAAAGAAGCTGTGGGTGCCGTCCAAACTGGTATCATATCAGCGTCTTTAACTGGGGGAAATGTGTCGCAGAGGAGGACTGGGTCACGACAATTATGCTTGAAAGCCTGGTAGTAAAACTGAATTAGGAAACCAGACAGTCCATTCAGCTGGAGGAATGTTGACAAAGGACAATAAATCAATGCTTTTATAAGAAGAGGCCTTGTTGATTAAATGTTTTCAGTGGGAACATGAAGAAAAATGAGCTTCCTCCGACTCCGACTCCTTTCTCTCTTCACTGTTTGCAGATTTAAACTGTAATATTTTATCTCCCTTGTGTCAAATAGTGGTTTCTGAAACCTCTGCATTTCATTTTTCCTCCTGACCGGGACAGAAAAATAAACCTTCACAAACCACCAGTCAACGTGACACCTGCACGTAATCTTTTTAAATAAACCTTAAACCAAGAATACCTCCCAGACTCCAGCATCAATAAATCAAACATCCCTTCATAACCCTGTTACAGTTCAAATCTAAAACCACACACCTTTGTCCCCGTCAGTTTGGACGTGGTGTTTTGGTCTCGGTGACGGAGTCCACCTCTAAACTGTTGCTCTGGGATTTGCCTGTTTAAGTGAGCTGTGTTTTTTCAGTCCCGGCAGATTATTTTCTTTTGCTGTGACAAGCGCTCTTTAAGCATAACGACCGCGGCTGCTCTCTGCCTCTGGACGGCAGGTTTTCTGTTTCTGCACCGAGCTCCCGGGTCAAACCGGAGTTTAGTTCCAATTAGACTCTGTTATCTTTACCTCACCTCCGAAAAGGAGGGTTTCCTGCAGAAGAGAAGCAAGAAGGTATGAAACACAATCTGGTTTTCAAAGTGTTGGCAGTCAAAGACCTCAGGAGGAGATTTAAGTGTTTGTGACGGACGGTTCCAGCAACTGGAACTGGTCGCTGCTCTCATGGCTCGTAGTGTGATGGATACTGAAAGTGACAGCAATGTAAAAAGAAAAGAACTCGCTTTGTTACCATTTCATTTGCCTGAGCAAAAAACATCTTTTTATGCATCATTTCTATTTGAAATGAGAACAATGAACGTATCAGACATGTTGCTGTGATGAGGGGAAACTAAAAAGTTGTACAATTAGAGAATGAGACATGAAATCAAACCTCAGGAGAAATGAAGGGAAACTGGAGAAATAACTTCTACTTTAAAAGCTTTGCAGCGACATCGTAAAGACAAAAAGTTGAAATAGATAAAAGAATAATGTCTAAATCATAGACAACTTTTGCATATCAAAAATGTTAAAATAGCAAAAATCTACTAAAATTCTGAACTTTTCAGAATAACTACGGATGTTATTACATAGGACTGATTCTACAAAATTCATTTTGGACAGAATCTGAAATGAAAATAAGTTCATTGCAGCATAGGAATGAAACTAATCCTGGAAAGTTGACGCAAACGTACAAACAACTCAATCGATGAACCTATAAAATTCAAGAACAAGACACACAAGCTGGTTTAGACTGAACTCCACAGACAGTGAAAGCAAAGCAACTTGCAATAGTTGTATATTCAGCCTTTTTATCCACGAAAATGCACAAATGCATGATGCAAAACAAAGTTGAGGCTCATTTTGTAAACCTGAAGCTGTAATTGGACTGAATTCTGCAGGTTAAGGGAACGATGCTGATAAATAAAAGGAGATTAAACATGAAACAGACAAAATGTGATAAATTACAGAGATCTCTTTAAAAAGAAGAAGACACCACCTGCACAAGACGAGCAGCAATCATGATAATCAGCAGAGCTCAGTTACAATCATTCTCACACATGAATCTGTTCAGACTCCACAAACAAGCAGAGATTCATTTAAACATCAATCAAAACCCATTCACTATTTAGTATATTTTGCCCTTTTGCCCTGACTTTAAATCTCTACCTCCGTAACTAAAACACTGATTTCTCTGTCAGCAAAATAATAACGCCTCAATTTGAACATTGTTTTTAAAACCCAGACAGATTTTTATGAAAGATTCAAATCTTTCGGTTAAATTTACAAACGACTGCAAGAGAAAAAATAATCTGAATAGATGCATTCATGAATTAAAAATGTGGAGTCAGGTGAAGCAAGTGACAGGAAGTTAAAAACTGCTTCATACACCTGCACTGAGCTCCGAAGACGTGAACTTGGAAAAACGACAAGCCGTCCGATCGGAGAATCTCCTGCTGCGTTCTTCTTCTGTGAAATATAAACTCGTGCAAACATTTCCCAGAGTCCATGGACGTGGAACTTGTGCAGTTTACTGATGTCGTGCTGCAGGATTTGTTGGTGAACAAACTTGAATGTTCAATCAGCTGCTTCTCACTGCAGAGCAGACACCCGTCACCCCCCCCCCACTCATTTAGCTGTGGAGGAGGAATCGTCTGGGTCAGAGAAGCCGTCAGCGCTCAGACCTCAAAGTGACGTTTCAGGTCATTTTAAATGACAGATGACTGACAAGAGCTGAAAACATCAACTCTCCCCTGGAACTCATACCGATGAGCCATAGGTAAAGTGTCCTGGAATAATAATTCAGGTTCTGAGGCAGGACAAGACATACAAGCTGCTTGGAGTGAATCCATTTAGGTTCTGAATCAATCTAATGGTTTGAATCATGCTCCCCTGGAGTAAATGTAATGAATTTAGAAATGTCAAGTTGTTGCTCTTCTGCCAAGGCCCAACACTTCCTTAAAAGTCTCCACTAAATCTGTCATAGTTCTAAAACTAACAAACATGAAGAGAAACTATTGATTCCCTACTAAATCCACATCATCTCAGCTACACATTAGTGGTAGTTACACATTTGCAGCTTTACATGTCACTGAATAAATGTCTGCCACCATTAAGAAACCACATTAAAATCTGCTAGATCCAGATTTGTATTTAGATCAACACCAAATTTGCTTCTTGCAAAGTGAGGAAGTGATAAAAAGTAATTCTTGTTCCTGCCCCTTTGTCTAAATACACTTCAAAATGTAATACATTCTTTCTTGGCTCATGATTAATCTGTTCACAGAGTTTCATGGAAATCAGTTTGGTCTTTTCTGTGTAATCCACAAACAAACAGGCGGACGGGGGTGAAAACCTCCTTGACGAAGGTAAATATAATCCCTCGGTGGTTTAACTACATCAATCCTTCTGAAGTGTAAAGTACTGACGGACTAAGAATAGCTGAGATTCATTTCAGGTCAGAAACTCATCTGGACCCCGGAGACGAGTGCCCGAACGTAATGTGACGACCCTGAATGGGACGGTTAATGATGTGTGACCGATGGTGGAGGCAGGGTGGGACAATAAGTGTGCACTAACCGTCCTGACATTAAATACACCAGAGAGGGGACGGAATAGTAGAGGACCTCAGAGTCCTGTGTGTGTGTGTGTGTGTGTGTGTGTGTGTGTGTGTGTGTGTGTGTGTGTGTGTGTGTGTGTGTGTGTGTGTGATAGGATACAGAGTTTGGTGCTGGAGTGGATTCGAACACAAAATGTGAACTTTGCTGCTTTTTCCAGATCTGGTGCACTGAAGTTTAAAAATGACCCAGATATGAATGAAGCCTCGAGCTCATTGAGAAAAGTTTCTCTGCTGTGGTTCCACATGTTGACCAGACTTATAGAATAAGAGAAACAGTCCGGATTCTCCTTGTTTGACCTTTCGCACGTTCAGACGTCCTTGTTCCTCGTTGTCCTTGCGAGCGTGCATGTGTACGTGTGCATGAACATGGGGCAGTTGGATAATATGAATGCAGCCATTTGCAATTAAAGGTCTGCTGATAAGGTGTCTGCTCCATCGCTGCTGTAGCCCAGAGGTGGAGTTAGACTTTTGCAGAGAAGCATGTTAGCTTCATTCTTATACAGCCACACTGTAGGTGCAGTTTGAGCTTCAAGGTTAATACGTCCACGAGGAAAACAGAGTTCAACAGACGCTTGGTTTGCACGTCTGTGTGTAATGAGATTTGTGAATGTGTACATGGATCTGAAATATGTGTTTAGAATTGAAGCTCCAGCACTGAACAGTTAGAGACGTGACTATGAATGAGTGAGAAGATGTTTGGTTCATTGAAACTAAAAGACAGCAGCCACTGTCTAAGTAACTCATGGGAAACTCTGATATTACTATAAAATAAATAGAGGTTTGATAATATCCCCACACACGAGTTCATTAATCTGAATCTGAATCAACACAAACTGTGTCTGAGGTTCAAGTTTAATACTCTGAACACAATTATGACAACTGTGTTTCTCTACACACGTAAAAAACTATGTTGTTAATCAGTGAAATATTAATTAAATGGAATGTGTTAATTTTCTGATTGATCAGAGCCAAGTAACCTGCTTCCCTCCCAGTTACAGGTTGTTGTATCAGAGGAGAGGGTTCTGTGGACTCTCCACATGCAGATGATGGAGGTCGGTAAAGGTCACAGATTACTTCTAAACTCCAGAGTCTCAGGCTTTCTCCTCTCACGTCAAACCCTCCATCTCCTGTGATGCAGAGCGGGTGACAAACAAACACCAGTGAGTCACAGTTCTGAATTCAGAAATAATATTTCCCCCAGAATCACTGACTAATTTCTCCTGTGATTCAAACTCAAATTAGAGACGGAACAGCGAGAGGCATCAGACAAGCGACAGTGTGACTGTTCAAAAAGAAAGAAGGGCAGCGAGTCATTTGAATGTAATTGTCTCCAGAACAGTTTCCCTCGAGGGGAACAAGGCAGGATTCTGCTTCACACACACACACACACACACACACACACACCTTCACATCGAAGAATCACGCAACATGCCACTCAATATGAAAACAGTTTCATCCAGTTAGTTTCCATCAGTTTCTCTGCTGCTACTTCAATTATCAATCTTGTATTGGCCTCATCCTGGTGGCAGCTTCGCCTGTGATGCAACAGGGGAATCGTGGAAATGTTTTTAACCACCTCCACCCACCTCCACCCACAACCCCCTTAGACAAAGATGTGTTTCAGAACTGCCAACTCTGAAAGAGGGGACTGAAAAATAAAAATGACTGAGTTATTATAAAGTCTAAAGGGGTTTTCACCGACCGCCTGGAAGCACATTTCACAATCTTAATGCACCACAGGATCATCATTTAGACAATACTGTGCTTCTCACATTTTAGAGGGAGTTTGGAGAAACACTTGACAGTTTCAACATGAACACGTCCCTGAACACAAAGCCTGACGTCAGTGTTGGAACTCACTAATGTCTGTGTGCTGCAGCGAGAGAAAATGTCATAAATCATTTTCTAATATTATGCACACAGTCAAAATACAAAAGATAGGAATAAATTGTTTTTCGCTCTGGGACGGACCTGCATATACTTTCAATTTGACATAAGCTGAGATTCATACCGTCAAGAAGCGACAGTAAATAAACTGGAATCCAGAGACTTCGACCAATCAAAGTTCCAGAGCATCGTTTGGAGGAAACACCATCTTATTTGCACACTGATAACCGGACTGGGTTTAGTTCTGCTTTAAATGAAACAACACTTTCATCTCCTGAAGACTTGGAGCTGGTGACGGCCGAGCTCAAGCAACAGTTTGGGTTGCCTGGCAACATCAGGTATAAATGCCTCTGCCTTTGTTTGGGGCCGTCGCACCGGCAGAGAGACGCTCACACAGCAGCACGGTGATTAAAGTCTCACAGCAAACACACACACCAAGAAGAAGAAGAAGTTGTTTTTCACACAAAGTATTGAACGTTCATAATCGTCCAGAGAGAGAGTGAGTGCTGAAAATAATATGGTATTTATACACGTTGGTCTCTCGTTGAAGCTACAAGCAAATACACAGTAGAATAAAAACAACTCTCGACCAAGAACTAACAAGTTATTTACAATTTCTGTTGAATAGAAATTTAAATATGATCGTTAACATCATTTAAAGTCACAGTTTGACGTCTGTTGGTTCCTGTTGCACAATATTCCTCATGAGGCTTTTCTGTCACTCGTAAGCAGCCTGATATTAGAGGTCCTCTGTTGATACTGAGCATCCTGTCACTTTAATGATGATATCAAACGGAGCCACGCTGTCAAACCCTGATGTCAGATCCACTCTGCTATGAACACGTCGTCTCCAAGGACAATTTCTCCCTCATCTCGTCCATCACTTCCTGTTTCACTCAGCTTAAAGACTCATTTGTTCAGGATTCGACAATAACGTCTTGTTCAAGGTATCGTCGCAGTTGTAATCGAACCCATAATGTTACACACGAGTCTGATTAAAGTCATTTCAGTCCTTTCTTTAATGAGGTTTTGAATGAACTTCCACTCTCTCCGCTTTTTCTTCTTGTGAAAAATAACCCCATTATTTACACCCTCCATTGTTACGATTGATTGTGCAGTGGCCTCTAGTGGCCGTAGTCATTATGACAGGTGCAAAGTAGGGACGTCAGGTGACTACAGTCTGTGGAGCGTGGGTGGATGGCTCTACAAAAAATATGATCTTCACACAGATGACGGCTGTTTGGTATCATCACACTCACACTCATTTAGTAATAAAGGAAGCACGACAACCCCGAGCGCTCCTTATGGGTCGTAGAGGGCGAGGACGCAACTGTCTGATCATCTGATTTAACACCATATTCAGCTTTTTCTACTAAATACAACAAAAGCAAGAAATTGTTTGGATCATACATCCAGAAAATAATTTAGATTCTATCCAATGCAGGATGTTTGCTCACCTAAGTGGTTAAGTTGTGTTCTATATATAATATGAAATGAAGCAAGTGGAGCCGTTGTTATTAAAGCTGATCTCTCTCCTCCTGGATTCGGTGTATTTTGGGACATTGGGAGGTTTCTGTGTGAGTCTCCTGCCTGAAGACAGATGACCACTAAACCTCTAAGACCTGGGATGAGAGCGATATTGAGTGCATATATAGCTAAAGGGTCTTGAACTGGATTCACTGAGCGTACGACAAAGAGTCAGAGACACTGAGAAGCTTAATAATAAATAACCCTCCCCTACGGAGAGACGGACATGGAAAGAACCGCAGTCCGATGGTGAAGAGAAACGACAATCCCACCAACAAATGGAGAAGTGATGGAGAAAAGATGAGATGAATGTCAACGCTGTGCCTTCTGCCCTAATTGGCTGTTGTTGCCTTTTGGACCTCGAACAACAACTTGATCATCAATTTTATTGTTTCCTGAGGACGGCAGCTGAAAGTGTTTGGTCTGATTTTCACATTCATTCATAACCAGACACTGATCCCAGTTTCTCCACTATAACATAGTAGCGTGAGTGTTATGTTACTACCACCCAGCGTCGGTGAAGTTGACGGATGAGGGGGAGAAGGTGATTTTTGCAGAGATACACAGGACGTTTCTTCAACACATCTGCTCTCAGCGTGCGGCGGCGGAGATTTACCAGAGTAATCAAGCCGCTGCGCCGCCTGCAGAGACGACGCACATCTCTGCTGCTGAGCCTCGCAGCTAAAGTGTGAACTCTGCAAAAAGCCAAATTGGCAAAATATAAATCTACTGTTCACTTTGTAATCATTTATCTTTGTTGGTTGTGCAGAGTCAGACAGGTTTTCAAGGTTGGCTTTTTTGTAATAGGCTGCAGAACGTGGGTGAAGGTTAGAATTTGGTTTTCTGACCTGAATAGAAAATGAATCAACACATCTGACAAAGAAGCAAAACACACATGTAGCAAAACTAATAAAACATCCCCTCCCTTCAGACTGGAAGGTCACTGGTTCGAGGCCACGGACTGACAAAAACATACCTGGATCTGTACAAGTTCAAGAGGGACTCTCCCTATCCCACTGTCTAAGTGCCCCTGAGCATGGCACCTTACTCGCCCAACATCTGCTCCCATGGCTGCCCACTGCTCTGTGTGTTCAGACCATTAAATAAATCCAGTGCTTTGATGGACACTTTAAAAGGCAGATATCACATTGAACTAATATTATCCAGATGGTCTAAATGGGATGAAATGACCCTTTAACGCTAACGAGCACCAGACAAAGTTGGTTCTTCGATTGAATTCAAACAAACACTAAGAGCTAAGTGGGCGACCACTTCTGGTTTGGATTCCACAGATGAAAATGTTCTTCCTCTGCACGTCTCCAGTGTGAATTCAGATTTATAGTGATCGTTAACTTTATCCAAACACTGAATGGTTTGTGTCTCATTCAGTGCAGCTGCTCCTCCTTCCCCGCTGTCTTTGCTCAAGTGTGAAATTTACTGTGTTAATGGGACACATTAACATTCACATAAACACACACACTGTGCACCCCCACACCCACACACCCACACACACACACACAAGCACGTGTCAACATGAAACATTTTCCAACTGCAGTGAAATCGCACCACGGTTTTAATTACTTTGTCTCAAAGTCGTCCAGCAGGTTGTGTGAACAGCTGGACACCTGAGATCCAGGGATTCTGAATGGGTTTACACACACACACACACACACACACACACACACACACACACACACCACCCCCCGACATGATGAGTGATGATGTCAGAGGCTTCAGACAAAGACAGCACCTTGTAAGAAAGGTTGTTTAACATCAGCACCACTGTATGAGATCTGCTTTTCAGCTTCCACCAAACAAGGATCCAGTTTAGGATTTAAATCAGTGAAACACAAAGCTGCATCTATTGTCAACTAGACACTTCATGTTACTGAGTTCAAGGTCATTTCATTACCTTCATATATATAAAAAGCTCCATATCTCGTTTATTCCATCTTAAAAGAATTATCCCACCATAAGAAAGGTCCAGAAAACCTCACAGCAGGTTGAGAATCAGATCAGCTCTATATGAGCTCTGGATAAACAAGGTTCACAAGTCAGGACTTTGGACCTTTGACCCCCAACTTATACTGCAGCAGACGTGCGTATGAATAAACATCCTGAAAACACGGTGCGTCTGTGCCAGTGACACTAATCCAGTGGTTCCGTGCACTTCTCTCCGTGCACCTCGATCTGTGCAGGAGCAACGTGACAGCAGAGCAGCTCTGAGCGGCCTGATTCCTCCTGACAACCACGAACACAGCTCCTGTCCCGCTCCGCCACAGTGGAGCTGACAGCGACAACAGCGAAGAGACGCAGACGAGGAAACCAACCGTGAACATTAACACACACGACCTGGGAAAATGAGGTCAAAGAGCTGGGAACGTGTTGATTTTACATTTACAGTAAAACTTCAGGGTTCAGCAAAAGTTTCTGACACAGCTTCTCATAATAATAATAAAATAAAAAACTCAGAGGACTGAAAACCCACCACTGATTCTACTGATGCAGAAGAGAATCCAAACAAAGCCGTTAACAGATGTGTCCTGCAGAATACTCCCTGTGCATCAATGAATTAATCCTGTTGTGAGGTGACTGCTCAGAGATCAGAAACACCTCAAGACTGCAGGAGCTCAGCGTCTTGCTCAAGGACACTTCAGCAGATGCTTCAGAGATGGTCCCCCAGCTGAAGGACAGCCAGTCGCCTCGATGTGCCGCCCTGCAGCCAATGTTTAAGAGATTAGAAAAAAACTCCCTTCATTTTGAGTCAATCAGCCGCCGGCTCCTTCCTCCATAGACTCCTTTGACTTTCATATTTTTCACTTTGAAAACCTGACACGTACGGATGCAGAGCGATTTGAGGCAAAGGGCAACGAGATGTGACACAAAAGAAAAATACTGCTCGTCCTCTTTCAGACCTTTGGTCCCAACACGGATCTTTAAGCATTGATTTGGAATCAGATATCAACCTTAGTCACAGAACTTTGATAACGTGACTTTATTCAGCTGCAGGAAAATAAAGTGGCGCACACAAATTTTTAAAGTCACCTTCACTGTGACATTGTGGGCTCCTTCCTCCTCCTCCTCCTCCTCCTCTTCCTCCTCCTCCTCCTCAGATCACCATCGACAGCTGCGGACCCTGTTTCACCTTGTGCAGATATAATCAGTCACAGAGTTTTAACTTCACAGCAGAGGAATCACTGGTTTGGATGAATCATGGCTGTGTTGCATGTTCCAGTTCCAGTGGCCTGATGGTGTGCGTGCTCGCCTTCACCTTCACGGCGAACTGGGACACTCAGACTCATTAATACTATTTGTTTACACCTGTGATTCTTCCTGCTGGGAGCGATGAAGACGTTTGACAGTTTGGAGACTGATGACACTGACGCTGTCCTATTTTTACAACACATCTGTCCAAAGATTTGAAGAAAAACTAGTTTTCTCATGATATCTTAAAGGAAGATGAAGAAATTACACAAAGCAGTGAATGTTGGAGTCTGAAGCCGCCTGAAGTCAGGTGGTCGAACATGATACGCTCACGTCATGTGATGAGAGGACGTGGTTTTAAATACACGATGGCGCCGGACTACAGTTTCATTTCAGTTCATGTATGAAAGAACACGTTTCCTTTTTCCTGAACAGAGGAAACATGATACCTTCATTCATAAAGTCAATAAACCTAAATATGACTTGATGCTGCAGGAAAAACACATTTCAGCTAAAAGCTCTCGTTGTTTTGACTCATGCACGAATCAGAGCTCAGATCAGTCAAACTGTCGACCTTTACGTCCGTATTATAAAGATTTAGTTGATAATGATAACTTGGACTGAAGCTGGATGATGAGATGCAAAATCTTAGTGCAAAAAATGCAACTAAACCTTTGGTCCGAGTCTTTGGTTCAATCAAGAAAGCCAAGAATAATCTAACAGCTGCAAATTATCATTATTTTCTTACTGTGTCACTGATGTGGATCCACCATCAAGGAACTATTCCTTATTGATAAAGTTCATGAATAAGTTCTGCAGTTAAGAGAAGAAAGGAAACGTTTACTCATCTTCATTTTAATCAAGGAATCCATCTTATTACAACTTTCTATTTTGTATAAATAGTTTTTTGTAAATCTATATTTATATATATATATATACTTCCCTTCTTTTCAGCTTCATCATAGGTTGAATGTTTTTAAGTGCCATCGTTAACCTTCCTATCACAGAGTAATTTGTGTTTATGGGTTTTTCACTGCAGCCTTATGAAGTTCAACATTTTTCTTTACTCCATCTTTAAATAATCATTTTATAGACCTCTTTGCAGCACAGATATGGTTTGAGATATATTACTTATTACATATTTAGTTCAGTTTATTCTGCAGCAGTAAGTTCTCTCTCCGGTTCCTCTCCCCTGGTCTCGTCTCTTCCACACAGAAGTAGCTACTGAAAGTTTAATCACCAGCGCGAACACGTCGACGACCAAAACCACAACTCAGAGACCAAAAGTAAACAGCAGCGCTTCCACTTCCTCCTTCACATCGTTAAGACACACTCCCAATGGCTACTGTGTGTGTGTGTGTGTGTGTGTGTGTGTGTGTGTGTGTGTGTGTGTGTGTGTGTGTGTGTGTGTGTGTGTGTGTCAATAGGATCATAAACACTCTGCAGCAGCTCTTAAGATGTGTGTATCAAAGGGAACAACTCTGTGGGAAAACACTGGACAGACTTTAGCTCAGAGCCACTTGTCAGCACAAATTAGTTAATTGTTCTGCACTTCATTTTGAAACATAGCATTTTTGTTTCAGTGGAGACGCTGCCAAAGAAATGCCGACACAATTTAGGCTTAGAGCTTTTGCTCTGCATCAAAAGAATAGATGACATTTAAAAAAAGGCAGCTACTGTTTAAAGGCTGGTTTCTGCAGAGGTGTAAAAGCATCTACTGCACCTTCAGTTTAATACTTTGCACCCTCGAATAAAAGTTTGAATGTGCAGCCAGCAAAACTGATTAAAACTGCACAGGTCTGCTGCACCGTGTTTTTGAAAATTGCCCAAATATCGTCACACAGATACTTTGAGGCCAAAGTAGAACACCAGCAGCATCAGATCGGACCACAGAGATGTCAGTAACGTAACCAGCGGCAAAGTCGTCCAGTCCCAGGTGACTTTGGGGAAAAAGAGCCTGGGCAGGTGTTTAAAACCTTTTCCTGCCTTGCTCCAGAATAACCTGATCATCAGGGACCAAGTCCCGGACCTGCAACACACCATTCTTCATTAGTGCTGGTGTTATTCTACATGTAATCAATCAGGTTATTTACAGAGGAGCTTCTAAATACAAGCTAAAATAATGAGGACATAAAACAGATTAATAGTTCTATATAATTGACTACAATTAAAAAAATCACATGCTGTGACCTCAATATAGGAAATTATTTTAATTTGCACATTATAACATGCAGGTAAAAGCAGCAGCGGGTCGTCCACCAACCAGAAGGTCAGGTGTTCGATTCCCCGGCTCCTCCCCTTGAATTTGCACAAATGGGTGAAAGTGCTTCGACTGGTGGATAAGACTAGAAGAGTTATATTTAAATGGACCCAATGTTAATTAGCCTTTTAGAACAGTCCTGTGTTTCATTAATCTCGACCAAATAAAACCCCGTAAATAAAAATAGCACGACCTCGTCCACAGCGGCAGCCACGCCCGCGGTCAGAGATTCTAGAGGAGAGAGGACGTGAAACGAGTGAATGAGCCGGGTGATGGAGGATGTTTGTGAATGAAAAGGATCCGAGAGCAGGAGGAGACTGCTGGAGGTTGAACCTGCACGAGTCTGAAAGTTCAGTCTGTGACAGGTGGAGAAATCACCTTGTCAGAAACACACACACACACACACACACCTCCTCCTCCTCCTCCTCCTCCTCCTCCTCTTCTTCATCTGGGAGCACGTCAGCTTTGTTGCTGGAGATTTTTGACAGCATCGTCAGCGTGTTTCGATTCAGAGATACGATCCTGTCTAAGCTGAATGGTAGAGACGTCCTACTTTCTTTTCCAAGTGTCTTATTGTGTGTGCGTGTGTGTGTGTGTGTGTGCGTGTGTGTGTGTGCGCATGTGTGTGTGCGCATGTGTGTGTGCGTGTGTGTGTGCGTGCGCGTGTGCGTGTGCGTGTGCGTGTGTGTGTGTGCATGTGTGTGTGTGTGTGTGTGTCCTCAGCTTCATGCATCAGCAAATGCTTTTTTGTATGAATGGAGGATTTTTTATTGAAATCACATAAGTGGCTGCTGAATGAATTATTCAGAGTGTGAAAGAAAAAGAGTGTGTTCTCTGCCAACTTTGCACTCTGCAGCTCAGCCACCGAGCGAAAGAGGAAGGAGAGTCACACAGACGCAGATCGTGCTGCTGATGCCACCACCGCTGCAGCGTGTTAAAGAAAGGATCTTCAGGTGGCTCCAGGTGCCGGATGATAGATGCGTCCCTGAGAGCGAAGGAGAGACGCAGGCGCCTGGAAGGTGAACCCTGCCACACCCTGCATGCACACATTTTCAAGAACTTTTGTGTAAAAATACTCTCACACAACGTACGGTGACGGTTTGGTGCAGAACACAGACACCACACTGAGGAAGTCCTACATTTTGTCCTGATTGGTGAATTATTGTGTCTGATTGGATTTTTCTCGTTACCTTTCTCCTCAAATACTCAAATTGTGCAGTCATGTAGTGTCATAAAAATTAGCTCCTCACTGGGAGAATTGATGTGAAAGATTCAGGTCAAAACAACACGAGTACACAAGTTACTGACTAAAAGAAACAAAAATATATAACAACTTTCTGTGGATCCACAGAAAATGTTGAATGAAGGACAAAAGTATCCATCGATCAAAAGACAAAAATAATCAGAGTTATATTTTAGTAAGAGTTTGCATCCTGATCACGACCTGGAGGAAGTTAAGAGCCTTTATCCAGATCCTGCTCCGTCCCTGAATTGGAACATAGGAGGGGATCACACAAAGAGGAATAAACTGAATGAATGAGCCAACAACTAGTGTAACAACAGGATCAAGCAGAGGCGACCACCTCGCGCCATCTGGATGGAATCAAACCGGCTGAGGCCGAACGTTCCCGGTGAAAACAACCATCCAGAAAAACAACCATCCAGAAAAACAACCATCCAGAAAAACAATCATCCAGAAAAACAATCATCCAGAAAAACAATCATCCAGAAAAACAATCATCCAGGAAACAGGATCTGTCACCTGAGGTGGTGAGGAGGGAGAAAGTGAGATGGCCGAGCGAGAAGGACTCGAGGAGAGGAAAAGGAAACTCGCTGCTATCTGATCACTCTGAGTACGTCTGACTATCGACTTATGGCTCGAACACGTCGGCCTTTTCCGGGAGACGGCTGCATTAAAGGCATTGAGATGAGCTATTGCGTTGCCGGATGTGTTTGACTTGTGAAATGTCAGGTGTTGGTTGAAGACGGCATCATGTGACACTGCATGAGACGTTCACGCAGCTTCAGCCAAGAGACTTTCAGGGTCTTGTTCAGGGTCAGATGATGATTTCAGTGAGTTCAGGTGTGGAAACGTTTGCAATGTCCGTTTATTTATTTACTTATTTTTGTCATCCCACCAGTGAGTGGAAGAGCTGACGTTTTCCAAGTGGCTACGTCTGACACTTTACATTTAGGAAACAGTTATTACCTATAACTGGATGGACAGAGTATGAATACAACTGTGGTGAGGAGGTGGATCTTTGTTCCAGTTCTCTGATCTGCATATGCTGGGATGGAGCTGCCAAACAAAAGGCTGGTACATGTCTGTGGCGAAAAAACAAGGTCGTAAGATGAAATGACTCAGAACCATCTGCACATTCCCTCCCAACAGGATCACATAAAAAACTACGTGACAGGAAAAATCTGTCATCTCTCGACGAGGTGACAGGAAGTGTTGCAAAATCATCTCCATCAATCAAACGCTGTCAGAGGCTGCTGAAGATGTGGGTCGTGCTTTGGGACGTCGGCTCATTAAAGCCTCGGAATCGCTCACTATATATATTTGATATAATGTACAATGACTAAATATCATGTCTTATTCTGAACTAAAGAAAAATACTTTAAACTCACTGTTTGAAAGCTTGAAATCAACTAGAAAAGATTTGACATGATCGACACAAACCTGTGAAGCAGGATTGCAATAAACATAGAAGAACATTTAGGAATTGCACCTTGTAGAAAAAAGCTATAATATGGATCTGGATAATATATCAAATATATGGAATTCCATCTTTCAGCCCAAGAAAAGTTTTACAAGTGATTTTAAAATGATGACAATTAAAACAAACGTTAAAGATGAGGGAGGTGAAGTTGTGTAGTGACGAGACGCTGGTGTTACACTGAGTGACCCACTTTCACACTGGGATGTTATGAATGGGCTTCATATCTGGTTAATGTTAGACTGCAGCAGCCCAGAGATAAAACCTACTGGCTTCAACCGGTGACAGTGATTCACGACATCAGGTCGTACCTGCCCACACGCTGCCCTACATACGTGTTCTACATGCTGGTGTCATGTATGTGAAGGGGTAACATGCCGTATGTGCTCGTACCATGTTATGACAGAAATCGTCGTCGTCGTTCTTCATCATTAAACCATTATTTCTTGATAAAAAGCCTGCACTTGCATGTCCCGTGTCCACACAGTGAACCTGGATGTGTTGGAGTTGGATTCTGCCGAAGCTGCTGCTGCACAAACAGATGTTCACCTGTTTATTCAAAGTTCAGTGAAGCTTGACTCGCAGAACCTGAACTGGACAATCAGTCTTTTTTTGTGAACGCCACAACCAGCCAGTTCCAAACAGGCAGGTTTCAAACGAGCGCTGCACGAGTTTAGTGGAACAACATCTAAATACAAAAATATATACGCCAACAGGAACATACAACACGTCTTTAACATGTCTGCAATCTTTTCTTTCCGTCTCCGTCCTTGGTTCTATGTATCGTCTCTTTTCTTAAACGTCTGAGGCAAAGCAAGAAACCAGAATAAATTATTTCCACTGTTCCTCCACAGTGATGATTTAAGCTAAAATCTCTCTAATCCTCCAGGCTAAAGAATATTAGCCGAGCGGAGGAAGCTATAAAATGACTCTTTACATCCCAAAGCAGCAGAATAAAGACCACCCGACGGTTTCTGCAGGATCCCTGGTTTAATCAAACCAACAAGCCCGAGGGCTAGAGGACTACAGAGGCAGCGAGCGGAGCAGGAGGAATCCCACACTGTCTATTGTTTCCTCAGCTCAGCCCGATATCTGAAGATGAGAACAGCCTTGAAGAAGGAGCCAAAGCACTCAGGTTATTTCTTTGCTCGTCAGATCTTCAAGGCGGGTTTATTACACAATGCAGCAGCCGCGTCTGCTCGGAAAGAGAAGAGCACGTCTGTGTGCAGAGAAATTAACAATTCAGTCGTAACGTTCATTCGGTCAAAGCTCACACCTCCACCAAGGCTGCAGCACCAAAGTCCTCATAGACATCAGTTCCCTAATATTCACTCATTGAGATCCATCAATTGTTCCCTGGGAAATCTAGGACAATTTTAATATAATAAAAAGCTGCCATATCTAAGACATCATCACAGCCATGTCCCAATATTTATTTGTCGGTCACCAGTAACACAAATGTTTTCTTGTTTCTCGTGGAAGGATCCAGTGGATTTGAGAAAAAGAAAACTACAGCTATTCAGAACGCAAGAGACCAGATAAAGGAAACTGGATGAAGAGAGTTTAGATGAAATCTGAAGAACAAAATCCAACTTTGCCACTTGAGCTGTAATATTCAACAGAGTGAGTGAGTAGGTGTGTCCCCAGTGGCAATACAAGAAATAACCCTGCAGAATTATGGGTGTAAAAACAGTGATTCTTCTACAAAACAGTGGGAGTTGATTAATTCTTACCTCTCACTGACAAGTTCCTCCATCACCGGCATCTGGCCTGCAGCGATGACATTCATGTGACCATAGGTGCAGAGAGTCCCTGCAGACAAGAAGATTGACATTAATCATTCACATCATCATCGGCTTGACTCTAAATTAAAACATTTAAAACAATTCATGGCATTAACAGACGAGCAGATTACATTAACATAAACACATTAAAGCGAATTAGAAATATGCAAATGCAGCAGTTTTCTCTGACATTTGAAGTCTGCTGCTATTTGACCCGGGATAATAATGTGTGCACCGAGTTTGGGGGGGAAATATTTTGGGATTTTGTTGAGTTTAAAGTTTAGATATTAAAGGTTTTACGCACAAAAAAGGACGGACGACCGGGTGGATGGACGGATGGATGAAGGGAGGGAGGGACGGATGGAAGGACAGATGGAGGGAGGGATGGACGGACTGACAGACTAACAAATGGATAAAATCCGCCTGTTTAGTGAAAACACAAACACATAAAATAGTCTGTTCCAGTCGTAGTAGTGATATGAGGTCACATGCAGAATAAAATGCACTTAATCTTCTTACACAATATTCATTGTCTGCAACACACACACACACACACACACACACACACACACACACACACACACACACTCTCTATCGTGTAAACACTGACTCACGTTGCATCATGGTAATCTCTGGATGTTCCAGATGCTTCACATTCATCTACTGGACGAACACAAACTACTATAGATGAATTATTCTGGAGCCATGAAGACTTGAACGTTTGATGAACATCCATAAGAAAAACCTTTATCCTGAGATATGAAACCAATACAAACGACCTCCGTCTAATGACCTTGAAGTAACAAAGGGTGCTGATATTGCCATTGAAAAGTTTTCACTTTGGATGAAGGAAAAACGTTGTTTCCAAAGAAGCACCTTCATGATGCTTTTCTTGATTTGTGCCTTTTCGTCACACACACTTTGCCGAGCTCTTTGCAAGTAGTAAAAAATATGGGACCACAAAGATTTTCCATTTATTTTTCAGGCCGTCTCTTTGGCATCATCACTCATCTGCTAACGTGGCATTTGGCAAACGCATTTCTTTCTTTGGATGATGAAAGATTATGGTGATTGGAATTACGGCTGTTTGAAGGGAGACAGATCTTATGGCTGCGTTCCTTTCGGAGAACGACTCATCGCTCTTTGTTCGGGGGGATGAAGGTTTGACACTAAGTCAGAGCAGAAGTTTTGTCTCAGTCTGAGTTTATTTAGGCCAGGAAGTAAAAAATGTGCACAATCATTTAAACAAAAGCTTAATTCCTCTTATTTACACACTTTCTATCCTTCCTGGGACAAAAGAGAACACGAGTTAGCATAAAACATGTGAAAGTGTCCTGAGGCATCATTACGTTTCTTTATGTGCAACTTCCCTGATTTGTTTGTATCTTGAAAGTGCACGAGCTAAGACCTGTGGAAGCCAACGATGCAAGGTTTAAAATGCATCCATCGTGTTTGCTCGACCAAGGATTCACCTTCACAAGGTGCCTTTAAACTTGTCATCGTGGTTTTAGCTGGTTTAACAACTCGGGTCGGGGCTAAAGTGTGGTTGCACTTATAATTTGAGAATTTGTTCATGATTAAAGACATAAAACAATATTATCGCACAAGAGAAATATCATCAAACACTCAGAGTCTTGGGTCGATGCTGGAAAAGTCACGTTTTCATGGTTCAACTTGGAGCCACGACAAGATGAGACCCAGAGGTTAAAGGTTATAGGTCGGCTGGATAAAGCACGAGTCTATATATGAGTCTCTATACACAGTATATGTGCCTATCAGAAGGATTTATCCTCAAAAACCCACAAAGTGAACTCAGAATAAAGGACTTGGCCTTAATCAGGTGTCACATGAATGCATGCATGTACACGTCTGTGCTGGTGCACGCCATAGATCTGGATTCATAAGATACTAAGCACCCTCCAAATATCACATGTTCTATAAACATATCCAGCTTACACATGCACATCTTACACACACACACACACACTTACAACTTGCGTATGTTCTCTGATCATGGAGGCTTACGCTCTAATATCTACATATTTGGATAAGTTGAAGCCCGGCTTCAAAGTAAAACCACGGCAAAGCGTATTAAATCCACTGCATCGTATGTAAAATGTATCTTCAATTCTTGGTTTTAAAACCTGTGGGGGAGGAAGAGAGAACATCATGTACAGTAGGATGTTTATATTAAAAACTTTTCATCAACTTTTCTTTAAAGCAAGGAATCAGCTTAAATAAACAACTGACAGTGAAATGAAAAGTGTCTGAATCATAGAATGAACAGTGTTCATGCATCAATAGAGTCATGATGTACTGTGGTGTTTCTCTCATCTCTGAATAATTATCATAATTGGACTTCAGACTTTCAGTCACCATTAGAGTTAATGACCCAGTCGTTAATGACTTTGAATGGAGCGACGGGTCTTTCCTGAACGAGTCCTGATCTACAGACGTGGTAATTGATCTGAGAAAAGACAAAACCCAAACCCACACTTATCAGGGGAACTGACATGGATCTGATGGACGTCACAAATATTCAGATTGTGGTTTTTCGACAATCAGTTGACGAGGAAGCCACTTCCAGGATGGTTCAACCTCCGCCTAACTTCTCAAGAAAAGAGAATTCTCGAAACCTAAATCTGACGCACGAGAATAAGGTTGTGGCCCACAAAACTTTTAGGAACCACAGACTTTCTCCTGAATTTATCCAGCTGAGAGAAAACAAATGTCAGAGATAAATACGAGATTTTCCTGCCGGTCCCTGAGTAAAGTGTTCAGGGACAATTAACAAACTGAGCCCGTGTGAGAATACAGCAGGATCATGTCTGGAGAGTCTGGGACAATCTCCACCTGCTTATGTGAAGGTCCAGAAAATGTCTGGAACAGAATATCAGGTTCTTTTCCAGAGTTCATGTCTGAAAACTGCTTACGACCACAATGTGTTAAGTAGACTTTAGATCGTATTTGACTTGAAAATTCAAACTGTCCCTCGACTGTGCAGCAGCTGAACTTGCACAAATGATGCAACTATTGCACTTTTTCTTGGACACTGGACTTTGTCTCCTTGTGTAATAACCCTATGTCTTATTGGACTGTGTATTTTCTCCCTGACATCTGTCTGGTTTGTGTTTTTAAAGTTGTATTTATGGTGGTTTGTGTTTTTTTTAACGCCTGGCTGCAACCAAATCTCCTCGGATGGGATAGTAAAATATATTTAATACATTATGGTCCATCACTCAGAGCCGGCACATCTCCATCACTGGAACCTTTGAACAACTGCAGCACTCACAAATCAAATCTTCTTCAGAGACACAAAACTGCGACGACGAGGTTTGACGAGCAGCCAGGTCACACTTTAGAGGAATTCACTGGCATCAGCAGCGAGCTTAGCCCCAGGTGACAGCGTGCCGCACTGCAGACGTCCCTCTGCGTTCAAACACCCTCCAACTCGGAACAAATCCAGATCATTCCCAACGCCGCAGGTTTACCAGTGACGAGCGCGACGGGGGAAATCCACAGACAGCAAGAAATATGTCACAATGCAGAATAGCACCGTGGATTCATTGTGTGACAGAGTTCATATTTAATAT
The DNA here is from genome assembly GCA_026259375.1 of Verasper variegatus. Classification (NCBI taxonomy): domain Eukaryota; kingdom Metazoa; phylum Chordata; class Actinopteri; order Pleuronectiformes; family Pleuronectidae; genus Verasper; species Verasper variegatus. The sequence continues at coordinate 1,909,190 of CM048043.1, read as the reverse complement.
CAAGTACGTCCGAACTAACTTACTGAACTTCCATAAATAAATACTGATGCAGATTTTTCCACCTTCCTCGTGTGCAGGTCACGGCACCGGCGCCACCGAGCATTCATCAACCCAGATCATTATATCATCATAAGGCTGATTTGCCAGGAGCCGGACACCTCCCTGTCTTCAGGTTGCATCAGGCCCTCAGACTCTGGTCTGCAACAGACACAGTCGGGGGGGACGGGAGGCAAGTTGAACGCATGACAGAGCTAATGGGCCCGGCCGCTGAGAGGTTTTACTGGAGTCTGTCAGCTCTCATCCAGTCAGCGGGACGAGGGAAGGAGAAGTACAAGGGGAGTTACGACACAGTGAGAAAGTGACGGAGCCAAGTGAAGGAAAGAGGAAAATGGAGGAAGAGGCAGAATCAGGGGCGATGCAGCAAATTGGTGCATTTTCATGCAATGACAGTTTCCTCCTCCGGTCACTCAGACAAACAGATTTTTGGGTCAATGCATGAAAACAGAACAGCAAAGTGGGAAAGCTCAGGTTGAGCTCATGATCCAATAACGAGACACAAAGCTCAGAGGCCGGGTTTCTTTGGAAACAGCTAAAAGTTTGTTCCTGCACAGCATTATGGGTAGAAGCTCTTATCGAGAGAAGCAGCGGTAACAAGCGGCGGCAGGGAAGCCGTGTCGGTTTACAGCTGGCAGGCTGCTCAGGCTGTGGGCGGGACATCACAAGTGGACAGAAATATTCTGTTAAGAGGTTTATTCACGGCAGCGAGGAGAGATTCAGCTGCAGGGGATCAAAGCTGCGTGTACAGCGCAGAGTCGGGCCGGTGGTCCAGTTAATATACGGAACATTTAAACAAATAAACGCATCTCTGATATAAGAGAGTGTCACTGGTGATGAGAGTAAAAGGACTAATGGTCCTGATGGAGCTGGTGTGTTTACTCTGCGCCTCCTGCAGTTATTAGAACGTCGCTGCTTCCACAGACTGAAGCTCATCAAATATTTAAAGTCCAGCCAGCAGCTGCCCTGCGGTCCGGGGGGGGGTCGTGTCAGGGTGATGGTGATACAACATCTTCCTCCGGGATTTACCTCCGTCCCAGACGGCTCGTCCTGTTCACTGAGGCGGTCATTGATTTTTTTTAAACTTCAGATTTTGTGTTTCAAGGTTGTGTTACATCCCAACATGCTCACACGCTTCATCGAGCGAAAAACCTCCTTAGTGAGACATCTGACCTGAACCATTCACCTTTAATCTGAGTAAACTGGGTTCGCCAGTGTCGACATGAGTTTTTTATTCTACTGTGGTATTTCTAAACTCTGTAAAACGGAAGCTTGAAGTCAATAAACTCCTGGATGTAATAACTGTGAGGTCATCATCAGGGTGGTGCACAAATATAATTCATAGAAATCAGTTCTCTAGGTTTTTGTAATATCACAAAAAACATGAATATGTATAAATCATGAATAAATATATATTAATAAAAAAACACATTTAGAACGAAACACAAAGTGTCTGAGAGAGATGAAGGAAGCAGTGATGACAGTAATTAAAGAGGAGTTTTCAGTAATGGTAGAATGTGTGAGGAGGTTATATTGTTCATAAAAATATAACATATATTTCATATATGAACAATAAATCATATTGCTGCGACATTTATAGTCTGTGATGTTTGTTCATATGCATTCTCTTGTACTTCAACACGAGTATAAGTTACTTGTAAAACTGTAAATGTGCTGTAAGTGTGTATCTACCGTCTACCAGTGTATTTACAGTCCTTACGATGTACTGTATACACACTTATAATGAAAGTATCTGTAAGTATTTAAGTACTTCCTGTGAGTGTGGTGTAAATCACCTACAGAGAAAAGCACAGAGCAGGAGGAACATTACAAAGAGTGATGCACAAACACAACAACGTGAAGAAAGATGGAGACGGTCTGGACGCCGGTGGAAATATAAAAAGTACAGCGAGATGAAAAGTTATGATCCTTTAGGAGAGGAGAGGTTTTTAATGCAGCAAATGTTTGATCAATTCATCAATAATCTGAATCTGAGGATAAACAGTGAGGTGGAAACTGCCGTGTCATGTTCACTGTGATAAACTCCACAGAGACGCCAGTCGACCTTTCAGCGAGCGCCGTGCGTGCTAATGCTCGACCACATGGGAAACACGCTGGACGTGTCCACTGGCTTTAACACGCTGAGCGCTGAACTAATGGTTTGACCACAGGGAGCAGGTGGCGTCACGGCAGAGAGCAGCTGCAACTGACCACCGACATTAGTGCCTCATGTTTTTACTTCTGTTCGTGTGAGGACGAAACACAACTGTTCAACTGCAGCTAAGAGGAAAAATCTATTAGCAGGAAAGATCGGAAACTATCTTATCAACTGAACTCGTCAAACACTATTCATTCTCTGGCTAAAGGCTTTTCTCTAACTTATTCAATGACACCATGGACCAACTGGGATCATAGACAATTAAATAATACATTTATCTGAATAATTGTTCAATAATAAAAACATAACCAGATCTAGGTCCCAGCTCTCAGGTCCACTCTTTTGACCACTCGTGTGAATATTGGTGAGGCAGATGAGAGGCACATCAACTTTTCTACTTGAGTAAAGTTTAGCAATTACTTGCTTTTAAATACAAGTACATACATGTACTTGACGGTCTACTGCGTCGTTGCAGCAGAGTCGTTGCGGTGCCTCCTCGATATCCATCATCATTGACTACTTAAAAACAATATTTTAAACAATTCGAACATGTGGCACAATGCTTTGTAAAAGTTTTGTGGAGTAGAAAGTACAGATAAGTAGTTTACAAACTCCCATTTCAATGGAAATAGAAATCTAAAAATAACGACTTTCTCATCCAAGTTCTTCATCATCTCTTGGTCCACCTCCTCGCTCCTTCTATCACTCGGGTCATTTTTCATCTTTCCTCCAGCGACCTGCTGACCCGCCCGGGTCCTTTGAACGCTTCCTCACACCAGCTGTGTCGCTCCAACACTTCAGAGCGGAGCAGCGTGAGCGAGACGCGGCACCGCTCTGCTTCCTCTGTGTGCGACGAGCGTCCAACCACTTTAATGAGATGAGTCACTGCGGTCACGGAAACGCTTCCCTGCCGTCAACCGACCCAATGACGAGTGAGAGAGGTGCCGCGCACATAACCACCAGCTTCTCACAGCAACGTCTCTGATTGGACATGAAGTCAAAAGGTTCAGTCTGAAAGACTTTACTTTATTCTCTCTTTTTATTATTTCATCTTTTTCTCATCTTCTTAGTGTCTTTATTATTTAATTTTTATAATATTTATCTTTTTCTCCTCTCTTTCAGTCGCTTTATCTTTCCATCTTTACGGTTCTATCTTTGTTTACCTGCCTTGGGTGTTTCCTCATTTCAGATTTATGGGATTTACTTTAGAGTTTTCTCACTTCCTGTTAATGTTTTTATTGGTTTCTTTTTTGTTTGTAGGACGAGTTCTCTACAAATACAATCTAAATATTAGCATATTCACAGGTCCTGACATGAGGAACGAAGGTGTGAAGTTGCATTCAAGCCATTTAAGAGCATGAGGGGAATGTTTTCATGAAAAACCTTTTGAATATGTAATTTTGACGAAGAAAGATGAGTTAAAATGTGCTTAACAAGCTCCTGGAGTCTGACGTCAACATGACAACAGCCTCCACGGTGAGCACAGCCTCTGTGGTGGTGGTTTAACCTGCATTATGAATATTTATGCTGAATTTCTTGACCATAATCAAACTACCTTCCCCCGACGCAGGTCTCGTTCTTGTCATTTACATAAATCACTTTTTGCTGCGTCGTGATGCATCATCCACGACGCCAAAGAAAACGCAGCCAGGCCGTTGTGCAAGCACTTTGTAAATCTGCTGATGTGTTTGTGTCACTGCTTTTCCTCCAGCGCCTCCACCGTGCAAATGATGATGAAATACATACTGCATTACTCTGCATTACACAGCCCACACTTTGATTCAGGAAGTGCAGCTCAGCACGAGGGGTAGAAGGCCGTCGGGGGGGTCTATTTCTACTCTGCACCTGGATGCTGAAGTGAAACGCTCATTTATTAAAGTGAAATAAGTCTGATTTCCCTCTTTCTGTTTTATATCTCGATCACTTTTCTTTTCCCACGGAGTCGAAATCACTTTCATTCTTTCGCAGCGTGTGAAGCTGAGGATCTTTCTGAATGAACTCCTGGAGGAGATCAGTCCTTGTTTTAGACAGATTACACAAACCCTCCTCTTCCTCCTCCTCCTCCTCCTCCTCCTCCTCCCGGATCCAGGTCTTTCAGCTACAGGGTTCAGTCGCACGTATCTGCTCCTTTAACGTTTTTCTTTATGAAAAAGAATCTGACGTGTGTAAAGTGCTAAAAGGGGAAAGTTTGTGTGGATCAGGAAAATGATCCAGATTTTGTTAAATACATTTTTTTAGGGGGTGAACTCAGTCAATAATATTCCTTTCAACTACATCAGAAACAGAATAAAGAGTTTGCAGAAAACGTCTGTGTGCACGGTTTATGTATCGGATGCAATACGTGGTTTAGTGACACATGGATCCAGAGGCAGAGTTCACTGACTCAGGGCAGAGACTATGAATGGTAGAGCATGTAGTTTATAATCCGTTCACACTGATTCCTAAACCCTGAAACCTACACATCCCATTTACAGGAGAATCATGTATCCCCCTCCTCCACCGGCCCCAGGGAGCCTCCGTACCTCCGTATGTTCAGTTTGCTTCTGGAGGAGTAATTTGTTTAAAGTTGTTTGGATGATGCTCTCGAGAAATCTGCCTGATGGATTAAGGGAGGCAGAGAAATCAGGCTGCGTGTTGAAACCCTGAAGGAGCACAAGACCTCTCCTGCTTCTTCACACCCGAGAGCACAGAGCTTCACTTTGCTAATTGTCATTCAGGGTCGGGCAGTTACACGTGTGCTCCTGGTTCACAACACGCTGATTTAAATCTTTACCTCGCTGGTTCTGCTTCAGGGGACCAACCGCTCTGTCCTTGTCAGCTCTTCACACCAGCTGTCCTCCTTCCCACCCCCTCTTCTTTCTTTTTCATTCACTCCAATTATCTGCCTGCTCCTGCGTTCGGAGCTTCTCTGCAACCAAACCCTCATTACTCACGACTTCACCCTTTGCTGTCGTTTAAGGAAAAACTGAATTTAGCCTTTAGACATCTGGACAGCTCTTGAGGGACGACGATGTTTGGTTTTATTTGACAGCGGTAATTAAATGTGCCGGCCTGTGGATCTCCAGGTGAGGTCAGCGTGGAGCACATGTGGCGTGACGGAGAACTTAGTCTAAGAGACGAAGACAGGATGAGGAAACACTCCTCTGTACCTCTAGATGAATTTTCCAATTAAAATAAAATGCTAATTGGACTTCGATGGCAGTCGTGAGTCTTTTCTCTGGAAAAAGCGACTTCAGTTCCCATGTTGTATTCCTTCCTATAGCTGAATGGACTCTAAAGAAAACTCTGAGAAGTGATAACAGACATGGTGCAGGTCTCTGGGTGCACACGCAAAAACAATCATCCATTTTCTCTCCGCTGATGAAAGAAATGTGGGAATTTGAATTTGCATCTCGGCCCCAAACTGCTCATTCCAGGTTCATTAAAGCACCGATGGAGGAATTGGGCGAAAGACTTGAATCACTTGTGTGTGACGGAGGGAGGAGGGGGAGAAAAAGAAGAGGCAGGGGGGGGCAATGACATGAAGGAAAGATGAAAATGAGGTTAGAAAAGAGATGCAGAGACAGATAGAGCTGGAGAAGGATAAAAGGTTTGTAAAAGAAAGAAGAAAGAGACAAATAGAAACGTGTGGGACGATGCCAGGAGTCATTTGAGTCGGTGTCTCATCACGTTATCGATTCCCAGTAACAGCTGCTGACTCCGGCTGGTATTTCATGGGCTATTTGCTCTGTTAAATGTCAGCGTGGTCTTAGTTCAAGACCTCTGACTGAGAATAAATCCACAGAGGGAAGAGAACAAGGAAAAAGGAGCAAGTACTTAGTTTCTTTTTACCGCTTGATTTCCTCCGTCGACAACACGCACCTCGATGTCGGCCACAGGAACATGTTACTCACCGGTCTTCAACACGTCAAACATCCAGGTGAGTTTCAGACGATTCTCGGCGACTGAACCCTCCATGGGAAGTCAAACTAAAACCGGAGCGCACCTGAGTGAACTTTGCTCTGTGAAGACGCCGCTGATACCGTGAGTCAAAGAATAAACCAGGAAGCAGCTCTGCAGAATCAAACTGAGGCCGTGGACATTACAACGGCAGACAAACTCTTCACTTGTGGTGTCATAAGTCCGTCAAAGTTTACAGTGACAAACTAAAGTTATTGAGACAAAGTCAACGCACTCTCTCAACAGGAGATGCAGCAAACTACAGGAGCAGGATGTTCTCACTGTAAACACTTTCATTCTGTATTCAGGAGGACAGAGGCGTTCTCAGTGAGTTCAACTTTGAAAAAATAAATCAGAAGCTTTGTTTTATCTTGTGATCTCTGCAGATATTTGTATTTTGTGTATAAGTCCACCCCTCGTTTACGCATGTTAGGAAACACTTGCTCATGTACGAGACTTAAGGTCATTTCAGAACGAACTACATTTGCCCTGTTCAGACCGCTGGGTTCACATTGTGCAATCAGTGCCCGGCCAGAGGCTTTGTTTCTATTGGACGAGCCAGTGTTGCCAAAACGGCACTGCCAAGAAATGTCCATTAAAAAGAACTGGTTTCACATTGTGTGTTACTTCACCTGCACAGACTGCAGTTGGCAAGATGAGTCAATTAATCTATTTGCAACTCAACAGGGAAAACCATCAACAGCTATTTTCATAACTGATTATTGTTTGAATCATTTGTCAAAAGTGGAACGTCTGAGGATTTGCTGCTTCTCTCAGTCACATCCTTGTTCACTCAGTAACTTCGATTTTAAGACTGTGAGTGGATCCTTTTAAAGCACAGGAGGAGACAGTGAATCTTAAAGAAAGTAGAGGCAGAAAAAAGCCGAGTGAGTGGAGGCTAAAATGTCGTCTGGTATTTTGTTCAGATATTGGCTTGAAGTGAATGTCAGAACACTCAATAAGAGCAGTAATCAGGAGCGGCTGCTGCCCTGCGAGTACTCATCAAAAACTGACCTTTCATACTGACGGAGTGTCTCGTCTGTCTCACTGTCTGTCTCTCTGTCTGTCTCACTGTCTGTCTCACTGTCTGGCCGTCTGTCTGTCCTGAACATGTCTCAGATCAGGTCTCAGTGACTCAGAGGAGATTTCATTAGAGAAAGTCATAAAAAGGTGCTGGACTGTCCAAAGAGCACCTGGAGAGAAGGTGACTCACAACAACACAAACACGTCCACGCACATACACACAGGGATTGTAAAGTGTGCGTCCAGAGAAGCTCACACAGAAACACAGCAGCCTTGAAACATCGGGATATAAACGTCAGGAAGAGTCGAGGCTTAAAAGCAAAGTTGGTTGGAGGTTTAACGAGGGACAGAAAAGATGAGAGCGGGACAAAGCGGCAGATGGCGAAACAAACGGGAAGAGGTCTGATGATAATTTAAAAGAGCACACGATGATGTAACAAGTCAATAAGTCATTACCTCACACAGTTTTATGCTCATTCTGCTCGTCTGTGTAAATGGGTTTCGCCTCTTTTCCTTCTTCCCTGGAGGTAAAAAGCAAAATCAATCATATAAACTCTGCAGGTGCCGGACCTGCAGGGGGCGCTACAGATAGAACACTGCTCTGATAGTAGAAGAGCTACTCAGCTGCTCAGATTGAGACAATAATGAAACCAGTGCACCCATTAAAAATGAGAAAAGACCATTGGGACTGCGACTGGAGGAGACGGGAATCAAACCCCTGACCTTCTGTCTTCTGCTCCCAACCTTTTAAAGAGAGGAGGAAGGTGGAGGAAGACGAGGATGCACACGGGACACAGAAACAAGATCTGCTCCTGAATATGTGATCACCAATCTGAGTTGTAACCGGTATTGAACCACAAAGTCAATACATCACAGTAAACACCATCAGCAGAGGATTTTCTCAGGTAACGATTGTCCCCGACACTCGTTGCTTTTAGATCCATTTACATTTTGTTATGTTTCGTTCATGTTTACAATGAGTCACACGTTTCTCTTAAAACTAAAAAGTCCAAAAAACCCGAGGAGATGCAGCAAAATATAGAAAACGTAAAATCAACCTCAGCAGTTCGTCACATATTAAACAGATATTAAACATTATCTCTCTCTAACCTGTGAAACACACAGCCGCTCGTCTCATGCATTATTTAACTCGTACCAATATTTTTACGACTTAACATCCTCAACAATTTACCGAGTCGTTACCAACGGCCCCGGCTGCTCGAGCTCATGTTATCATTAAGTCTGAGGCCGAAGCTGCTTTCATGAAATCAGCAGTAAAATACTGGAGCTGGGGACAGTCGCTCAAACTTCACCAAACCTCCATCAGACACGGTCGTCACCAGTTGGTTTGCAGTGCAGAAGTTATTAAAAGATTCAATAGAGCCTGTAAAATGTCATTTTAATTATAACCAATAGAATAGAATATACCCATGTGCAACAGACGGTTTATAAAATCTGACCTTTGTCTTTTAACAGAAATATCTGCAGAAGATTCAATGTGGATCAGCTGATTGATCATTTATTTGTTTTACCACCTACTTCAGTTTTTATTGGAATTCAGTTTGTTCACTGGAAACGTTGGGATTCTCCAGCTTCCCCCGACCGACAGCTCAGCCTCTTCCACTTCGACAGTAAATTCAATAAAGACTTTATTAATGCTGGCGATTAAAAGTGACCTCGGGTCCTATAAACACGTCGTAACGTCAGAGAGACGCAGGGGAACAGCGGGATTCCTCCAGCAGAGCCAGCTGGAGTCCCCGGCTCCATTAACCTTAATGCTGGTTTCTGTTTAAGCAGCATCGATATGAGCGGAGGGCATGTAGGTCACACACGTGCACGTACTTCACTGCAGCAGCTCAGTAATGACGAGGAGGAAACCGTTACCTGCATATGTTGACGGATTAAACAGGCAGAGATAAGAACGGGACAAACACAAGCAGGCACTGGTTACACACATGGACTCAGTCTGCACCAGGATCACTGCAGGTCTCTGGGACTGAGGGACATGGGATCACAGGAAGAAACTGAATTAACAAAGATCCACAGAAGAACCGTGACACGTTCTCCAAGATGTTTCCGATCAACCTACGAGACAAATACCTTGAAAAGAACCTGTCCAGACTCCTGACGAGCTTCAGTGTTGTTTCCCTTTACTACAGACTTTTGACTTTTTAACTTTGCAGAACTTTCACGTTAAAAGAAAAACCTTTAAAAACACACCAGAGGAGAGAAACACTACAAAATAAAACATCATGTCTCCTCTTAAGACAAAGACTAACAGCAGATATTGATCTGATCTACTGCTCTTTGTGTGAATCCAATATATAAATCCATCCAGTCATCCATCATCTGTGCCACTTATCCTCTGAGGGTCGGGGGGGGGGGGGGGGGACTGTCCCAGCAGACATTGTGGCCCCGGACAGGTTGGCAGCCAAACGACTCACATCAAACCTAGCTCACATTCACGCCCATCGGCAATTTAGAGGCATCAGTCAACCTGCAGGTGTTTGCACTGAGGCAGGAAGAAAACATGCAAACTCCACACAGAGAGAACCCGCAGGTTTGAATCTCTCCTCGCTGGGAGGCGACAGAGCGACCCGCTGCACCACAGTGATCAATAAAATATATGTGCATAGTGTTAGTGTGTGTGTGTGTGTGTCTGTGTGTGTGTGTGTGTGTGTCCACATTCCCATACCTGACAAATGCTTGAGTCTATTGTATCCACACGTGGTTATGCAACAGTCTATCAAGAGGAAATTAGGTGCATAAATCAGCTCTGTGCAGCGTGTGTGTGTGTGTGTGTGTGTGTGTGTGTGTGTGTGTGCATGGATATTTGTCGGTATAAGCCTGGATATGTGCACATAGATTAACTCTGTTTGTTTGTGTCTTTGCAGGTTTGCTTTCTTTTTGTGCTCAGCGATTTTTGTTTGCATCTTTCTCCTGTCAGTTTAGCGCGTGTGCGTGCACGTGCGCGTGTCCGTGCCTTTTTATTGCAGAGCCATAATCCCGGTCGTGTAAGACAAACAGTTCCCGGCACAGTGGCAGCGCAGAGTTGATAAACGAACTTGACCTCAGAGTCAAGATAATATTCTAAACCATCTATCTGCAGAACTACTATCTGCTTTCTGGAGACTTTAGACGCTGAATTCTGCTGAGAGCTGGAAACTTGGAACAATAAAAAGATGAACATGTTCATAATGAGACACGCAGCCCTCAGACTAATGAAGATAAATACATGAAATAAAATAGTTTAAAATATGAAATTACACAGTAATTAATCATTTCAAGTTAAAAAACAGGTTTGTTTTTGTTTTTGTGCTACGTTAATAAAAACTGATTCATACTTCTACATTAACAATGGAAGTACTGACCCACGGAGGTTCATTAACCAACTCAGCAGTTTCCCTCGACAGAGTTTCACCACTTTTCATCTCATTGTTTTGGTTCCACAGCCTCAGCTCTGAGCTGCTGGACGTTCCTTCACGTGTTTGCTCTGTGGCGCTCAGCTGGTGTCAGAGCTTAAAGTCTGAAGCGCTGAAACAAATAAAGTAAAAAAGATGAGAACACAAATTTGTCTCGGTAACGTGGCTGAGGAAAGAAAAAGTACTTTCCCCACGACGTTTATGACTTTACACGTCTCTTACAGATTTGTTTTTACTCCCATATTAGATTTTTGTGCATCGAGTTGAGAGGAATTTAATCCTTATACATTAGTTTGAGTCTCTGCTCAAACAAAATGAGTCTTTTGTGCCATAAACTGAACGGATCCAGATTTCTGAGGGAACCAGTCAGCGCAGCGGGGCCTCGCTCAGCTAAAAATAGGATTCATTACCTCAGCTCATTGCCAGTGCTTAGACTGGACCGGCAGGCTGACTCAATCCAGCGGGTCAGTAATGAGATACAACACACCGGGTGTTCAAATCAAACACACACTGGGGCGACGCAAAGCTCAGACGTCAGGATGCAACTCCACACTTTGACCAGCTCTGTTTTACAAAGAGGCAGAAATATCAAGCCCGATAATGAGAAGGATAAAACAATAAATAATAAAACATGGTGTATAAAGGAGCCTGTTCCCCAAAGCACACAAACATTTCTGTTATTTTCAGGAAACACTGCAGCTCTATTTTTATCTTGTGGTCCCGTCGCTGGTTTGACTTTTATGTGCTCGCAGCGGAGCAGGATGACGGCTGGCAGATGTTGTTAGTGTCACTCACACTGTGCGACATGTTCCCCACTCTCGCAGTGAGTGAGGAGGAAATAACATCGGTGCACTCGTCTTTTCTGGAGGGGAGAACCTTGAAAAACGCCCTCGAAACAACGTCAGAAAACTCCTGAAACATTCAGGGTCCAAAGGGAAACGTCCTGATTAGTGTTACATCATCCCTGAATTAAAACCCTGTCATCATTTATTCTGCATTTTAATTATTTTAAAATCAGCTGCAGATATTTAACTCTAACAATCTGGATTCAAATCTCAAAGTTGTCATGATTCTGCTCCTGTGTTGAGACTTAAAGACGTTTTAGATGTTGTGGATCTTTTGTTGAACTTTGTGTTACGGACTCTTCCTTGTGTTTGGTTTTGTGTCTACGTTGTTTGCACTTAAGTTCATTCCTTTCTGCTTTATTTTGAACTCACCTCTGGATCTTTTCTGTTTCACCAGCGGAGGAATGAGGCCATAACCAAGATTTTCTACTCCTCAACTTCAACCAAACTTATAATTGCATTATCTTTTATTGACAAACACATAATTCATGTCAGCAACACCCGATCAATACCTCAAAGTCCATGTGCATTTATCGAGTGTGTTTTTCTCACTCAGTATTAACTGTGTTTTCCTGGACTGCTAAATTAACATATTCACTATAAATAATTAACCACCTTCACCTTGAGTAAGAGCTTAGAGCCGTCAAGAGCCACTTCAACACAAACAAAAGGTCAGATATTCAATTTAATAATTCATTAAATGGGTTTTGTATTCAAACTGGTTGTGCATTCACAGTAATTTGTCATCACGCAGATTTTAAATGATCAAATATTAGTGCACAGAATAAACGGTGCAGCAAAGTGCACGACTATTTCCCCTACCTTTTTGATTTATTCTGCCAGGCACTCCAACAGCAACATAAGTGTGCATCAGGTGCACTTGATCGAACTTGTCAGGTGAACGTCTCTTCAGCCGGAGCTCGTCGGGCTAAGAGCGAAGCACGGAGACAACAGGGTCGAGTCCCTTCATGTAGTTGAGACGTTCTGCTTCACCGAGGATATGAAATGCTGCGTTTTCCTGAAGGTGACATCCCACGGAATTCACTTGTTCTCCAGATTATACAAATTGTATGAACCTTAGAGCTGCAGTGTTTAAAACCTATTGTTCCTAAACCGGCAGGAACAGAAAATAATCTGCGTTTTTTGTTTTCATCCTCATTTTCAGACTCGACCTTGTTTCTGAGGCCGCTGCTTAAAAAACTGTTTTTCTCTTTAAAAAAAATCAAAAACACTAATAAATCACAACAAGACTTCAAGGGCTTCGTCACTGAGGGATAATAAACTCTAATTATAGAAAGTAAAAGCTTCACAGGATCAAAATAACAAAGGAAGTCTCCTCTGTTCAGTCCCTCGTCGATAATGATTCAAATCTGTTTATCACCACAGTGGCTCTCAGGTCGCAGGCTGTTCAATCACAAGATTAATGCTAAGGTTTGCTGACGTGCGAGCGGACGACAGAAAGCTCTCCCAGGGAGCAGTGCATGATGGGAATATGGGAACCTCGTCCTGGTAAATCATCCATCTCCTATTGGAGATCTGCTAAAAAAAAGCCCTCCCACGGAGCCTTGTGTGCAGCGGGACACAGACTGGACGCTGTGCGGGAACGAGGGCTGCCGACCGGGGGGGGGGGGCTAACCACCACTGAATGTTGTTATCCAAACACCCGGCTGAAATACTGAGGCTATTAAATCTCTGTTTGCTTTGAATAAATCTACGACTTCTGACGGGAAACCGAGCGCAGAGAGAACGGAGGAGAAGCCGAGCATCAATCCAGATTCGACGCGGTTTGCGTTTCTCGGCTCCAGGAATAAGAAACTGTGGAAGATCAGGATTTCTAAGTGGATGGGTTTTCGGTCGGTTGGTTTTATGAGCTCATGCTGAGAAAACACTTCTGTAGTTTAATGTCGTAAACGTACATTTTCCAGGCTTTTCAGAGTCAATTTGTTCCATCAGTGAAACAAATCTGGTTTTATTGTCAAATTATTATTGTCAAGAAAAACAGTGTCTTCTTGCACCACAGTCAATTAATGTCAAATTAACATCTGATCTAAAAGTAATAAATCCACGTTCAAACAAATAAACCGTACTTTAGTAATAGAATAGTAAAATGTGAGCCTCAGAAATGCTTTTATATTTGCAGAACAAAAACTTTTATTCTACAGAATAAACGATGCAGAGGTACTTTTCTGTGAGTATTTGACACAAAAATGCTTATTTTCTTAATTAACCTTCTATATAATTGGTTGCTTTTATGTTTTCTTTGTATATAGTTGTATATAGTCAAGTTTATGATTAAACTATAAAATATCAAAACACAATTACAACATCTTAGATCAATGCAAATGTTTTCAGTTTCCTGTTCACACATTCGCTTCCTGTTGCAAAGCAAATCAGGATTGTGGCTTCGAGCTCAGTTCAATCACGGCTGAGCGGTTGTCCTTTGACCAAAAGGTCGGCGGTTCGATCCCAGTCTTCCCCATTCTGAAGTGTCCTTGGGCAAAATACCAAACCCCATAACTGCTCATATTGTTGAGTTATTATAAGTGCTGCACGTAGATGTATGACTGTGAGTGTGAATGAGTGAGTTTATAAATAAAGACCATAAACCTCTGTGAACTTTGACCTGGCTGCAGCGTGTGGCCGTGCCCTACAGGCTCTTGTGATCCTGAGGATCTTGATGATTTGACTCCATGTGACCGAGCTGTGATTTCAGTCGGTACGTTTCCTGCAGAGAGAAACTTCCTGAGGTCTGGCTGGTGCCATCTCATCCTGCTGTTACCGGCTGCGCACTCAGCCCTGCCAGGATAAACCGATGACTTCTCACCAACCTCACAACCGAAGGTAAACACTGCGAGACGGGGCGTCCGTGGACTCGTGTTCGAGTCCAGGAATGTGCTCGCTCTCTCTCGACCCGCTCTCTCTCTCTCTCCAGCAGAGAGTTAGTTGTGGCTCAGATGGAGCGGAAGTCCAGCCAGTGCATCCAGGCACATGGACGACCCTCCCAGGCAAAGTGCACTGGTGCTGCACACAACTCAAACACCAAGCATCCATCTTTTCCTTCCTCTCCATCATTCCTTCCTCTCAGCTCTTAACCTTTGCTCTCTATCCTCCTACTCATTTCTGCGTGTCCTCATTTTATTTCAAGCTCTCTGCGAGCTCTCTTTTCTCTGCCCCCTGCTTTTAATTTCTCTTCCTCCACATTGTCTGCAGTGAGCACGGACGCTCGTGTCCAGTTGAGCTGAACAAAGAGGTCAGAGAGAAACAAAAGAGACGAGCAATCAGGAGAGCGATCAGGTGATCTGTGATAAAACTGCGCCCAGATTCCATGACTGAGCTGCAATAAAATCGTTTTTATAGGCACAAAAAAAAAGAAGGATTTAGCAAGAAGCAAATATCCAGTGTCATAACCATAGATGTCCTTTGACTTCTACATCAGCTTATTCAAATGTGTAATTAAACTTTATGTTTTTATGTCAGTGAAGCGCTTTGTTAACCTGTTTTTTGAAAAACGCTTTGTAAATAAGGTTTATTTATGAATATCGTTCATGAAATTGCATCACAGTGTCTCGATTACAGCGCCACCATCAGGCCCGTTAGTCTCTTGTTTCTTGGGATGTGTTTTATTTCCTGTTTCAGGGCCAAGATTCATTTCTGTCTCGTTCGAGGCCTGAACCCAAATATCACTATTCTGATCTCCGGTTCAAACTCACAGTTTCACAGCCAAGCATGATATGAAATGATAAAAACACAAACAGGTTAAATCAGACTGTGATAAAATATCAGCGTCTTATTTATCCTGCTGCGTTTTAAGCCTCTTCTCCTGCCTCCTGCCTCTCGCCTGTCGCCTCTCTGCCCACCTCGCAGCCTTCTTCACACAGACACAGGAAAGCAAATGTTTGGAAAGGACCAGAACACTGGATGCCAGGTGGCACAGGACAGAGTGTCTGTCTGTGCACTGTGCCAGCTCCGCCTGCCGGCCTCTCCAAACCTGGAGTTTGGCAAATGCTCGTCCTGCATGCAGCTGGAAAGGGTTTGTATCTAAACTTCTCCTCGACAGACTGATCGTACGACCGATTCACACATTCACAGCTGAGACGTTACGTCTGCAGTGTAAACACACGGCTCGAGTTCCTCACTTTATTGTGGAATTCCACTTAATTCTGGTGGTTTAAAAACATTTAAAGAGCCAAAAGTGTTTTAAATGTCAAAATTTTACGAATTTACTTTTGACAAATTTGTTTTATTTCAGTCCAAAATCCAAATTTTCCATTTTATACCAAAACTGGGCATAAAAATAACAGTTTACAGCCCCATCAGTAAATTCAAAGCAAATTATTTGCACGATATTTTTGGAATTCATGGAAAATCCAAGAGCATGACCAGTTTATCGGTTGGCTGTTAGAGTTTGACCAGTATGAACCTTTCACATACGTGTGAGAACTTCTATTTAAAGTTGGTATCTGTATGGGAAATGTTTTACTTCTTCATTTAGGACCAAAAAACTCCACATCCGTCCTTTAAAGGAAAAATGACCCGGGCAATGTAAAAGTTTCTCTCCAGCTTTTTGCTACATGAGGTGTAACATAATAAATATCCAATACAATGGGTGAAAGGCAATAAACTGTTGTGTGAAAGTGCTTTGAGTCATCAAGACTAGATAAGTGTGAGATAAATACAGACCATTTCACTTAGGTTTTGTTTCTCTGGTGATAGTTCAGGGTTTGGCGAGTGGTAGTTTCCCAGATGGTCGATATAACACTTCAGTCCTGAGAACAAAGCTCTTCTCAAAGCCTCACGTTCACCCACTCACACGTAAACATTAATGTGCTGCTGGTGGCAAAGCACCGACCTGCACACAAAGAGCAGCTCTGAGGATCCAACCTGTACCTTGAACAGTTGTTAATGGGAACGAGCTGAGCTGGACGTGGCTCTCTGGGTGTGTGGCCACATTCAAACAAGGAGATTTAGTGCATGTAAACATATTGATTTAGATGTTTTCATATTCAACATCTGGCTCAAAGTGGGACAGCTTGGAAAATCATATCTTTGAATTTAGAGTCATTAAATGGTTCTGAAAACTGACTGGAACATTTTAGACTTTTCCTCGTATTTAACTACTTGGATTTTAAAACAGTGAACAACAACATCGGAGCATCATTATTATTGTTCACAGGCTGGAAGGAGAATCCAACTACATCCTCTGCTGCAGCGTCAGAGAGTTCAGATCCTCCGGAGTGATTCCTGTTCGCGCTGACAGATCTTTACAGCGTCTCCTCCGAGCGTCTTATCACCAGCTGACCAGGAGCCGCTTCAACAAAAGACCAGGTAATAAAGTCACTGATGTCAAACAACTGGAACCTGCTCCACGTTTCCTTCACTGTGGCCAACAGATAATCCAACGCTGCATCAGCTGCATCTGAATCTGCAGCGTCTTCCTCCACAGATTCAGAACGACCGTACTGTGAGTTACGTTCAGGCTCAACAGTGGGTTTCAGGAGCAGGGTAGAAAAGGAAAGAGAAATCCTAATATCTGCACTTTACCTAAAAGAACAAAATATTAAGCCTTGAAATTCTCCTGAGTATCTTATCAGCATAAACTATGATAATTTCTTCCACGATCAGATTTCCTCACATGTCACAAACCTGTAAACAGCTCATCTCCTCTAAATCGGTTTCTGGTTTTACATCAGCGTCTGTGCCGCCTGCTGATTGTGGTGTTGGATGGATGAAGCCTCCACATTCATGCATTAGTGTTGATTTCACGTAACACTCGTCGATGGCGCTGGAGAAGCATCACATTTCCATCTGTCCGTTACCTAAATGAGTCCAAACGATTCCTCCATCACTTCTGCTGCTGGTTTGACTCAAACACTCAGCGGCTGATGTTTACATCTGTGTTTGAATCTGGTCAACGACAACACGGGATAATCGTGGATTTACAGTTTAACACACACACACACACACACACACACACACACACACACACACCTTTCTTGCACAATCCCCTGAATTTCCTGTTTTAACAGAGGAAAGTATTCAATAATTTAGTGTCTCACAGATATTACATCTGCAGCGTCCCAATTAGCCAACAGCAAAGATAATTACCACGAGATCCTATTTTCTATTAACGTAATGAGGAAACTCTAATTCACGTATTTGGTTTCATTACCTCTAATGTAAGATGGGGGGGGGGGGGGGGGGGGGACTTCACAATGAGTTTACTTTCATCTAATCAAAACCACCATCTTTTCCTGACATTAACCAAAGTGCTTTTGTTGCCTCAATCACAAATGAGACAGAGGAAATTTAGCGTTTCAATCGTTGGAAAATCAAACGTTGTCTCGGGACATAATCCAGTTGCCGATTACTCCGTGTTACGTTCTCTGCCACGAGAACCTAACTGGGAAAGTTTATTTCTGCACTGAACCTCCAGAAGTTATCTGTAGGTTCTGTGTGTGAGAACGCAGTCATGAGCCAGACACGAAGAACATGTCTCGGTTGTTGAGTTCATGTCTGAAAACGGCTTTTATGCAACAAGAGTTCATGAGGAAACAGTGAAGGTTGTTTTAAATGTCTCCTTCAGGGTGAGAATCACAGATGATCGGCTCTTCAGGGGAAAACATAAATCTATGGTATATTACGTTTAAAAATAAATGTAAGAATGAGTTCAAACTAAAAGAGGTGCATATTTACAGCATGTGTTTTGTTCCTCGGCCTCATGCTGCCTCACTTAGAGCCTCGCCGGTCTGTGCTGGTTAAGCCCGTCTGCTGTAAACAGCACTTAAGGAGGCATTTCAACACTTACTAGAGTTTCACACTGAAACTCCTGCCTGCACCGCTGCAGAGCCAACGGCTATATCTCAGAACTCCAGCTCCGCGTCGGACTCACTGTCGCTCATCTTGTCTGGATAAAAATAGGAAAAAACTCAGACACGACGTCGACCGGCTCGTTTCTTCCACATGTGCTCGTCCATATATCTGCACCGGTCGGACGCTGATGAAAAATAAACACTGCGGAGCTCAGTGCTTGACTCCCGGCCTCTTTAGAGCGTCTGTGTAAACAGTTGGTCCAGTAGAGACCAAATATGTCCAACAGAGCTGCAGAAACACACGGCCCGTCTGCAGCTTTACCACTAAAGTACCTTTAAATTAACGCTACAGTCGAAACCTGTTGATTTAGTGACCTCATGGTCTCGTTCAGCGTGTAGCTCACACCAAACTCCGTGTTTTTATAAAAAAAAATTATAATTCACTTTTTAGTTTATGTTTATGTGTGTGTGTGTGTGTGTGTGTGTGTGTGTGTGTGTGTGTGTGTGTGTGGACTGCAGGTGGCAGCCTTCAGAACAATGCACATGCACCCCTCAGTCCCTTTGAAGTCAGCTTTCATGTAGAGCATCTGAAACATACAGTGATATTTCATTTGGCCGAGGGCTTCTCAACACGCGCGCACACACACACACACACACACACTTCAGTCAACTTTCATACTTCTGAGACGTTTGCTCATCTAACTCTAAATTGAAGAATCTGGCGATTTCCCCGTGAACCTCTCGTCTGATCGGCTTCACACTCGGCAGATGTGTTGCTGAGAGTTCAGTTCATGAATTCAGGAGTCAAAAATCGGTGTCCTGCTTCCTTCTGAGGCTGCGTTTGAAGACTGATGGTGTCACCGCGGTGCAACTGTCCCACTTCAGAGGCTCCTTAAACTGCAGCTTCCACATCCTCGAGTGACGAAGAATCAAATGGGTGGATCCAAACCAAGATTCACAACTGTGACGACGCTAACAAGCTAGCTGTAAAGGTCAATAATGTTCTCTGTGCAAACTTCTGTTTTCTACTTTGACAAGTTAAGTCACTGTTCCCAAATTTTAGGGAACCAAAAGAAGAAATATCACAGTTTTAGTGTTTTGCATTCTCAATAATATCTCAATTCATGTGGTAACATTGCTTATTTCCTCGAACACTTATTATAAAAGAGAAAGTGTTCAACTGTTAATGAATTTATTAAAGACGCAGATCAACTGAACTTTAAAAAATGTGAAATTACTTGGGTATTAAAAAAAAGGAGATTATGTTGGTGAAAAAGGTTTTCTATCCTCCAGACGTCTCCTTCTGCAGAAGTTTCCATTTCCCTCGCTTCTTATTTCATATATTTTCTCACCTGCATGTGTGTGTCTCCATTCTGCTCTGCTTGGCTTTTGGCTCTGATATTAGCAGCTTGTTAAAGTGTTCCTCTGCTCCCCTGGGTGAACATCTCTGAAATGGAGTGGGGATCATGGGTCGTTGCTCAGGTCGACTCACCGTGAAATATTTACTGACTTTATGAAACGTGGCAGAGTTTCGGGTCTTCAGCGTTTCTAGCTCCTGACATTAAAGAACATTTAACCTTTTCGGAAAGAGGAAGCTACGGAGTTGAAAGTTGTGACCGTTTTAAGTAACTTTAAATAATAAATTGAGGATAAAAGCTGCAGACGAATGGATAAAATGTAAATGTGAGTACGGAGACGGCAGCAAAATGAAAATGTGTTTTTATAAATAAGAGGAGGAAGAGGTCGGCCGCAGCAGCCGGGGTTTGTTCGATCAGAAATCATAATAATCGACCACACGTCCGATCCTCCAACACTTTGATTCCTTTCATCAGCAGAACATAGATGATGAGGCAGGTTTCCACAAACAGAAGCTGAGCTCTGTACTGTGTGACATTCTTCTGTCATTTTTTAGACCAACAAAATGTCCTTCGCAATTTCCGAGCCGATGGAAATGGGTATTTTTACGTAATCTAGCGTTTAAAACCCTGAATAATTAAAGATAAACTGTCATTGCTCACATATTTAGAAACATTGAACTGAGGAATTTGACATTTTTAAGTTACTCAGACAATTATTGGATTCCTCAAATGGTTGATGAGTTAATTAAATTAATTAAATAATGAATTCATTATATTTGAGAAGATTTTTAACCCCACAACAATCTGTGGGTCACGAAATGCAGATGCTCTCTTTGAAAGATCATTACAAATTCTTAAAGCGAGAAACAACAGATAACTGGACACACAAGTTCTCGACATTCAAAGACGGCAGAGATAGTTTAAACCGAACAACAGCACAATCAAATTATAATATTCAAAGAGGCGGTTTGACCTGATTAAAACTCTTTTGCAGAATCAACAGCAAAAAGCCCCTAAGCAGATACTTTACACTGGAAAATCCTTTGGACACAGAGAAAAACTTCAGGGAGGAGCAGACACAAGGAGCCGAGGAGAAGAGCTCCCTGCGTTTCAGCTTGAAGAAAGTGCCTGAGTCTCATTGGAGGTGACGGCCGACTCCACCAGCCTCCAGCCCGCATGTATAAATAATGAGGGAACATTTGCTTTCTCACTTTTTGGGAACTTAGCAGACGCTCTCATCTGGAGCGACTGAGGGAGAGAGAGAGTGAACTAACAGGAGGTTTCAACGAGGAGCCAATGAAATCACTTCTACTGCCTTTAAGGAACGTTTGTGTAAGTGAACAGAATCTGTGTGTGGAGTTTGATGTAAACTGCTTCAAGAGACCAAGGTGGAGGGTTAATTTAGTGTCAGAGGAGAAAATTAAAACATTTAGGAAACAAGATCCAATTAATCTACAACCTGAAAGTCATTTTAGAAGTTCAGGTCCGCTGGATTCAATATCACAGGCTGCTAGAGACGCGCACACACACACTACAAATGATACAAGCAGATTTACATTAATAGAAATTATGTTAAAAACCCTTCATATTAAATCAGCGGAACAGTCCGGGCCAAGACTCCAGGTCAAACGTTTCTCCACAGAAAAAACAAACCTTTGGAAACTGTTTGAAGTCCAGACGTCATTTTGACTATTAACAGATATCTGAATATGAATGTAGACCAATTAAAAAGCTAAAAGCCGATGTGTTTCGGTCAGTGTGTTCACACCTGCTCTAACGTGACTGGTCAAACCAGGACCAAGAACCATGAACCATATTCACAGGACTGAAGAAAACACCTGGAAATATTCACACCTACGTACATTTCTACGATCTGAGTCTGTTTCCACGATTTCTCACATCTCTTTGTTTTCAGATGGTGCAGATAACTCGGTTTTTCCTGCACCAGCCACAAAGCAGCTCACACTTTATAAATTCACCTGATATTCAAAGTGCATGTTTATGCTTCAGGCCATTTTATTATTCCAGTTCATGAGCACTTTGTATTGAGCTCTTTTCATATCGACACACACAGCAGCAGCAATCTATTAGAAACTAAAAAGCCATCCACTAATGGAGTTCTAACATTTCATAACACGCTGTCATGAAACGTCCCTGCTTTGTTTTTCGGCTGAATGAAGTCGTCACTGCTCTGTGCTCTCTGACGTACGGCCTGAGGTCAAACACCAAAAATAAAACCTCTCTCTCTCCTTTTTATCTGCTCTTTAACTCTCGTCTCAGCCGTCGCTCTCTCTCTTCTCTCTCTCTCTCTCTCTCTCTCCCTCTCTGCTTCTATGCGACTCTTCCTCTCCTCTTTAACTGGCCCACAAAGTCTTTTTTATCATCCACCTACTCTCTTTGCTTTCTCCTGTCGTCTCCTGTCGTGAACAGGTCGTGACAGTAATTCTCAGCTCACACACAATACAAGACTCACAACAGCCGATGTGCATTTGTGCACAAAGACACAAGCAATACTCCTCCACCAAGGAGGTTACCTTTCTCCTGTTTGTGTCCTTGTTGCTTCAATCGTCAACAGGATTAAACGAATCTACACAAAACGAGATTTCTGAGTTGTTGGGAACGCATCTGCTTGTGAGCGTGTGCAAGTAGGAACAGCTTGGTTGGCTTCAAGGGGACAGTTGGTGTCCTCTCTTAAAAATAAAAAACACACGTTTTGTTTCCTATATTCTTTCTTTTCACCCTCCTCGTTTTTTGGAGACACTCCTCTTCCTCCCACGCTGTCGGCTCTCGCCACCCTGTGAAGGACGGCGAGAGCTCGGCGCCTCGGAGTGTTTAGCCGAAGCTGCGTTCAGAAGCAGCTCTGACAGCGGAGCGTGTCAAGGACTGGAGGTAATTACCTCAACTCAGCGGCTGAGACTCACACAACAGCCCGAGAGGATCGGGCAGATTTCCACGTCAACCTGATGCAGCTGAGGAATATGCAAATCACATCTTCTGCCCCAACATGGCATTCTCATGTTTTAGAATTACTCCGTATGTGCATGTGTGTGTGTGTGTGTTTCTCGATACAGAAAACGACGAGCTCTGCAGGGTTAGACTTTTAACTTCAGGCAGCTTCCACCTCTCACATGGAACCGACTTATTAAAACAATAAATTCTTAGATAAATAATAAATGATTATATTAAAATGAATAATGCAGCACAGCACCTCACACACTGTGACAGGTGTGAGGGCTATAGCGAACATAGAGAGAGAGGGGGGGGGGGTCAGGTGAGATAGTGACTATTGATCCTCAACAGTGTGTGTGTGTGTGTGTGTGTGTATGTGTGAGAGAGAGAGAGAGAGAGAGAGAGAGAGAGAGAGAGAGAGAGACTCAGTAAACATTTTCCTAAGGAGTTTATGTCTCAATCTCTAGTTTCAAGTCTTCTTCAATACAGCTGATGTTCATTCAGGCTTCAAAACGGAAGCTCACAAGCCGACGGGTGACGACACGGTGGGTGAATATTTACTCTGATTGCATTGTTAACATCTTCTATAAATTCTGTTCATTTCCATGTGTCTTCTTTTTGCACATATTTTGAGGCAACATCCAAACAGGTTTTCAATCTGGAATCAAACTAAATCTGGCGTCTCCACAGAGTTTTTGAGCAGGATTCAAAATGGGAAAGGTTCCTGTGCCAGAGCCGAGAAAATAAAAAAACTGCAAAACTGTCAGTAAACATGGATCAAACTGACACATTAGTATTGTACATCGACTCAGAGAGACTCTTGAATCAGCACATTTCTTTGGCCATCATGAAAACCATTCATTTAGCTGCTACACAACCGCAGCTCCCACGCTGACAGAAGCTGACACGAGGGAGGGAAACACATCTCCTGTGTCTGATACACACAAACGCACAATGCCTCCGCCCGGAGAGAAACTAATGCAGTGTCAGACTGAATAATGAAGCGAAATGAACGGTAATTAAGACAAGCAAACAGGCCACATCCAAACACACAATGTCAGCGTCTTGTAATTGGTCCTTAAACCCACTCAATCCTTCCATATCCATGCACGACAAAGTGAGACTAATGGATGAAGCTCAGGAAAGAGACACAAAAATAGCATCAACATAATGACGCTGACGTCTTTACGTTTCCCTGCAAGATAGAAACGACACACTGCTGCTTTAATGGACTAAATTCTGCTTGATAACTAAATAAGCTTAATATTTGAATATATGTTTAATTTACTTATATAGGACATATTGTTTTGTGTTTTCTCCTGAGTTAGGATATGAAAAGATTCTTGGATCCGCCCCTTTGTCCAGACCCACACCAAAATGTCATTAGTTCTTTCTTTGCCCATGTTCCATCCTTCCACTCAGTAGGCGACAGTATGTCCCACACTGGATAATGTTCTGTACCATGTTTCACCAAACTCATCAATCCCAGAATCATTTTATTTGACATACGTATTGATTCTTTACATACAAACACAGGAAGTGGATCTAAATGCAGCTCGTGCTCGCGCATCGAACCACGTGAGGTTAAAGAGGACAAACTGCACACGAGTGTAAAAAGCACATCACACTAAAGATATAAACAGAGATGGAGATAAACGCCATCCTTAAAACAAACCAGCGCTCTCACAAGACATATTACTCATAATCAACCAACCCACGGCTTTGAGAAGCTTTCAGCTGATTTCTCCTCAGTGTTTTGTTGTGTTGATCTGATCCTCTGAAAGGAAACGACTTTCTATAGGACACAAGTTCCAACAGCCCGATGAAACGCTGCCAGCAGGAGACGACGGGGGGTCGGGGGAGTAAACAAGTGAGACGAGCAGCCTGCAAACTAAAAGACCGTCACATTGTTTTTCTGCCTCGCTCAAGAACACACCTACTTGGTGGTAGGAAGGTGGACGGGTCTGATGGAGATGTAAGAGTTTGAGAAGTTTGTAAAGTCAACGTTGTTTATACACATGGCAGCCATTTAAAGTGAAGCCAGCGTGTCTTCATTGCCCCCTGGTGGCTGGCTGAAGTATAGGCCATAAACCCTGCCTCCTCTATGTTAGCAAAGGGGACAATGACCAAACTAAAAAGTTGAAATCCTAGTCCAATAATTTTTGACTAGGATTTCCCTGTAAGTTTTGTAAGAATTTGTCATTTGATTCTAAAAACAGGTTAAACATCATGATTGACAACTGAGACCGACATGATGTCATTACGTAGGGCAGCGCTCGTATCTGGTAGATTTAGGCTTTATTTCTGGATAGTGTGAGGAAGTAGAGACACGTCGTCCATTTTTATAAACAATTCATGATTTATCGTCCACATTCTGCCCTCTAGTGGACAAAAACACACAAAACACACTCAATGCAAACAAAAGAAGATTTTGATCATCAACAACTGATCAATTATGATACTTTTCTGCCAATCACCTCATCTGTTTGTCCACAACATCCTTATAGCAGATATAAAGCTTAAATTTAGACATAGAAAATGAATCCCAGTGCAAACACAGCCAGCCTGGCACAAGCATTCAGACAACCATGAATCAATTCTCGGTATAGTCACTGGTTTCCTTGGCAGTCCGACGGTACACAGACTTCCAAAAACATGTAACAACACAACTCGACTTTCTACAGGAAACCAAAGCTACAAAAAGTCGATAAAGTCACGAGTGCATCTGGAGAAGAGCGTCCCTGGTGTTTTCGAGTGGGCGGAGAGATTCGCATCCACAACTCAATTCAAGAAAAAGTGGTGAGCAGCTGCTGCGGCGGCACAAACTGCTTCTAATGCATCCCATCTAAAAGAGGGTATCTTGTTCTCCAGATGCCCCTACGTGCACCGAGTGTATTGTTCCAGTGCATATAAGGGGTGTGTGTGTGTGTGTGTGTGTGTGTGTGTGTGTGCTTGTGTATGCGTGCATGAGTTACATAAGCAGAGAGGGAGAAACTTTTAAAACAGATTTCATCCATTTTGAAAGAGGAAAGGCTTCAAATTAAAACACACAGGGGAGGGAGATAGTTGGTTTGAGGAGCCCTGACACCCACACTGATGTTTAACTTGCACCCACAGTGATTTGCATTGACTGTTAAATTTCTAGTCTATAATCTGGCGGCGCTCCAGGCCCGTCTCACATGCTCCTTCAGCTGCAGGCTCTGGTGGGCGAGCAGGACAGTGTGTGTGTGTGTGAGCTGTAAATGATACGGCTGCGAGCCTCTGATCATCATATCAGTCCAACATGACAACCACACTGTACCTGCACCTTTGATCCGGGCGGGTTGATTCCCCGCAGGTGTGATCCATACGTATTACATCACCCTCTGTAAGTGCATGGTGAGATAAGTCGAGTGCAAAAGGGTTTCAGGTACAAGGGAACACATTTTAAACCTGGTCTTTGGCAAACTGTCAGTCACTGAGCGTCAGGGAACAAACTGCAACTGTCTGTGATGTTGTGCAGCATTTACACATTTTGTGTGTGTGTATATACTAATTTGTGTTGCCTATTTAGGACCTTTTCCAGCATAAATACTGAGCTGGACAGGACCAGTAGACCTCATGGGGACCAAAGCTCGATCCTAATGAGGCTAAACGTCATTTCTGAGGTCCTGGTTAGGATTCGGGGAAAGATACGAAACTGTGGTTAGGTACGTTTCATTTATTTAAACCTGTGCATGCAGCCAAATCTAAAATGTGGCCGACAGAAAATGTCACAACTTCCTTCCTCAAAATCAAATTTGTAAAAAAGATCAAAATCTTTTCCGCTGTTTACCCTCAGAGACCCAAACAGTTTCTGGGTGTTTTATTTGGCTCCAGCTACATTTGTCATGCACCTCTATGGAACGAACACAACTAGGACTATAGACTTTGAGAGTAATGTTGTAAAAGTAGGCGTCGTCAGCTGCTTTGGTTAAAACTGTGGAGATTTAAATTCAAAGGAGAAGCTTATTCCGAGACAAGCAGGTGCAGCAGAGCCACAAACTAAACATCAAGAAGGCAAATTGATTAAATGACAATAAAAGCTCTAAACACAATGAGCTGCTTCATTAAAACCAACAACACTCACAATAATCCACTTTTCAATCCGACACTATTTTCCATCAGCAACTTACAGGATCCAGATCAGCCTCCTGCTTCACATGTGACAGTCAACTGATCAGTGATCTGCTCAACCATATGTATGGAAACAATCCACGTTATGACTCATCGATATGAAGCGTGTTTTCTACACGTGGAGGTCAAATGACTCTAGGACACAGACACGGACTGTGCCGTTTGTTTTTATGCGTTTAACATCAAGAGGAAACGTAAACTTTGGCGATTTACGCACAAGATTACGCACCAAATATTCTTTAGTGCACACAATGAGGTCTGGAAATGTACAAGACGCGTAATCCATTTCTACCATCATCCATTGGGGGACTTCCAATGTGACTTTAAACGCACATGTGCGCACCACAAAGTCCAAATCAGAGGGATACTGAGGTTGACTTTTCATTATGAGGAAGGTCACACTTCCTCCAGCAGGTGAGCGTGACCTTATCCCACAGAGGTCAATGTTTCACCTGGAGCCACACGCGCACAGTGGCTGATTATCTGCGAGAATAAGAACAGATTAACTCACCATTTCTCTGTGGAGACGCCGGCTCCTGAAAGCATGTCACGACTCTAAATCCCCCATTGAGCCAAAAAAAATTAAAAACCACACTGTGATTCAGTCCGAGCTCAACGCGACACTAATTACTGAAGATGAGAAGGGAGCAGTGTGGAGGCTGGAGCCGGTGGTCGAGTCCTCGGAGTGGGGGGGAACCGATGCACACACGAGAAGTGTCCGTGCGCTAAAGGCAGCGCGGAGCGGAGTGGAGCGGCGCGGGGGCAAGGGCAGTGCGCGCCCGGAGCGCGGACACATGCACCGGGGAGAGTCCGTGGATAGAGAGAGGGAGAGATCCTGCAGTGGGTGAGAGGAGCAGGAGCAGGAGGAGGAGGAGAAACCTCGTGGAGGAGCCCGCGGAGGGTTCGTGGAGAGGTGAGGAATCCCGGCGGATATTTGGAGAGCCGGTGCCGGAGATGTGGCTCAGTGTGAACTCACAGCAGACATTGACCCGCTCTCTGCTCTGTAGTCCCTCCTCTTCAGCGAGGCAGCATCCATCTCTCCCTCTCTCCCCCCCTTCTCTCCCTCGTCATGGTCACTCCACATCTGGTTAATGATGATTGTTTTATTGCATCTATGTCTTTTATTTTATTCAACAAAGGTGAACATTTTCCCTGGATCTGCTCCCTGATCCAGATCCTCACCGAAATGGAAGGAGTCCCTCCCCGACTCCCTGACTCCTCATCCTCTCCCCGACCTTCTCATTGATCCATCTGGTACTTTTTGTCTAATCTTGCTTACAAACCATCCAGCGAACATCAAGTGATGATCTTTCCTTGACCTTCAAAGTCGAAGCGTTTCCTGAACATATATAATCAACATGAGTGAGGGATCTTCAGACTCTGGTGTCCATCATGTTTTCTACACGCACATCATCCACCTCAATCACTTCCACTGACTTCACTGCTGTAGGACAAGAAAACATCAGTGCTGAAAATAATCCAGTCTGACCTGTAGCCGACTCGCTGAAACAATTCTCGATTGTGACGTATTAAAAGGACAAGAGGTTTCTCATCTGCTTTCTAGAGAAGAATCAACATCTGACTATGAAGTGTTCAGCCAGAAAATAGATTTCTGTTGTGGTCATTGTTTAAATGGTCCTTGATCTGCTGCTGCTGCAGGTTTCATTGTTTGTTAAATCGTGTCCTACACTTGAGAAGCTTTTGAGTTAAATGAGACTCTCACCTCCGCATGAAGTGAAAAACCACATGTTACAAAAACAAACATTTGCGCTCATCACACTTCAACTCCTACGAAGTCCTCGGGAAATTGAGTCCAAAATTACTTATATTGCATATTTACACTTTCAGGAATTAAATTCATTCTTTCATCTTTTGCTCACCTCTATCTTTTGAACTGAAACATTTTCTCTGGTCCTCTGTGTGATTTCCTGTTGTCCTCTTTATTCCACCAGTCAGTCCCCTTCCAGGTATTTCATATCCAGAGCAGTTACTAATAAAACATGTCCCTTTAATTTGAAATGTAACTCCAACTGCCTCGAACGATCCGGTGCCATGCGTTGGATGATGGAAATGAAGATGTGAGACCTTTAATGCTATTTAAGGAAGAATGAACACACACAGTTGCCAGTGTCAGGCTGAAATCACGATTTCTTCACATTTAGGCAAAACTTCACAGACTTGAACGATGTCTCGCTGCCCGAGGCCCTGACACACATCATCCTCTCATGCCATGGGAAAATCCGATCAGCGGATTGTGAGATATTGAGTGTGACAAACCTGTTTCCGCCTTCAGCCCCAAACTGTAATTTTAAGAGTGACAAAACAGACCGGTGACACATAACATTCCCTGAAGTTCTGTCAGAATTTGATCAGCGGCGTCCGGTGCATGGCGGCGTGACAGATGGCCCGAGGCTGATCCTCCGTCCCGCCCACGAGTTCTTCGTCAGGAGAAAGCAAAGCAGAGAGGAGAACGAGCAACGGAAGCGATGAAAAGGCTACAAACCTCCTCTCACTTTGACTCACGCTCTGGTTTAGTTGCCAAATATGTCCTCATATGAAGGAGATGGACTTGGTATTTGCTTTAGTCTGCACATGGAGACTGACATAAGGGGCAGGAAGTGGCAAAGAGGGGAAGCTAAGGTGTCTGTGCTTAAACAGTGAATATTAGTTCCAGGAGTGGGATGATACATATTGAAGAAATGCATCAAACCTGCATTAAATGATATTACAAATGATTTTAACGTGTGAAAATGTGCAGTGGGATTACATGTTCACCTTTGACCCTGTGTAGTAAGTGTGGAGGCTTTGAACGGAGGCTAGTGTTGCACAATCATCTTCCAGTAGTTGATGATTCAGTGGAATTAGCCTCATAAATGTATAAAAAAACACATGCGCATGAATGTATAAGTCATTGTTCTCACTATCTAAGTGTTATCAGGGTTCAAGACAGGAGAACATTGGTTTACTGGAAGCTTTCAAATCTGGAACGACGCTCAAGTTCAACAACCCTCAGGAGATGCATCTGTAACAATGTGCTCAGATTAGATCTGTCTCGTCTTTTTGTTCTAAATTAGATTATCACCCGCCAAAAATGTGCACATCCAACATCAACTTACATCTTTTCCAGTATATTCTTAAAAGCTGATTTACAACAACACGCTTCTCACTGTTTTCACAAGTTACACCTGTACATAGTATTTTGATAAATGCACTGACAGCGACTCTAGTTAATCTCTTCGCACTCCTGCAGTGACAATAAAGAAAATCTGTTCAGACAATTAAAGATAAACTACAAATAACGATAAATGGAGTATATAGAGGTAGTATATCCACATGGCTCCTTTGAGAAGTGAATGAAACCCACTTTGAGACTCGGTAAACAGTGGTGAGAAAAAGCTAAAAACACTTAAACGTCCAGGTTACAGGTTCAGTGGCAGCAGTAAAGTAAATCTACCCTGAATCTCTGCGTCTCTCTTTCTCATGTTCCATGTCAGACGGATCGTTTCTGTGTAACTCATCCTAATCGTCCCTAATCAGCATTTAACGAGCTTCTCAAAAAGCATCACAAACCAATCTGTGATTCTTTTTCAGTGAGTTAATTTGATAAATCAGTCGAGAGGAGACTCGGTGAGAGCAGACCGACTCCAGTGTAAGTTGATTTGAACTCCGGTAAAAGAAGATTCACTCTTACTGCTAAAAATAGCTTTGTAGACTTGGTTTGCTAATATTTGTATTTGCAATCTTGTCATCAGCCTCTTTTGAATCAGATTTTGTGTCTCGATAACGTTACTTTGCAATGTCATCAACTTAGATACAGATGTGCAGCACAGACGTCAGTAAACCATTTAGAAAAGAGGTCAATGCAACATACAGTCACCGTCCTGAGGGAACAGTTCACATTTAATGGTGGAATATTAACCTCATGCTCCTTCTCAAACATGCTATGGTTCCATTAAAGCTACATTTTGAGTTTGAGCATCTGTACATCATGTCATGCATGTGCAAAATAAAGTTTGTGTTAAGTACTACACAGGATTTATTGGTGGGTTTGTTTGTTTTTTGGCAGCCGTGAAAGTCAGTCCCACACAAATCATGAAACACATGGGTTCGTTTCCCACACACAGGCCAACTGTCTTGTGTTTTATGACATTCTAAATGCTCTTAATTGTATAAAAATAACTTGCCTTCATCCTGCTCCTCTTCTTCGTCTGGCGTGTGTCATGACAAAGATGGTGGATTCCTGCCTTGTGGTCAGTTCTGTGTCAGCTTGTTTCACAGAAATACTCTTGTAGATTATTATTTATTCTCCAGTCGTCCACGTTGAGGGGAGTCGACGGTTCAAATAAGTTTCCCAGAGTTTGGAAAAGGTCGTCATTCATCCGCTGTCTTTGTTTGGTACGATTGACTCATGAGGGTGTTTTCAGATCAGTGTCAGTTCACCTACATCTCACATTATCTTCAAAACATCAGTAAAAAGTCTGAAGAGTTTTACCTCTTGAAGCGCTGAAAGGCCACGTGAGGCTTCACCAATAAGTCTTGAGCAGATTGTGGATTTCCTCGGGGTGAATCCACACTTTGCTTCTTTTACTGTGTTTTTGGACTCAACACTGTTCCACCTTCAAACCTGTAGACGGAGGTTTGGTCTGATTCTTCCTCTTTTATCAGAGTCAGAGATCTTCCACTGAAGAAACCAGGCGTCATCGGACAGAATCAAAGTGAAACAAACCAACTTTCAGTTCCTTGTCCTACTGCTGGTTTCCCCAAAGAAGCCCTGGGCAGCATATCAGCTGTGTTTATACATCACTTCCTGGATCAAACCATGTTCCAGTGTAGTGGGAAGATATTTCAAATATTTTAAGTGCATCCACCAGACATAGTTTCATTCAACTAAACATTTGCTGGTTGATTTGTGGACACATTATTGCACAAACCTTAAATAAACTTGGTGTTTTCCTCAAAGTTCCAGTTTCACTCGGTCTCTTTGTCGAGCAGCATCTATAACACGTGGTCGAGTCGTATTAATCCACGTGAATATTGTTTGGAGCCGTGTACGTGTTGCTGTGAGTGTGTGGACGCTTCCTGCTGACACGTGATGTTTTTCACTGGCCGGCAAATTGAACTACCCCCCCCCCCCCCCCCCCGGGGGATAAATGGCACCATATTGTTTCCTAACTACCCACATACGAGGTGCATTACAAGTTGGAATAGAGGTGCAGAGGTGGCGAGAGCGAACTTTCATCTTTGCTCGTGTCCCCCAAATGGGTCTGGACTCGCCGGGTCTCGGAGCTCTGGTGTAATGGCTTCCTGATGAGCCTCACCATTTTCCCTCTGTTCTCTCTCTTCACAAAATCACATGATTTGTCTAGTTTTTCTGTAACCCAGTTTCACGGCAGTTCATTGTGAGGCTCGATCAGTCCTCGTGCCTTTGTCCTCTTGTCATGAAATGTCAATGTTTTCTGTATGTAGGCTTCTGCAAACACACAGCGTCTATCACGCTGATGGATTGTTTTGCTTGAGTTCACTTTTGCAGCTCTGATGTTGCTTTAATGGGTAAATAAATCAAAACACTATGAAATAACCAGTTTTTCCCAAATTTTGGAAATAATTTCAATATAATAGGCCGAGTATGTAGAGTTTATACACCAGCATATACTGTGTAAACTCTAGGTAGCCTACACATCGTAATCGAGATTTTTATAGCTCTCTATGGTTTCATATTGTATATACATTTTCAGATCTCAAGTGCAAAATTAAGCTTTTGTGGTAACATTCTGCATGTGGAAAAATCGAGGTACTAAAGTTAGCTTTACAGTCTGCACTCAGACAAACAGGCCTTCAGTGAAACAATCTAATGCCTTTTCAAGTACTTAACGGACATTCAGCTGCAGCCTGGAGGAAACAATGGATTTTATACTTATCACATCACCATACAGTAAATGTAAGGCTGTAAGGAAAACGTCTTGAATACTTGTGTCAGCGCAAACTAATTCATATTCATTACTTCAGATTCATGAGACACTTTTTGGTACAGGATCTCAGAGGTGGTTAAAAAAGAAACCAGTATTTACAAAGTACAGAAAATTAGGGCAACTATCAGCTAATTTCTGTGGATTTTCACTTTCACGCTGACAAACTTTGTTGGGAACTCCGCGTACGAAGTGTTACTCCAGTGTCCTGCGACTCTTTCGGTTCAGGAGACAGAGGTTGGTCCAACTGTTCAAATATCTCCTAGATGTTGTTCAGTATCAAATAGCATCATGCAAATTGAAAGATCAGTGTCGTAGAGTGAAATCTATTCTCACAGAAATATTATTCACGCAAAAATATCAATATCTGACCTGTTTAGCCTTTTATACGCTGCTGTGGAACCAGTTTGTTATTTGTATGTATTTTGAATACATGCATTTTAGATAAAATGCTTAAATAATTTGCACAGAAAATAATTCTTCACTCACGACTCCCTCACATATTTACTTTGCTCTCCGCTCCCTCTCTCCCATCCACAGAGACTCGTGGCTCCGGCCTCTTTCTCATTATGCGGCTGCTGAAATTGAAATTCATATTTGTGACCCGGCTGTGACTTGCTTTAAAATTGACTTTTAGACGAGACAGATCATCAGTGAACCTCCAGCCTTCAAACTGGGTCACATCTAAATTCCCACCATATGAATCAGATGTGTGCATCATTTCAAACCAGTGGCCCTGAGGTCTGTCCGTGGGAGGTGATCCCCTAAAATAAACGGCTGCCAATAAAGGACCCCAGATCAAAACTGGGCATAATGTGGAGTCAGCATTTCAACAAAACATTTATTCTCTTTTCAGATTGATTTATTTTAATGTACGATGTTTGTAGATGGAAAAGAAAGCAACCAAACAAATCTCTTTGGGTACCTGTCACCACGTGTAAAGGAGAAATTGACGTATTAGAGTGATTTTACTCCCGGGAGCAGCAATCACGCGAGGAGCGCTCACTCTGCAGCCACTTCTGGGGACCGAAATGTCACCCAGCTGCCAGAGAAACGCTTGGCTTGAACAATCTCAGTCAATTAAGGAGCCTTTCACTCATAAGGCTGAAAAGATGCTGCTGCACGCTTCATTGCCTTTGGCTGAAGTAACAGCGCTGACATGCCTGGAAATCAAAGCCTGGTAAAATTGGCTGATATCAGCCTTTCACAGACATATGAGGACTTTAGGTTTGCATTTGATGTAAAAACTATTTCCTTGATTCAAGTTGTATTTACTGCTGCACCTTTATTTGCCTTTGCAGCCGTTCAGCGTCACACATCAAGCTGCTTTCTTTCATTTAACACAGAAACCACAGTGACCCTCAATAGAGCTCATACCTCCACCAAGGCCCAGCGGACTTTTGTATTCAAGTCTCGCCAACTTTCACACACTCAGACATATCAGTCAATATGTTTTCATCAAGATACATAATCTGTGAATCTGTGAAAATGTCCAAAAGGTTTCACCAAAGTTTTGTGTAACCTCCTCAGTGGAGTTAATGATGCGTTTGATCCGTCACAGTGATTCTGAGCTCTTGTCATTTTGTGCTGGTGCGTTTTTCTGTGAAGCTGGTGACCCTGAGTGTCTTTCCACTGAAATCACCGTCTCTGTTTCTCTAAGCAAAAAGCCTCATTTGTCGTGATGTGCGTCTGAGCCTGAGAATCTGAGTGAGGCCCGTAGATGTTTTGCGGAGGCAGCGGAGATAACGACCATCAGCCAGGACCAGTTAGCTTTGATTGTCTCTGCCGACGCCCGTATCACTTTCTATTTCATGCTTCTCTCCAATTCCATCTTTCTGTACGGCTCTTTCTCCGTCTCTCTCGTTTCTGTGGTTCTGCTCCCTATTTATTTTCTGTTTTGACAACCTCATTTTGGCTTTTTTTACATAATGTTTCACTGCCACCGGTTCTGTTAATATCGTTCACAATGCATTTCACTGCCGTATCAAACAAAGGCAAACACGTGGGTTCAAGCAATGTTTGTCTTCTTTGTTTTTCCTTAAAATTAAGATTTCATGGAGCTAAATTGAAAATAGAAGATCCGAATATTTATGAGTAAACTGCTTCTGATGTGACTTTTAGTATTTTTTGGTTTTGTTTTTGAGTTATTTTCCAGAACACATGAGAAAGACTGCAGTGGTTTTCACTGATTAAATAAAAGAAAAGCTTTCAGACATTCAAGCCCAGATGGAAAAATCCAACAATTTGAATTAAACCGAAGAAGTAAAGAACATTCTGATCTTCGGAGCGATGACATGGCTTCACAAGAGAAAACAACGGGATTAACAGAAGATGTGATCATCATTTTGAAGAGAAGTAAAACTGATAATAACGCTAATGTTCATCTGCATCTGAATTTAGGTTTTATTTCTTCTGTAACTAACTAAAACACTTGACTTTGACATAGTTTCCTGCATTAAACCAGTAGCTGCATTAAACCAGTAGCTTTTCATGTCTGAATTCATGGTTGCCATGGTTTTCAGTGTCAGTTGCCGGAGCAACTCGCTCGGCCAGTTCACATCCCCATTGCAGGGCTGAATAATCTTCTAATTTACTTGGTCCATGTTCCCCCTCATAGAATGAAATGTTTTACTCCCTCTTGTTTTCTTTTGTCTTGAGTCAAGAAAAGAAAGTGATGCACATGTAGTGTACGGCTCTTCTTCGTTTCCTTGCTACTGTTAATGGGGACAAGTGTGAAACAGCATTTCTGTTTGGAACAATGACTTATTTTGTTCAGTCAAATAAAAAGATGATTTTCTCTTTCAGTGTTTCTCGTCTCTGGGAGGATTCAGCTTTTACAGTAGATTCACGTAAATGATGCGTCATCCCTGGATTTCAGCTTTTAGTTTGGCGAGTAAACATTTTTTTTATTGTCATGTTGATATTTCTCGTCAATTATTATCATCACCTAACACTGTTGAGGTCGGCTTGCTGCGTTTCACTAAAGCTTCCTAAAGATGATAATAATACTTGTTGATTGTATTGTTCTGAGAGGACAGTTTACCTCATGATTGCATAGTGATGAACTGAAGAGATGTCCAGTGTCCAGGCTGCAGCGCTGGTTGTGCCCTCACAGGTACATTCCTCTGCCTTGTTATCCAACAACATACAGCTGTGTTGCTACGAGCCTCTTTCCAGCTGCTGGTCAACTCGGTCAGTAATGAGCAGATTAAATCTGAGAGGTCGTGACTCACTGTCTTTCATGCAAGAATGTTGTTTGGTAGAAAACAAACTGTGCTTCACGCTCACGCTGGCTGACGGTCCACGTTAAAACACACAAACATCAGACAATTTCAAGATGAGTCAGGATTTTAAAATTGCAAAGAACCGACGGTTGTGTTTTTAATGGTTTGAATTCTCGTTGGAGTGAAGGCTTTCGTTTCAAACATCAGAGCAGTCAGCTGAGCTCACGCTCGGCAGAAACACATTGAACAGACGCCTGCTGTTCTTCTCTGCCAACGACAAATCTGTTCAACAGCCTTCAGATAAAAGTGCAGACCCCCCCCCAGACTGTGGTCAGTGGTGCTAATGGGCCACCCTGTCTGTCGGTCACTCGCAGGTTATTCAATCAGCGAATGTGGCAACGATATAAAGCTAAAGTGAAAATCACACCGCACATACCTCAACCACGGTCTAAAACTATATTTAAACCCACTAGATCCAGATTTTTATTTGGAACTGCATCAAATTGCAGACAGTTATAAATATCAGTCGTCCAATCATCACCAAGATCCATGAAGTTCCTCACCAGCATTAGATTTGTCACAGGTGACAGAGCAAAACAGGTTTCCTGACAAATACAGACACACAGGTTCTGCAGGCGTTGGACAGTGAACGCTGCATTTAGCGCAGCAACAAGCTTTTGCACAGTTGAACTGGCGCAGCATAAAATCATCTCTGTTATGGGATGAACGCAGTTCCAAAGTGATTCTCAGCAGGACAACGTTCAGTGGCTGTGTTTTCCTAATCAAACATAAAACCGTTTTATCATGTGGCAACACTTTAGTGAACATTTGGTTTAGGCACAAAAACGATTGTGTTGGAACGAGGGAAACGTGACACATTGTGGTTTGGGTGAAAATCACTGCTTTGACATTTATTGTTCAGTTGACAATGATGAAGTGAAATCGGTTCGGGGAAGATCAGGATCATGGTTTAAAAAGCAAAGCAAGCTGTTGCTCAGAAATAGGAAATGATCTTTTGTATTAAAATCCACTGAACACACACACACACACACACACACACACACACACACACACACACACACACACACACACACACACACACACACACACACATGCCTTTTTACTGAATTACTTTTTTTATTTCAGGATTAATGAAACAGAAAACCAACAGGAACATGACAAACTGTTGCACAAACTTCCTCTCTCACTCTCTCTTCTTGTTTCCGTCTTGCTCTCTCGACCCAAGACGTTTTTCTGCGATTGACGTACTCACATGATTCCCAATTAATATCCGAAGGGTCGGTGAGTTTGCCATTGTTCTGCTTGAGCAAACTGAGCACAGCCCACTGCACCAAGCAGAGGTAATTAGCTCCAATACACACACACACACACACACATACCCTTGTACGCATCCAGACACCCGTATCTGCCCACTTATACACACACACAGGAGCAGGGTGTAATTACAACACTGCCAGCAGTTGAGATCTATTAGAAGATGAGATACTCTTCATTTAACTTTCTGTAACTTTGGCCAAGAAGTAAATCTTTCATTACCTGCACACACACACACACACACACACACACACACACACACACACACACACACACACACACACACACACACACACATCATTGCACTGGCTCGCAAACTACTTGATTTCATTTTAAGGAAACTAAATTAGTTACATTTCAAACATTTTTAAGGACCTGGTCAGTAAAGATGTTTTCATTTTGTCAAGGACTAATTAAGATGCTTTAAAAAACGATGATAATATTGTACAATTGGATTATATAGTTTATTTCAAAGCCTTTAATTAAAGAAATGATGCATTGTTTACCTGAATTTGTGGGTGTTTGCCTCACTGAACGACCACCTACACCTGCCACCTGCACCCATTGGGCGGTACACACACAATGCATATGGTGCTTTATGGTCTATTTGACTCTAATCAGACATCTGCTGTATTGAAGAAGACTTGAAACTAGAGATTGAGACATAAACTCCTCAGGAAAACGTTAACTGACGTTGTAAATCAAGATGTGGAAAGTTTCCTGTCTTCAAAGTGCATATCGATGAAATGTCAGCTTTCAGTTACTACGGCCATTTATTTATTTATTTAACCAGAACGTGATCTCGTGTGATTGTAATAAATCTGGGAGTAAAAAGTGATGTTTCTCTCTGCATCACTGACGCCTGTGGTCAGAACTACTGACACACTTATCTCTACTCGAGGGGGCAGAAAAACCAGTTAGTAATTAAACATCAAACACAGCAACAGTCGTATTCGTTTGGTTCATGATGAGTGTGAGTTGGATATTTGGCTCATTAGCTGCTTCATGTTCCACTTTTTTCGTCAGGCAGCGTTTTTCAATCACTTTACTCTCACTCTCAAAAACACGACTGCACCCTTCCAGGCTGCTTGAGCCCCAGTGTTGAAACCAGTGTATTTAAATTCACATGTATTTGTGCTTTATTTAAATGTTTTACTGTGTTTGGTATTTTTCAACCAGATCACACCTCCTTCTATTTGAGCTTCTGTTCGCTTGTGTGCGTCCATTTGTGCGTTTACCTGCATATCTGCATTGTGAGTGCTAATTGTGCTTGTGTCTGCTTGAGTGTCCGCTTGTCCGTGTGTGTCTGTGTGTGTGTGTGTGTGTGTGTGTGTCTGTGTGTGTGTGTGTGTGTGTGTGGCGGCTAGATGAAGGCTCACAAACATAATTAGCTCTTTAATCTGAGTCTCTGAGCAGAAACAAGGAGGATTTGAAAGAGCTCGGCGGTTCCCTGCTGCTGCTGCTCGGTGCTGGGAGAAAACTGTCTCATGTGTCCCATTAGTCGATTCAGTGGCTGTTGGACATTTTGTTGCAGTAAATAGTACAAGAGGGAGTGAGTCTGCCAGCTGTGTAATGATTGAAAAGAGAAGCTGTGTTTTCTGTGGGTTCCGTCTGATTTGGTGTGAGCCGGCTGTGAGCTCCTGGCC
Source organism: Verasper variegatus (assembly GCA_026259375.1). NCBI lineage: Eukaryota > Metazoa > Chordata > Actinopteri > Pleuronectiformes > Pleuronectidae > Verasper > Verasper variegatus. Next base: position 1,870,307 of record CM048043.1, on the reverse strand, counting down.
ACGAAAATGGAAAAACTCTGAAGTCCGAGAGACAAGCTGGAATGGAACAATCACTGTGGCAAAATGGCTCCGAAACAATGAGGAACCAGGAGACATGAAATGATGGTTTACTGAGGTAAACACTTCAGCCAAAGAGAAGAGTGCGTAACACTGCCGAGGCCCAACAGTCCAATTAAATTCTCTCAAGCTGCACCGAGTCTCACACACTCTTCGATATCAGTCCTTTAAATGTGTCTGATTCAAGATCCATGAGTTATTCTCTGTGAAATCAGTGTTGATGCTTTAAATTCAATGAGTTCAGTTTCATCCTTCCACCAAATCTCATGGAAATCTGTTGAGTTGATTATTTTCTTATTTGAGTTGAGGAAACTACTAATGGCGTCATAACTGAAGGTAAAACATACGGACAAGATACTCATATACAAACTGATAAAGAGCCAATCAATCGTTCTACAGGTAGAAGTCTAGTTAAATATTTAAAAATCAACCACAAATAGAAAATAGTTTGACTGAAGCAAAAAGCAAACAAATACAAGAAAGAATCAAGTTATTATAAAAACTGTTCCTCAAATTTATAAATTATGATTAAAGTAGATTTATTTTTCTTGTGTTGAAAACTAAATTATCATCATCTTCATGGTTTAATTAAGTTAATATATTTATGAAATGTGACTGAAGTGCGACACGATGAAGAAAGTTAATTAGTTGTTTTTGTTGTTCGGCTCTTCTCACCTCCCATGATTCATAGTTTGTTGTTCCTCAGTCAGTTTCCAATCTAAGACTGACGTGACTAAAGGTCACTGCACTGTGTATTTTAAATCACATGTTATTCATCATGTGTTGCATTGTTATTCCATCCACTGAGTTATGATTAATGCTCCTACCACACTGGCTTAATAAAATGTGAAAAGTTTTTTTTTTTTAAACGACCAGAAGCAAACATGTAGAACTGAAAGAATTAAATCCATTTGCAGGAAGTTTGTGAGAAGACATTTTAATTGACCTTCAGACTGTTTGCTCCATTAATATTCAGGCTTGTGGAGGGAAGAGAAGTTACAATGTGAAGTTGAGATAATGTGTGTGTGGAAAGTAAATGAGGAAACTCATCTGTTCAGCATGAGAGCGAAGCAGCAGCTTCCAGTGAGGAAAGCACAGTTGTACTGAGCAGTTTGAACTAAATGTGATGGAACTTTCCATCCAAAGATATGATGGATAAAATAGATACAACTTTTTAAACGTGGCATTAACATGTGTCTCGGGGGTTTGAACCCAGGTGGACATGAGTTCACATCTGACATCAGGATGCGTCAGAGGTGACGACCCACCTCCCTCCTCAAAATGCAAATAGTCACATCGGCTATATATCATTTCTGTTTGCAAAGACTGAATATGTTGTTGTTTTTAACCAGATTGTGTTTGTGTGTGTGTGTGAGAGAGAGAGCACTGCAACCAGAGGTAAATCAATCCACTGTGCACAGCTGTAAAAACATTTTAACATTTGAAATAGTAGAAATAGAATAAAAATCCATATTTCAGTCACTATTAATAAAGTGGCAGAGGCTGTAAATAAATCCATATTTGTGAAACGCTGGGAAGTGTAAAAATAAATTTGAGTTCGTTGTGAAACCGTCACGATTCAGAGGACGTCAGCCGAGTGGGCGAATCTTCAGTGGACACACTTACGTCACACAGAGAATAGAACGTGGCCACATGCGTCTCGGACAAACTCTGTCTTTAAGACCATGGTGTTGTTCTCATATCTTACACTGTTTGCAGTCTGTCCTTCTGTCCTCCTGCTCTGCAGTGACGCAGCACAAGAAACTAAATGTCCAGACATTAAATCGACAGAATGAGACCAATTTCCTAAATGCATTTAAAATGTTAAAGCACTAAAAGCCAATTAAACGTTCAGATGGGGGGGAAACGCCGTGAGGATCTGACTTTCCTTTGCATTTAAGCGGGCGCCATTGAAGTTCACCAAAGGGACAATTGGTGTCTGTGTTTACCGCGGTCGTTCAGATTTTCCTCACCGACATTTTTCGTTACCTTTCCTCTGTGTAATTTAACCCCCCCCCCCCCCCGACCGCAGCAATTTAAAAGCTCCAGCCATTACACCCCCGTCATTTCATCTGCTTAGCATTTTCCCAGTTGCACAAACGGCATCAGAGTTTGACAAAGGCCAGAGTTCCTCCTTTGGCCTGTGTGTGAGCGGGAGGAGGCTTCTGCTCCGAGGCCTTTTCCCGGTTCTGCTGCTGCTGCTGCCGCTCGACTTGGTTTGATTGATCTTCCAAAAGTTCTGGGAGACTTTCAGAAAGCCCGATTGCCAGAGAAAGTATTTCCATGGCTAAATATCTTCACAAACACCATCTGTGCCGTGTAGGTGGCAACAGGCAGGAAGTAGAATTGTTCCATTTATAATTTCCCCCATTTTTCCACTCAGGGAGACGATGATTGAGACGTCTGATGACTCCGATTTAAATACTGTCGCTACAAGACGCAGCGTGAGGCCTCTCGGAGAGGTTTAACTTTGTTCAACGCGCCCTCACACAAAGTCTGCTCCTCTGTCTTCTTCATCTCGAGCTCTTTTAGCTTCATCAGCCACTGGCATTTGATCAACTTTTGATCAGGAAAACAACCTATTCGCTGTTGGAGTTTCATCTTAAAGAAACTTATTTAGAAAACACAGTTGCAAAGTGGACATGTTACTTTACAATTATGTTAAAGTGGATAAAAACAACACATGTGGCTTCATTTATATGGAAACTGGTAGAATAACATGTATTTGTAGCAGAAACACAATAATAATAGAAGAAAAAAACATTCATAGGAAAAGTAGTCGTCAGAAAACAAAGCAGGAAGTGACTCTGCTCGTCTGACCCTCTCTCTGGAGTGAACTGTGTCTGTGAGGTGTAATCCCGGCAAGAAGATAAACATCATCTGACAGCATATTACTTTTCGTGCTCTTCCCTCATTCATACATCTGGCCTCAGGTTTGTGTTTTTACACAGAGCCGCGTTATCTGAGAGGAAATGGAGAAAGAATTACAGCGTGCAGATGTAAAACAGAGATGTGAAGTATTTCTTAAAGAGGGTTTATCTTAGAGAAAGAATTTATGAGGCCTCAAAGCACAAAGAGGACAAAAACATATTTTTGTTCTTCTGCAGAAGAAAACCCAATTCAGTCTTCTGTCCGAGGGTCCATCATGTTTCAGTTTGTGTTATTTAAAGCTGTGAGATAATGATGGAGACTTTTCCCAAACCAAACCTCCATTAAAGCCAAACTTTCCTTTTCTGTCCTCTCCAGTCAAAATAAAAACAGAACCCGAACAGGCAGCATGAGCGAATCGGTTTGTGAGGTCAAGTGTTGGAGAAGTGGAAACTTTGACCTGCTGGGACATTAAAAAATCTAAGTTTCTCTCAAGTCAGTGGAATTCTGTTCCTGGCAAATTTGAAGGACAAAGACTGGATGTGAAAAACTGTCAGTGAAGATAATCCAGGGTTTCACAGAATCATCCAATATTGACATTTGTCTGGAAGTGGCTTTGCTTTTGTCCTCGTTCAAAAGCAAACTTGTAACTTCACTTTATGTAGAAAGAAGGAAACAGTGAGTTCATCAGTGAAAGAGTCGCTGCCCTTTCTCTTCGTCGGGACTGGATGTCTCTGGAACATGAACACCAGGACATACTGTACGTCAGTGTGATAATAACTACCTAAAAGGACAGAATCCATCTTTTGAGGAACATTTATTCAATGTTTACTTTGACCCTCTTAGAAAAACCATTGTGTTTCCCTTCAGGTGAGTGATGCAGTCTCACTTTGACGATGACCTTGGCTGAATATAAGCTGCAGTGTGTAGTCTGTGTCTTTTCATTGGCCATAGATAACAGAGATAAAATATTCCTGTAAAGAGCATGTAGCTGTTTTTCTGTAAATATAAATATATCAAAGATAACCAACAGACCAGGTCCCTGCTCTCATGCATAACAACATGTTTCTTCACTCCGTGGCTTCCTCCCGTCATAATCAACAACAATCTATCACAACTCCTCTGGAGCATAAAAGCACAAGGTACCAAAGGTGAACCTGCTAATTACACAGATTTATGCACAAACGTGTGCTGACAGATGTTTGATTATACTGTAAATCAGAAGTTTGTTTGAGATCATTCAAACTGCAGCAGACTGACGACAGCGAGACGGGACCTGAGCTGCAGACACTGTGAATCAAGATGAACGTCTCCACTTCCTTCAGATATCCAGAAATAGAGTTAAACTGTGGTGGATACGAACGCTGTCGCTCTCTAGTGTACTTTGACTTTTTAGTTCTCTCCATGTCCCGTCTGCCAACATGGAGGAGGTGCAGTTTCTGACTTATACTGCAGCCAACCACCAGGGGGCGATCAAAATGCCTCCCCTTTTGTGGAGCTGTCTATGTGCACTTAATTATAAATAGTGAACTGTGGCCTAAGTAAATGCCGGATTGCAGTTGTTCATTCTGACCCTGTGTCCAGGATGTTTTCGTATCGAGCCTCAGCTGCAGAACTAACTGTGATAAAAAACACTGCATCCAAGCTTGTGGGATAATTGGCCCATTATCTGCCAGAGGTCAGAGGTCAGGCTTCGCTGCACAACACACGACAGGTGACTGAAGGTCGCCTCAGCAGAGCAGTCAACTGCTGACACGACGACCTCCGGAAAGTCTTTTAAATTGAGCCGGATTCTTCTTGGAACAGGATCCAGGAACTTTAAATTGGGACCAGCAACTACTTGAGTGGCTCACGCAGCGCAGAATGAAAGTCTGAAAATAAACGTTATATTTAATATGATCTTTTTCATTGAAATTACTCATAAATCGCCTGTTTACTTATTTTTGATGCATTTTAAAGAATCATAAACCTATGAAACCTCTCTTGTGGGACATACACATTTCTAAACATTACAGCAGCCGCATGTATAAGTATAATGTCATAAATAAAATAAGATCAAACTGAAATGTGTGGTTAATAAGATCGACAGAGGATAAGATGCCCCAGTAAGGCAGGTGACATTTATATATAGAAACAATGGAATCATATCTAATAACAGATATGAGTCACTTGGTTTGCAGATTAGTCGATGGAACAGTTTTTGATCATCTCCTGGTTTTGCTGTAAGAAGTTAAAACCTCTGTAATATTTTCGGGTTCAGTCCTTGTTGGTTTCAGAAGATGAAGTTTGAACCCAGTCGATCAGCTGACTGACGAGTTTCTGACTCTTTAACTGTGACTCTCTGATATGATAACGTCAATAACCTTGCATCTGTGACATTTGGCAGAACCACGAATAGCCCACCGCCTGCAGGACCCACAATGCATTAGTGTTGTCATCGTGGCAGGACAGTGAGGGTGGAGGTCTCTGGATGTGTATCTATCTGTGTGTCTGTATACAACGTTTGTGCGTTGTGACAACACAACGTGAATGAGCCGACCAGCGCTGCGGGACATGAGTGTACGATGTGTGACCCCGGCCTTATGTTGCTCTTTGTTTTCTCCCTGAGGCCGAGCCGCTCAGTGTTTCTATATGTCCCCCCCCCCCCCCCCCCCCCGCTCCCCCACACACACACCCCTCCCCCACCCCCACACACCTCCCTGTTTCCCTACAGAAACTTGAGAGGTGGTGACAGACTCTGCTAAAGACAACATGCAAGTTTAATAAGGATTCAACCGCTGCTGGTCCTCCGCATCGAGGAAGTCAAACACGAGGCTGTTGTATATGAGCCACAGATTTCACTGCACGGTCGTGTGACTGTATTGTTTCACTTTATCTCTCCTAAGAGAAAGTAATGGATTATAACATAAACTTCTTATTTAACGATGATGATGGAAGTGGAGGAAAAGTTAAAAGATCTCAATTCATCCAGAATATTTGAGATATTTCACATAAAACCACAAAGTTTATTGTCTGTTAACGGTAAACGTGTCTAAAAATCTGAGCAGAGTTGGTTCATCATCCGTTATATTGATTATCATGAAATAATTGATTGTTGCAGTTTAAGGTTTGAACTCCTGTGCGAGCAGTTTGTGACCATGTGTGTGTGAGTCTGTGTGTGTCTGTGTGAGTCTGTGTGTGTCTGTGTGAGTCTGTGTGAGTCTTCACATGCTACAAATGGCATTTAAAAGGAAGTGGAGCATCCTGTCAGTCCCGTTAAGCTCAGCCGGCTCTGCTGTCTCTTCACATTGCTGCTGAGCTTATGTGAAAAGTGCAGGGTGTGAATGGTTCTTTAATATTATCTGCTAATACCGCTGAATGTCAGGGTGGAATGTATGTTCTCCCCCAGCGGCCCGTCGGAACACGGCTTATTAGAAGCTCTCAGAAGTCGACTTCTCGTAACCCCACAGTGTCTGAGTAAATAACAGCCCAGGGTCCCGCTCAGCTTTACAGCACTTTGCTCTTTATGATCATTTCACTTGTTTTACTAACATACAGAGTTTTGCTTTCTTTAATAACCTCGGGTCCAGTTTCTCTAACAGAGACAATGAAACTCACTCAAAGATGAAGTTTGTCGCCTGTTCATATTACAAATGCCTTCAATTCTTTTATTGTCTCATAAGTTGATCTTTCCTGCTTCTCTCTCCAGGCCGGTTGTGTCCCCTGACCCAAGAGAAACATCGGTTCTCCAGGGAATGAACTGAATTCCCCCCCAGGAAAGAAAATGTGTAATGTACTTCTGTGAAAAGAGGAACGTGTGTGATGTTTCTGTGTTGTTGATCCTGCAGGATTTCAAAGAAACGCGTAGAACAACAAGTAACTCATCAATTTAAACTCATTTCAAGTTTTCCTGCAGCCTCCTGGTTAAATGTCCGGAGCAACTGACTCAGAAATGTAAGTTCTCACATAACAGCCCCTTTGGAAAATGTTGTCTCGTCAACAAAACCGACTTTACGTGCACCAAGAAGCTCTAAGGCCGACAGGAGAGAAGGGAAAACCCCAGTCAGTTTAATATGGGTAATTTTTAAATCCTCCCACTGAGCTGAGGGAGGCTGCAGACTGGGATGTAATCTGGTTTCATTGCTAATATAATAAATATTGATTAGTGTAGCAGTGGGGAATTTTAAAAAGTCCAAGCCCACAGTTTATCTTAAAACTCAGAATAAATTATAGACTTTAATTAAATTGTACTTGACTTGCGGCAAATTTTCAGACTGAATTAATGAACAAAAGAAATATTTGCTCTTTACATCAAGAGAAATACATTTGGCCACAGGGGGGAACGAGTGGGACTATGGAAACAATAAGGTTGTGTGTTCACCTGCTGTTTTAAACACGCAACAAAAGGCAAACGACTCATTTCACTTTGTCAGTACATGAGTCAGACGTTCTGGGTACTTTTATTCAATCACATTCAAAAATATGGAAAAACTCAATGAAACTTTTTACCTTGTTCAGACAGATGTGTAGACAGATTTTAACTATTTAAGTTGTGCACAAGAGACATTTATCAAGTCACTATCTTGTTGGCTGTCCACCTAACATGGAGGAGGCAGGGTTTATGAGCTATACTGCTGCCAGCCACCACGAGGATCATGTTGTACATCTTTGAATTCAGGTGATGGGTAATCTGGTGGTTTTCTTTCACCTGAGCGTGTTTGGACGGAGACGGATGGAATTTGTGGCCGCGATGGCTAAAAGCTGCAGATGTTGACAGGAGGGACGAGCGTTGAGTGATGTGTGTCATTGTGTTGTGGCAGAAGATTGATGCGTCCGCCCCGGTTTCCTGTTTCCATCCATGTGACCACTGCAGAGACCCTTTGACCCAGAAATCAATGCCGATCAGATGTTAGTGGGTATTGGTGGGAGTTGTTTTGTCGATTGTTAAAGGCTGAATAGAAATACGGAGCCCGACAGCAGAGCTTCGACTCACTGGGCTTGTTTGTGACTTCTTTACATCGCAGACACAGCCGCTGTACTTCCTGTCAGAGAACACAGGGAGATTCAGGGGTCAGACATCAATCATCTCTGCTGTCATCCGTTAAATGTCTGTTTGGTTCACGTCCTCTGAATTAATATTGACTCCTGAACCCGCTCAGAACGGGTCACACACAGATGATATTATGGCTGTTGTCAAGTAAAAGCCTCGCACGTCCTAAATGTCAACCTTTCAGGAGGAGCGGCCTGGTTCCACCGGGGACGCTCGGGCATTTCTGACATCAACGAACCTGAGAGGTTTATGGCTTCAACTCGCAGAAATAAGAGGAGGACGAGAGTAGTGGAAGAGGGAGAGACAGGATGACAGATGCAGAATACAGCGAAATGATAAATGAGAGGGAAAGAGACAGATGGCTGCATGAAAAGACAGAGGAGAAAGGAAGGAGAGGGGAAGGACGAGGAGGAAGAGGAGGACGAGGAAGGTGGAGATTCTGGAGAAAGAGATTTTGAAGAAGTAGATGCACAAAAATGAAAAGAAAAGGTGCATGAATAAAAAAAGGACGCGTGACAATCGTGAAATTAAAAGTAAACACCTGTTACCACAACCAGCAGTGATGTCACAACGTACCAAGACACCGCACTGCAGCGAGATGAGGAATCAAACCACCGACATCAGCAGAAACTATATTCACAACCATATTTTCAGTGAGTCCCTTCTCTTCATTTCCATTCAGTTAGTTACTAAATTAATTTAACAGTCTGACTCTTCTTCCCTAAATTCAATTTGCACTGATGCAAATGAATAAAACATGCACGTTAGCGATGTGAAGCAGCCACTAATTCTATAAACCAACAGAAATGTGTTCATCTCATTAAGATTTCAGGATTTAACTGTAGAATCCAGGGATTAAGCAGGTTTTTTATTATTATAGAGAATAATTAGTTTGTGTGACTCGTCCGACCTCAGGAGGGAAAAGGAAAGAAGAGAGAATATCTGGTCGTCAAAGAAAGAGGTGGTTCAGGACAAATATCGGCACTGTTCACCGGTGAGAATCAAAAGCAAAAGAAAAGATAGAGGACAAATACAACATGTGACTAAATATATTTTAATATATAAATAAGAGCATGCGATGGCTGAGAGCACCACAGGCAGATTGGAAGTTTACTGTGATGCCCCCTGAGTCTGTTTGTGTTTTCATGAGCACAACATTTCTACCTCTAATATAAAAGAGAAAAATATATGACGCACAATTACAGCAACTCCCTGTGATTGATTTCTGTTCGAGAGCTCAGCTTCTCCACTCCACACAATTTACTGTAGGCAGCAAAGTTACTGTGAGTTTCTTTTGGGTAAGAACCATCCATCAGCCCTGTGTTATCTGTCAGACTCTTTAGCCCTGCTCAGCATTCATTAATAATGCTGTCAACCCCAATTCCCCTTCCAGACACAGCTCAACTAAGCCAAGTGCGTTTCCACAGAATAACAACTGAGCTGTGCACTTACACTTTCCACCAGTTAGAAAAGAGCGCAGTGGAATTTAGTGGTGATTTGGATTATTTCTGTCCAATGTACAGACAAAGAAAGCAAATGATCAGAAGATCTGATATATTGAAGGAGTTCAAACAGGAATCTGTATTTTCATTTTCATGCCTTTCACGTCCTCCTTCCAAACTCTTGGCATCGAGAGGGAACATCGCCGCTGCTTGCAAATGTCGTGACGCTCGATGGCACATTTGGTTTTATTGAGATAAGCAGCTCTCGTCAATCAGTTTGACACCAGCTCAGGAAACACAGACTTGTTTGTCCGTGTGGCGACTGGCGAAGGCAATTAAGAAGAAGTTAGACTCTTTTTCTATTCAGGATCCAAAGCGTAAAACTCATCAGTGGGAACTCAGCATCAGCCTGTTAACGTCCAGACGGATGAGTCACTGGTTTTATATAAAATGAGTCAAAACAACTTATTTTAAATGGACGTCAGTGGGAGGATCGTTCAAATCAAGTTTCACCACCACAGTCTTTAGCAGCAATGTTACGATTTATCTTTATTTTCATCATTAGCTTTGTTACATCATCAAAACAACAGAGAAGTGGAGTGTTTCACATTTATATTATATCATTAGCTTAAAGAAATTACGTCGCTACCAGTTGGCAAATAAATATGGACAAATTGCCTCCACTTCCTCTCACTATCCAGATTCATTACGTTTCAATCTGTTTTTCATATCCTCAAATAACGAATCAAAACCAAACTTATCAGGAACGTGAAGACTTGAACAAACATCAGTGTGATAAGAATTATCTAAAATGACAATAACCATCTTAGAGAAACATTTACTTGACGTGTACTTTGACTGTTTAGTTTTTCCATGTCCCATTCGCCAGCCAGCAGGGGGCAATCTATATGTTTTGGCTTCACTTTTTGGAACTATCTATGGTCCTTGCCAGGTGCTTTGTGAGGTTGGTAATTTTATCTTAATTTATCTTAATCGATTTTGAAATAAATCCTCATGAATCTCCTCGTTCTTCAGATTGAATTAGATTCTTGTCTCGTTGTCTTCTTACGGCGACAGGCAGCAGCGATGTGAAGCGAGCAGAGAAACCAGAGAGGTGAGGTTTAAGTCGTCCTGACACCAAACATCTGTTGTACTCACGGACTTGTTGAACAAAAGCCCAATCGCCGCCAGGTCCAGAACCGCTGTTCTACCCGCCGCAGCAAACATAACTCAACTGACGGCAGGTTGAATAAAGTTCACGCTCCTTCAATGCATCACTTAGTGCTGAAGCTGTAAAGTAGCGCCGGGTCCTCTGCAGACATCTGTGCATCCATCCTGCTCGTTGTAGCACCGCAGCACAGGAGCTGCCCATTAAGAGAAACCTCTGTTTACTTACATCTGGACATGGATTTATTCAATTTGCTGCCAGCTCAGAGTCCGAGCCAGGTCAGACCTGCTTATCCTGGCTCATTACATCTTCTGCAGTTAATGAAGTGTGTCTGGTGCAGCCCAGACGCACAAGAGGCCACACATTGCATTACGTCAGCGTGTTCCAGTAAGTGCTGTCGCTCCCCAAACGTAAACGCCTGCTGCAGTTTGAAGTCCAGCTCGGCGTTTTGATCGTCCTCGAGGACACAGGGCAGCGTCTGTGCAAGTGCAGCTGTTGCAGCCGTGTGATGTCTGTGCCACGTGTCACTTTCATCCGTCAGCTGTCGACTTCTCTTTTCTGTTACTGGTCCAATGCTGGAATATTTACAGAGAGAACTCAGGTGCAGGTCGACTTCACGGTGTGAGACTTAAGACTCTGAACCTCAGACTGTTTGTTTGTGTCCTTTTGTCCAGCTCCGTCCTCTGAACCGTGGACATTACAAACTGCAGCTTTCATCCCTGACTGGAAGTGCTGCAGCCGTACAGTCTTTCTACTTCACTGTCTTACAAAACGCTCGTACGACACCACCAACACTCGTTCCACGCTCAAAGTCACATTTTCAACGTTACCTAATCTCTATAAACACATTCTTCATGTTAATAAACAGAATCTGAAGGCGAGGGACAAGATCTCTGGTTTCTACTTATAGGTTATTCCTCTTTTTGGGGTTTTGATAAACACCAGCTTGATTTCTGCTAAAAGAAACCAAACTAAAATGCAGACGCCCTTTCAAATAAAACCACTTAATAAAAATGTTAAAATGATAATCAATATAACTGTGTCAGCAGAGACAACCTGACATGAATCAAAGTGGAGGATGCATGAAATAAAACCATGCAAACATCAGTGACAGACAGTAGAATTACAACTACTACACACATTGATGGAATGAATCGTCATTTATCCTTTATCTTGTTCTATTCAATCACATAATGACAGTAAATTAACAGCAACGTCTCCAACATCCAAACACTAACAAACCTCCTTTGGCCTCAACTTGACTCAAACGGCAGCAGCAGCACGATTCAGTGAGAATGTTGTTATAAAAAGAAACTTGAACAACAGCTCCATCAGTTCCTCCACCGCCACAGGAATGTGTGGAGATAGATAAGAGTCATTGCTCCTTCCATTTACCCCAAACACCACATTTCCACTGCTCACATGAATGTGGCGGAGAGAGGAAATGTGGACGGTAATGTTTCTTTCTGGGTGATTTTTCTTTATGGAGGCAGCTGAGGCGAATACAGAGGAGCCGCTCACACCGAGGCCACCGAGGAAAACCAGCACATTTAACATGGAACTGTCACAGCTGCAATTCTACGGGAGAAAGTTCCACAGATGAGTCACGTCTGTAAAGTGTTTGTGTTGTTGAATCGGCGATCAGCATCAGCCGGTGTCACACAGAGTTCAGCAGACTGACGACTGGAACCGTCCAGAGGTTTGAGACGTTGAGAAACCTTAGAATTAACGATTCAAACTTTACCTCATACAATTAAAACTCTGGTTATTTGACGAGACTTTCAGTGGATGAGCAAAGTGTAAAATTCATGATGAGGGAGGGTCAAGGTGAGAAGATCATCAGTCTTAAGAGAGAAGATTCAGCAGCTGACGATGACCTCGACAAGATAAGAAATACGATAAGATGATGAAATAATAAATGAATCCTTTAGTATTCTCACAACTGGGAATTTTGCTGTGTTACAAAGACAGAGGGGAAAGTAAAAATATGAAAAGTAAACATGCAATATAAACATCTACAAACACATAAACATCATCTTAAGGGAAATGTAGAAACACCTGTGAATATGTGAATTTAATGTTATTGTACATATAGAATTTACATGTATCTGTGTATCTGTGTCATCCTCAACATCATAATCAGTCAGACTGATGTTAATCATAAACGTCTTTATTTCTCTTTTTTAAATTCACTTATTTCTTCCATGATTGTTCCTCTTTTTTCAAATCAGGGTTTAAAGTCACTTTAATCTGTTTTGCTGGTTTTAAACAAATTGTTTTAGGATCTCATAGAATCATTTTTTTTATCAACGATGATAATCTTTCGGTGAAACACGGTGGCAGCTGTTATTTTTTAGACATGATGCACACGTGCACTTTCCCATCAACCCCTTCTCTCAGTCGCCCTAACGAGAGCTGACAGTTATTTTGGGGAGAGAAGGCGGAGACACTGACCTGATGATGTCGTCTCCTTCAGTTCCAGACGATGTCACCTCCCCTCTGGGCTGAGCTGCCTCACGTCGCAGCGTTGACCCACGAGGAGAAGAGAACACTGATCTCACAGCACCGAGCAGGAAGGAGCTGCATGAGGCACCAACAGGACTGACCTCAGAGCAGGAAGAGGAAATATGTCGGCTGTGTGGAGCTGCACGGTGAACAGGTGGATTCAGGACGGAGGCACGGCTCCTTCGTTATCTCAGGAGACTGTGGAAACATATGGTTCCCTGTGTGTGTGTTTCTTTTTGTGTGTCTTGATAATTTAGTTCCTTCTGTGGGACATATACGTCGTTTGTGACTTGATCGTGATGTAACTTTTACACTTAGGACTCCAGCAGGGAAAGGTTTTAATGGCCGAATTTTCCTGAGCTGGAAAAACCTTTAAAACAGCTCCTTGAATTTAAAATGATCTACATTCAGGGCGTGTGTGTGTCGTCCATCTTTACTTACAATCAATGGATCTGACCTGACGTCGCACCCTGTGACCTGCAGACAGTTTGTAATGTGAAGCTGCAGCATAAGTGAACTTCACTGATTAGTCCCCCCCCACCCGTTTGATTCACAGCCTCCCGACTGCGAATAGTTCAGACTCCTAGTGGTAGTCATAAGTAGGGCGAGTGACATTTATCTTTTTATTGCAGACTCCCACTTGAGCTTGATAATTGCAGAAGGGCGTTAAACTCAGAAAGCAAACAGACGTCTTCAGTCTGCTGGGATTTAAAAAAAAAGAAACAAAAACAACAGTTTGATTTAGAGAAATGACATTTATCACATCTATAAAAAGTGAGCAGCGTCTGCGGCTGGTGAAGAGAACATGTCAGCTCATATAAGTGCTTCAGAGGAAATGTTATTCTACATGATTCCAACAAATACACTTCAAAAGAGTGTATTTAAAGTGTATTTAAAGTGTATTTAAAGTGTATTTAAAGTGTATTTAAAGTGTTGTCCACAGCTTGAACTCGTGATCTGCTCTATTAAAGACGGGGAGACATTCTGACCACATTACTTTTCATTCAGCTCCACTTCTCTCATTCAGCAGCACATTTCCTCTGCCCGTGCTGCAGCTCGCCGCCAAGAACAAGAGGCAGAGAAAAGACCAGGGAAGATTGATTTTCAGCTCAGATCCGATTCCACCTGCGCGGGGAGGTTTCGTAATTCCACCATTTTGGCCCAGACTTCACGATGACTTCAAGGACGCGCTGGAGCTCAGAGGTCGTCTGCGGATATCAGCGAAATGCCGAAATTCTAAAAAACGCATGTTGTACATTTGAGCCTCCACCTTTTTAAAAGCCGTGTTTCCTTTTCACTCGTCTTTTTGAACATTTCATTTCAGACAAAACACACAAAGGAATAATTTGTTCCCTTCTTCAACGCAGCACATCAAACATTTTCGCTCTCAGGGAACAATGTGACCGAGGTGAGGAGCCTGTTTGTGTTCTGAACAAAGCAGCTTGAACAGAAGCTTTTAGGGGATTTTCACAGAAGCAGCAGCAAATCCCTGGACAGTTTGTGGATTTACATGTTGGACACATCAGCACAGAAGAAAAGTGTTTTATAAATGAGGGTGTTTTATCCAGCGGCCTCCAGCAGTGAAGAGCCTGGACGCACACGAATGGGCTGAATGATGAAAAGTAAAGAGGCCGCGTGTCGTTTCCCCGCCTCTGAGTTTAAAAGTGTTGTTTCCCTCCGCGGTCGCCCCCCCCCCCCGGTGCCGTGTTTCCGAGGTGTGTGGCTCCGCAGCGAGATGTGTGGTTTAATCAGGACTTAATTAAGCACGGTCGATGTTTGGCGCACACACCCACGCGGGTCGGCCGTGCACGTGGCGAGAGGGAACACAGATGCGGAGCGGTTACAGTCAATTAACCGGCACTAAATGGCAATTCCAACCTAAAGATGGGGAGCTGCCACTTCTCACTGCACGCCCCGACTGCTGCTGAAGTTTGGCTCCGACCACGAGAGGAGCCGCTCGCCAAAATCTGCAAGTCGATGTCTTTTCAGTCACCGGAGGATACGAGAGGAGCTGTCACCAAGAACGTGATGGAGTGATTCCCTGGCTCCATCACTTCATTGACATGAGACTTGAAACTATAGAGCCGACTTGTATTTTTCTCAAACTTAGGTTGAAACGTGACAAGTAGCACTTAAAAATAAATGAAACATTACCTCCACACATTATCCACCAGGTGTTTTCCTGCAAAACCTATTTTCTGCTTCACTTTAGTTTGATTCTTCTCAACTTCAAAGCAGCTCGTTGCAAAATTATAGCGTGTAATTGAAAAAAGCACCAAAAACATATCCCATTTTCTTTGTGTTTTCCTTCATTCATATAAATTTATATTTTGTGGTTTGTTACAAGATCCACAACAAAGTTTTCCAGTGGATTTGTCAATTAAAATGTTATTTTCGTCCACCGGTTGTGTCAACATTTGTTTTAAATGAGTTATATCCGGTTTTCTCTGAACGATCATCATTTCCTAAGCTTAACCAGGTGGTTATTGCTGTAACCATGACAACGAGGCTCCGCCCTGACCTTGAAAGTTAAGTATTTAAGTAAACACGAGATTCAATCCCAATCGTGACCTTCCCCAAAAACCCGAAGTCATTTCTGCCTGAACTTAATCAAACCTTAAATATTGAGTCATCTTATTCAAACTGATTCATTCAGTGATTTGAAAACGTTAATAATGAATAATGTGACTGGATCAGAAAACAGGATTTTGTTGCTGTGTCCATCTTTTCTGTTTTTAATAAAGTTTTCTTACATGAAATGTGAAACTTGCTGCAGAGAATCAAAAGCGTTTCCAAAGTTCATCTCAAGGGCGTTTTCACGTTGTGTTAAATTTAATTAAATTAGACACGTATTCAATTTAAAACAATCAGAGTCAGAACGTGTGATTCATAAAACACGAGGTTAACTTCAGGAGTAACAGAGAAAAACAAACGTTCGGTGACAAATGAAAACTCAGACGAGTTTCTCTTCATCTCCACGACGCTGAAGTGCCAATTACCTTTCATATCACTTCAGCGCTCTGCACAAATGCGTAATCCAGCGTGGCCTGTCGATCTGTATTCACACGGCTGAGAACAACAGACAGGCCCCAGTATCAACTCTGACAGATGATTATTTCATATGAGCAGCGTCTTCACGTCCAGCCGCCGAACGCTGCCGCTCACAAACGACACGCATCAGCGCAGCTGTTTGGAGACGTGGCGGCTGCCGGAGGGCAAAATGTGACAGAACGTGCTCTGCTACTCTATCGCTCTATATATACACACACTTTAATATACCACAGTCTATTGTTGTGTTAAACTGGCTTAAACCTCTGGATTTGCATTCTGTTAAAAAACCGCTGCACCAAACGGACGCAGGATACGTGAGACAAATAAATCTCCAGCCTCGTTGTGTGATGAGGTCTGAGTGAGAGAGGATGATCATCTGCTGCTGGTTCAACTTCTTGTTGGACAAGTTCATCAAAAGCCTTCAAACGCTTTTCAAACTGTATCACCTGCTGAGGCCACGACCTCAGATTTCACACAACGCAGACACAGAAGACATGTTTCCTGCAGAAGATGACTAATAACAGCTGATGTCAATCTTCATCAGCAGAAGTCTCTCTCTCTCTCTCTCTCTCTCTCTCTCTCTCTCTCTCTCTCTCTCTCTCTCTCTCTCTCGCCTGTTGTTTCTTTGTCGCTCGTCATCTGTAAACGAGGCTTCACGCTGTTTCCTTGTTTCCCAGAACGAAGCCTGTTACTCCTCATCACGCCTCCTTCTCCCCGCTGAGGTTTGTCCTACTCAGACGAGGAGCAGAGGGTTAGAGAGCGGGCGGTGCAGGGGGGGAGGCGTCTGGAATTTGAATATGTGATAGACACACCAAGCTGGGAACATGTTGTCTGGAGTTTCCCATGAGGTGAATGGTTTTATACTGTTTGTTTCAAGCAGGTTAATTGTTTGAATAACATCTCTATGAACTTCAGTGAGAAACTGAAGCAGACTTCAACGATCTAAACTCACAAGCTAGGATCCAGCGTCAGGTTTTCTCTTTCAGACCCAAATTGTTGAGGTGCTGCTGTGTTCAGAGGTCAGAGGTCAAAGGTCACTGTGACCTTGTACAGAGAAAACATCTCGACTCAAACTGCGCTGGTTGTTGAAGCAGTAATTCTACTTCTTCTTTATTCTTCTTCCACTCGTCTTCATCGCTCCTCTACATCAAACTGCAGTTGTTTGCAGTGGTCGACGACTCTATTACACGTCCTTGTTTGTCCTCCGTCTTAAAGCCTCCCCATTCTCCCCATTCCTGACAGAGGGGTTTATGGGTATTTATTATGCCCAGCAGGATGCAGCCGCCCACCACAGAGCAATCTATCACTTCAACACACGACTCTCTCCAAGTAGCACAACCTTGTCTCCTCTCCGCAGAGCTTCCTCTTTATCTCTGCCTCCTCGCTGCTTTCGGGTCGCAGAGGAGATTAATAAAGTTGTCTCTGTTTCCGTGGGGGGGGGGATAAAAACCTGAATAATCCCTGAGACAAGAGAGGAGGTTGTAGCGTTTCCTCTCTTCGCTGTAAGTTTGTCGATAACTTTTCAAGCAGGTTAATTTAATCATTAAAGACGAAGACACAGAGATGTTGATTCAATAGAAACGGTTTGCTGGTAATTCCAGATAATACAGATCACTGCACAACTTCCATCTTCATTCACACTCTATAGTTTCGACCTTTACACAAACATCTGTATTTGTAATAAATGGTGTAACCTGCACACACTCACATGGAGGATCCCTGTGTTTACACGTCCCTGTGTTACTTTGCATAAATAGAGTATAATATAAAATAAATACCACCTGATGTCTGTGATAATTCAGTGTGAGTGACAGGTAGTACATCACACAGCGACCTGCCTCAGCCCTTTCATTCAGCAGCAGATTGCAGCCTCAGTGAGCTCAGGTCCATTTGAAGGTCATCGTTCTTTTTGATGAATGCACTGATGTTTGCTTTTATAATCAAATATGTGTTTACAGATACTGTGGTGATGGATTCTTCTCCTGCAGCATTGAGAAAGTATAACATGCAGATGATCAGCAGCAGATGAACGAGCACCTGTGTCATCGTGAACGAACAACTTGTCCATCCGACCAGTTGAAAACATCAATCTGCAGTTTTCAAACCAAGGCTTCATCCCCTCGAGTCCAAAACGTAGTTTTAAAACATATCACAGTTTCTACGTTTATACCTGCAGTCGAGTCATTGACCAACTAAAACGCAGAAGTTTGGAAACTCCAGGGTCTTGTAACAGAAACGCAAACGATGGGAAACAATGACGCAGTCGCCCACACGTGCTTCCTGATTGTGTCTTAGTGTAAGTAAGTACACACAAGCCTAGTGTATGAAATAATGATATTAATAATAAACTTTATTTTCATAGCACTTTTTAAAAACAGTAGGAGTTTACGTAGTGCTTTGACAGCAAAGCAGGACAAGTAAATATAAGAGAAATA
Source organism: Verasper variegatus (assembly GCA_026259375.1). NCBI lineage: Eukaryota > Metazoa > Chordata > Actinopteri > Pleuronectiformes > Pleuronectidae > Verasper > Verasper variegatus. The sequence goes on along the minus strand of CM048043.1, from coordinate 1,851,752 downwards.
ACAATGAGCAGGATGAAACGATAAAAACACGACATCACATGAAAGCAAGTCTATAAAAATGGGTTTTAAGAAGTGATTTAAAAAGACACATCACTGACTCTAGGAACCTGTGATGTGTCTTTTCAGGTGGGTTGGTTTTCACAGGTATTGTGGAGCTAATACGTTTGTGTGGACAACGATTGATTTAGCTTCAAAAGAATGGATGTTGCCAAAACATAATTCAGCAGGGGCTTGAAACCTCTGGAGAAATGTGGATTAATACCTAAAACTGAACCTGAAACAAAAGCTTTAAATGCAAATACAAATTACAAAGGTCTATGTTCTTGTTCTCCCTCATCCACCCTCGGTATACACACTCACAACAACACAACACAGACACACACAGTAGTGAGTAGGTTTGTTATCTTACCCTCACTGAACTCTTTTCATAATCACACATGTGGGCTGTGTAATTATTGTCTGTGGTGTTTCATCAGCCGACCTGAGCGCTGACTGCAGGTCACAGTCGGTGTTTAAATGAGATTTACATCTGCAGCTATTATCAAACCCGGGATTCTCGTCACTCACGGAGAGATTTGCTCTGAAAGAAGAAATCCACTGCGACAAAAAGAGGTCACCTGCTCTTTCAGAATTAGTGATGGAATACAACTGAGCTAAGGACAGGATGATGTAACAGGGAGTGTGGTGAGCAGGGGGGGGGGCTGCAAACAGAAAACAGGTGGGGGGGGGGGAGATCTGTGTTTACTGAGTGGACTCCATCGAGCACAGATTAACGCAGGATCGATGGACGTGTAGAGAATTAGCAGCCCGTGTCCTCCGGGTCCAAATCATTAGGTATAATTGATAGGTCGTCATAGTGGACGGGCCGGTGTCCATGTTCCAGAGACGCCTTCAGGGCTCAGAGGACACATGACCTCACTGATGTGTCACCACGTGGGACGGGGAGAACAAATGAAGGATGTGAACGTCTGAGTTAAACTTATCTTATTTCACGTCTACGGTTTGATCATGAAGCACTATGAGCTGCACTTTATGGATGAAAGGTGCCGTATCAACAAAAGGTATTATTATTATATTATTATTTATTACACTAGCTGCAGGTAGTTTCTTATTCTTTGACCAAACATCTTATTTTATCTCATTTTAAAAAACTTGCTGGAGACGCAGTGTTCCTCCCTGACCAGCAGGGGGCGACAGTCAAAGTCTCTTCACTGTGTTTTGTGTATGTCGACATCTAGTGGCCGAGGCGTGAAAGACAAGTCGCCCCTGATTGGCTCAATTTGCGATGTGCTTCTGTCTGATTGGCTGGTAACAACTCGACCGTCTATTAAAATCTCCCGGGAGGAAACACGCCCAGTATGAAAACTTGTTCCGTGTTGTGAACGTTGATAAAACACGTTTATGTTTTGTTTATGTTCAACTAAGAATTTCTTCGTTAAGCGGGTGTGACTTTGAAAACGCTCCGGGGAGAAACTCGTCCCCTCTGCTTCGGTAAACGTGTCAGCAAACCCCGGAGAGATGCAGTTTCCCTCCGGACGACAATAGCGTGGGGACGGGCTGGGCTTGGATGGAGTTGGGAAGAAGCAGTTTGTTGTGAGAGTTTCTCCCCGCGGCGGTTCGAGCATCATGGACGGTTTCGGGGTTTTTCTGAGCTCGGCTCTGGTTCTCCTGGTTCTGGGACTGGGGCTGGTGAGCTGCGACATCACGGACGGGAACACGGAGCATCTGAAGCGGGAACACTCGCTGATGAAGCCGTACCAAGGTGAGCGGCTCCGGCTAGCCCGTTAGCAACATGCTAACATGACGTTTGTCCACTCTGCCGCCGCCTGTCAGGAACTCATTAATACGTTATTTATTACGTCATTTATACGTCACCCAACGTATCGCGCGTCATTCTCGTGTAATAATAAAATGTTATTTGCGTTTTTAAATGTACTGTTAGCAAATAGGAAGAGTCATGTGACGTGAAAAGTTAGAGACTCCGTCATTTTACATTTACCTCGAGATCAATAAAGTGTTTATCTGTCTGTCTGTTTATCTGTCTGTCTGTCTGTCTGTCTGTTTATCTGTTTATCTGTCTGTTTATCTGTTTGTCTGTCTGTCTGTCTGTCTGTCTGTCTGTTTATCTGTCTGTCTGTTTATCTGTCTGTCTGTCTGTTTATCTGTTTATCTGTCTGTTTATCTGTCTGTTTATCTGTCTGTCTGTCTGTCTGTTTATTTATCTGTCTGTTTATCTGTCTGTTTATCTGTTTGTCTGTCTGTCTGTCTGTCTGTCTGTCTGTTTATCTGTCTGTCTGTCTGTCTGTTTATCTGACAACACAGAAACATCAGCGGCTCTAAATGTTTCATAAAACATCAGTAAAGCAAAGTTGAAGTCAGTGTTATTATTGTTCATATGCATATTATCATTAAACAACAATAGTAAATCACCTTGGAAAAGTCTCTAATAGTCGGATTAGTAACTTAATTGTTGTTTTTTTTTAAGATAAAATAATGGAACATAAGTTAAACACGTCAGATTAGATATTTAGCAGATATTCAAAACGAGGTGGAGAAGAAAACAAGTTAAAAAGCTTGGAGACGTCACAGCTCAGGCCGAGCAGAGACCACACCCTGCGACAGTTATGAGTTCAAACACAAAAGTCATGTGTCCTGACAAAAGGTGCAAAGGCCCCCCCCCCCCCACACACACACACACACACACACCACAGATGTGTTTGTTGAAGGCGTCAGGTCTTTACCTTTGTTCGTTCTTAAAGCAACACAACCCACAGCTACACACTTACTGATGACAACAAGAAATTACAACATGAAATGTGACACAAGGCATTTCAGTCAGACTACAAGAAAATGAATCATTGCATCTTTTCATTTTTCGTTTCTGTATGAAGAGTCTGTGTAACTCAGGTTGCTGAGCACTGACGTGCAGTTCAACTATTTCAGTGAATACTGTGCAGTACATTCCTCCAAATGTGGGCAGAGGAACCTGAGTGAATGTTGAGCAACCATCTTCTTTTACACGTTGTGCATGTTTGTCATGTTTGAAGACGAGTGCGTGTTAGTTACACCAGCTCATCTGGAACAGTCATGCAACTGATCTGGTCAACGGCAAAGATAAGATCAATCAGGAGAGACCTTCAGCTGTAACAATCTGTTTTCTCTTCTTCCTGTCGCACGCTCCGTTGTGTCTGATCACTTCCTGTCACTTCACCTGTTTGTCTCGCAGGTGTTGGCAGCAGCGCGAGCAGTCAGTGGGATTTCTGGGGAAGCACGTTGGTGACGGGCTCATATGTCCGACTCACCCCAGATGAGAGGAGCAAGCAGGGATCCATCTGGAACACTGTGGTGAGGATAAACCACAAACACTGATATTATCTCTATTCTATTGACATTTACACCAAAGTCTTTGCTATTTCAGCTTTGGGTTTAGAATTAATATTCTCCATCACGTTCACATGAAGCCGCGCCCATTCCCCCTGTCTCTCTTGCAACGTTTTCAGCCTCAAATATTAGTAAATCTGTTGTTTATAGATATTTTCAGAAATTATTGTCAGTCCCTGCAAAAAATGAGGTGTCATTTATGTTGCTCTGTGTGGGACAAGTTAGATTAAGCAAACAAAAACCTCTTGTTTCCTGTTTCTGGTCCACAGCCTTGTTACCTGAAGGACTGGGAGATGCACGTGCATTTCAAAGTTCATGGGTCAGGGAAAAAGAATCTCCACGGCGATGGCCTCGCCATCTGGTACACGAAGGACAGACTGCATCCAGGTAGGGACGGCGTTTCTACCTCATGGTTCTTTCTGCAAAATGCTGAAGTTTTTGATCTGTGGCTCCTCATCTGACCAGTGAAAGTGACACAGAAATACATCCTGTCTGTATTGAACAGAAGATAAAGAGCTTCAGCTCAGATTGAGTAAATCCAACGGTGTGTGTTGGTCCAGTCCTGCTGTCACTTCCCTCTGAGAAATGCTCTGAGTGTTAGTGAACACTCGTCACTGTCACTTCATCAGGAAGCTTTTTTTTCTTCATGTCTCATCATCTCAGCTTGCTGTCGTCAGTGCTGACCACAGAAAGTGTCTGAAGTTGTCTGCTCATGTCTCGCCTCATCTCTGCCTCCATCCTAGGCCCAGTGTTTGGAAACCAAGATCAGTATCTTGGCCTGGCTATTTTTTTGGATACCTTCCGCAATGACCTCCATGGAATGGATGTAAGTGTGCAGTGTGTGGCTCCAGGTGATTGACCCGCTTGTTTCTCCGCAGGGCCTGTGTTTTCCAACAATGCTCTGTTCCACGGGCTGGCCGTGTTTATAGATACTTACTCTAACGACGATGCGTCGGATGTGAGTGGTGGCTCAGGTTCTACTCCTCAGTCTGTGCAGTTTTCATCACTTTAAATGGGCATGTTGTTCCACCTGCAAGCATGTTAACAGTGAAAACCCCACAGAATTGGTTTGGCTTTTGTTATTCTACAGCAAAAAGAAATCACAGAACTTATGGAGCATGAAAGTTCTCTGGAACTGTCTCGTCCTCACTTTAACTGTTCGAATTAGAGCCCGACTGGTTGGCTGATAGCATATCTGCAGACATGAGCCTTTTACAGACATATAGATATTTGAGTTGTTTATATGAAAACCTTTATTTTACAGAGTACAAATATTTTATAATTTCTGAATTCAAATTCCATAGGTTTGTTTGCATTTTCTTTTTATATATAGATATTTATAATGAAGTTTATGGTTTAAACTATGAAATAACAACGTGTTTAATAATCTTAGGACGCATTGCCCTTTTTAATATTAATATCAGCTGATGTGTTACTGGCATCGAACCCATCAGTCCAGTTCTAGTCTTGATATAATTTTTAGTTTGCTTGTCTTGTCACAGAGCTGCTTTCACACTGCAGCTGAACTCGTCACTGTTGTTCCTCTGGACGACATAATCATGTGACATCACACCGATCTGTTCATCCATCTTATTTAAGAACACTCGACTCAGAGCTCGTCAGTGCACGATTTAAGAATGAATCTCAAATGTTCCTGCAGTGTGAAAGCAGCTTTTATCTATAAAAATAAATATGCATGAGCGGTTATGACCTGAAACTTACTGTAGGTTTCCTTTTTATTTGTTTCACTTGTCCATCATCCTTATTTCTAATAAGCATAATAACAGTTTTTAAGATTTATCCGTTAATCTTTTTTCTGTCTGTCTCCAGCGTTCCTTCCCCTTCATTTCAGCCACGGTGAACAACGGCTCGGTGGGTTACGACCACGGCAAAGACGGCCGCTCGTCTGAGCTCGGTGGCTGCTCGACTGAGATCAGGAACAGAGAGCACGACACGTACCTCGCCGTCCGCTACTCGAGAGGACGACTCACTGTACGTGAAGATGTAGCTTCTCTTTCTTGAGTGAAGTGAATCGAGCTGTTTATAGTCCAAGCAGTTCATGATTATAAAACCATTTAGCTTAAAACGTTCTTGTTTTAAACAGTTTAAAATAAAGTGTCACTTTCTACAGCGCTGCATTACGTCACTGACATCCAGCTTGTGTTCTGTAGGTGATGGTTGACGTGGACGACAAGAACGAGTGGAAGGAGTGCATTGACATCGGGGGGGTTCGACTTCCCACTGGATATTTCTTCGGTGCCTCAGCAGCCACAGGGGATCTGTCCGGTGGGTCGGAGGTGGAAACAGAACAAATGGAGTCCTGGTTTTCTTCTGTGTACTTTTTGTTTGCTAACAGTTTAGACTGATGTTTTGTTCCAGATAACCATGACATCATCTCCATGAAGCTCTACCAGCTGATGGTGGAACACACGCCTGAGGAGGAGAACCTGGACTGGACGAAGATCGAGCCCAGTGTCAATCTGCTCAAGTCTCCTAAAGGTAACAGAATGAAACCAGGATTATTTGCATATAGAGCAGGGACCTTACCTCTTTAGCTCATTTCCTGTTTTGAAATTACCTTCAGTTCCCAAATAAGAATTACAAACAGTTTCACACAGTCCAGACGAGCAGTGAACACTTTCTTCTCCGTCTGCAGACAACATCGACGACCCCACTGGAAACTTCCGGGGCACGCCCCTCACGGGCTGGAAGGTGTTTCTGCTCCTGCTGTGCGCTCTGCTGGGGATCGTAGTGTGCGCCGTGGTGGGAGCTGTGGTTTTCCAGAAGAGACAGGAGAGGAACAAGAGGTTTTACTGAGGAGGAGGAGGAGGAGGAGGAGGAGGCGCCTTGTCGCTGAGGTGTTTGTGGTGGAATGAACTGTTTCCAGATGACAGAGCACATTCAATGTGAATTTCTTTTCTAAAGATTGTACAAATGTTTATATCTTTCGATGCACTGCGTTGAGAGCGAATCTCGTCAACTCGTGGTGTTGGTGGGACGGTGCAGAACAAGTGGCTCCTTCCATAAGTGACCCTGATCAATGCTGGTTTTTGTTTGCCATGTCTTTGTGTTCATTCGTGGAAGCATCAAAAATGAGTTTACTGTCATTTACAACATTTGCACTCTGAGTTTCTTTAACGATTGTGTTCTCACCTGCTCATTGATTCTTCAGCCATTTCCTGCTGTTCTCTGCTCCAAGTGTGATCCTCCGAAGGTTGTTAACAGGACGTTACCGTACTTACTGCATAGAGTGTAAATAAAGGTGGACCTCGTGTCTCCACTTCCTCCCACTATCTAGAGATCACACCAAAATATACCAGAACTGAACGCCGCCATCTCAGGATGACATTTGGAGCCAGAGTTTGCAAAGTGGCGAGAAGGATAGGGAGCCACAGTATCAAGGTCCCGCCCATACACAGGCTCAGCCAATCGCGAGTCAGTCTGAGCTGTCAATCATGGCGTTTCTCACCATTTTTATATAATCAAATTACTCAAAAACATTTTTGTGGTAATGAGCTGTGAAGTTTTGTTATTTTTCTGTCAGTCTACAGAAAGTATCGGCTGATTTATTCTCCGTGTGTCCTCTGCTCTCGTTTAGAAAAATTGATTGTTGCTGATTTCTAATCTTTAGCATTTTTTTTTTATAAATTAGAATTAATTGAAATGTTCATCATCACTTATTGATCATTTATGTTTTGTCTCTGCTACACGTCCAGTTTCTGTTTATTTCAAAGTGCTTATCAAGTCATTTCATAGCAGATGTTTGCCTTTGCCTGTTAATCAGGTCGTTTTTCATTGAATCTGATTCAGTGATTGAGAAAACACATTTTCCCAGGTTGACATCTTCAAATCGCTTGTTTTGAAGAAAAATAATGAAAAATCTAATCAGAGCTGAATGTTTTAACTATGAGTTCTTTATAAATACCAATTAATCTGTCAATTGATTGATAGATTGATTTCCCGTCATGTCTACAACCCTCAGCGCTGCACTTAGGAATATGGGACATCACATGGATAGAGAAAGTGAAACTGCCTTTCAGAAAGTTGGATCACTGCTCTAAGTCACTGTCTTTTGGGTTTTCTTCTGGCTTCCATCTATTCTCCTTTGGTTCCGTCCCTTCATTGTTAAATTGTGGATTCGACACTCGTTCTTTCATAACTGCTGAAACACAGATGGTCTTTTTTAAAATCTTTTATCTGGCTCAGTGTTTTTGTTTCTGCTCTTGAAGCCCGTCTGGATTTGCCTCTGCCTCATCGTTAGGTTGGTGGCGAGACTTGAATCTGCTCCTCATCAGAAATAATGTATTAAAATGGGAAAAACAAGTGTTTGGCTGTGAGTTGTGTTATTTTTACTGCTACACACGATACACCCATTGTATTCAAGCAGCACACAAAGATGCATTGAATGTTGATGACGCATTTAGATGTTTTAAACTGGATTTAAATTATTTGACAAGAGGCTGAAGTTAGAGAAACGTGAACTGTAGTTTACTGCGTTTACCTGATAATACTCCCTGTACTTTTACTTCATTTACTGTTATAGTACATCTCAAAAAAACTCCTTGTAACAGTTTTAACATTTTGACAAACTGATATTGAGAAACTAGTGTTTACTTCTGTCTGAAATAAAAATCTGGTTTCAAAAGTATTTTTACTTCTGTCAGGTTTTCTATCCGCTGTTAGGTTTGTAGCTCAGCTGTTTTTAGAGATGATGATAAATTTAACTACTTTGATTTGTTAATTAATCTTTAATTAATTATTAACTAATATTCAGACGCAGTGGGAGTCAAGTTCAAATGATGAGCTGTGTTACTTTTTTCAACCACAAGATGGTGATATAATATTGATTTTCATCTTCTGCTGTGTGTGTGTCTGTGTGTGTCTGTGTGTGTCTGTGTGTGCGCGCTCAAACAAGACTGAACTTGACTCACAGTTGTATGTTAATTCAGTTTAGATTTGCATAGATGGGAGATTGTTGTGTATTATACAAGACTCATGGTATTTATCATCCGGACTGATCCTGTCTGTACCTTAACACACACACACACACACACACACACACACACACACAGTAAGTATAGAGATACATTTTTCAAACGCAAAAAAACCACAACATGCCTGCGTACTGCTCCAAGAGTCTGTCACCCCCGACTTTCACATTCGACTCAAAAAAACCGTTTTAATCCTAAATGTGAAATGAGAAATACTCAGTGCTGAGGAGTGTTTGTCAGAATCAACACATTTGAACGTCACTCATTCTTTAGCCTTCATCACCGCACACAGTCTAAAGGTCTTCTCTTGACCCTCAGGTCTCTATCAGCCCCCCCCCCCCCCCCCCCCCCCCCCCCCCCCCCCCCACGACACTGAAGGAGTATTCAAGCACATCACTGAATTTTCATTACCCAGCATGGCTGCACAGTGTGGCAGCCCACAGGCTCCACACAGACATTCAGTGGCTGAACAGGTATGCTAAAGTGTGTGAGTGTGTGACAGAGAGGGGGGGGGGGGCAGCAGCAGTTTAAATAGCTCACAGTTCATTCCTCCACTTTCACACCTGGGAGCTGAGATTGACAGAAGCTGACTGACAGACTCTTCTTGCCTCTGGGTTATTGGCAGACACCAGTAAACTTCTCCACCTGGGACTGAACGACACCGTCGCCTCGGCCCAGAGGGAAGACACTAAGAGTTAGGATTGTTTGCGTTGCTGATCAATCTAATCCCTGTTGTTTTTAAGAGCCGACGTTTCATAGAACAGTTTCCACGGGGGTTTAAAAAGTAAAAAATGTGATCATCTGAATTTTAGTCCTTTTTAAATGTAGGATAAATCAAAACAACTCGACCTGTGTTGAGTATTTTGTTGACTTGTGAACTTGCATGACCCAAAATGTTTGTTCACACAGAGAAAGTGAAACCACAGATTCCATCTCTCCCCCTTTACCATCTGTGTGACAGTAAATCTTCCTCTTACCGCTCCGTCATGCCGATGGCCCACTTCCTGTTTGAACCCCTTGCAGACTGCTTGGTGATTTCCATATCTACACCCTGTTGTCACCCATCAGGAACATGAAGTCCTGGTCATTAACTCATATTCTCATTTACCTCCGCTGCACCACTCTCTAATGGGGTTTGTGTTTATTTATCCAGTTAAGAACGTTTCATCCTCGATTCCACTTCTTGCTTCATATTTAAAGTTGGTTTCTCAACAGTTCAACACGAGTGAGCGGAGCATTACAACCACAGTCAACTTTCTCCTTGTGTTGTGTGTCTGTGTGTGTCTGTGTTGATGCAACTTGAAGTCTGGGTTAAATCCATTGTTGTGAGGAAGGTTTAGTCAGTTCTCACAGCTTCTGTTTCATGGTTCAGATTTGGTTTTCAGTAGATATGGATATTTGGGAGTTGAAAAGTTGGCAACAGATGTAATTGCGTTTTTTACAGTTAAAGCATCGGCTCCCGTCAATGACATTGAGTTCTGCTTCTTTCCTCTTGTCGTTGATAGAACTCCTTGAGCTTGTAGATGCTTGAATATCCTTCCTTTGCTCCGACATCACCCTCCTCCCCTTGTTCCTCCTTTTTACTTCTTTATGCTTTGACTTACTTTACGTCTGGAACCTGAAGGTGTGACTGAGGACCTTGTGTACAATGAACCCCAGTGAATGGCAGTGGGAGTTTGAACAGCTTGGCAGTAAACCATGACACCCCCTCGCTTTTGAATTACACATGAATAGGCTGCGGAGGTTCATTTTTCTTTTATCCCGCACACTCGCTGAACTGCTGCTGCATTCTGGGAAACCGCTACCAGGAGTCTGAAGTTTTAGTCGTCGTAAGCTTTTGATTAAAGTCCTGAGTTTTGGTATAATACAAACCAGAATATATACCAAGGAAATAAGAAATGCTCTCCTCGTGTTGTTCAGATGATGTTGTATTAATACTGTGATTAATGTGAGACCTACCCCCCCTGCAGCTCCAGCTGATAAACACACAGGAGTTATTAGAGTCGCTCGTGGTTCTGCATAAATCGCTTTGACAGGAGCAGTCTCGAAGGTTGGGTCGTGATCTGCATCCAAGCTGTCCACATAACTCACCACGTTACCTTTTTGTAAAACAACCGCTCGCCCCAACAGCAACCAGAGGAGGAAGAGGAGGAAGAGGAGGATGTGTGTATGTTGTTAGACTGCAGGACAATACAGACTAGTTTGTTTTTCACATTTATTCTTTCGCTCAAGTTTGTACAACTTCTTTAAGCGTGTAAGGAATAAAATCGGATCATTGTGGGAAGTAAAAGTTTGACCCGCCACAGTCTAGGTTCCAGAGGGAGAGAGAACTGTATTCAACAGCTGCTCCTGCTCGTCCCGGCTTTTCTTACAGATAGAGTTAATTAAAGTTTGGTTTATAATGATTTTAATGATGAGTCTCTGGCACCGCACCCGTCAGATCAGACAGGGAAGCTGAGATTTTTACACCGGTTTAAAAGCTTTCCTAACTAATCCACTGTGGATATTCCAGAACCGATATCTCCACCCACAGGTTGAGAATTACTGGTCTCAGTAATTAATGGGAAACTGCTGAGTTTGAGATTTATCTGACAGTTAACGTTTAATTTGTAACCAGATCTTACTTGTTCTCATTTCAAGTTCTAAATCTCAGGTTGTTTTTGTGTTTTCTCTTTATTTGTTTGATAATGAAATCATAGCAATCATTGTTTTAACATGATTTTGAAAAATGTGTTGCCCTTGGTGAATAATTCAAGGCCCAATAGATCCTACTGGTTTTCAGTGATATTTAAAATTTGTGAAAATACTGTAGACACTAAATTTGCTGTATGTGTCTTTAAAAGTCTCAAACCTCCTTTAGAAACCATGATCCTATTGAGTGGGTTTTGTTTGTGAGCTGAAGGTTTGAGAGCAAACGCTGTTATTTCTCGATGTGATAAGCAACTTTTTCAATACATCAGTTCAAAAGGTGCAGCGCTACGTCTGCCATCCTTGGAAAAGTTTCACAATGTGCTTCCCGAGCAGAGAGTTGTTGGTATTGGAGCTGTTGTCGGTACCATCAGGGTCATTTCATATTGTCTGAGAAGTTTTCATCTCCTGTAGAAAGACTCAGCAGCTGTTTCACTGTGGAGCTGCAGAAAAATACTGAGCTATAAGTGAACTGGATTGACCTACTTACGTGACGGCATTATTTTCTTATCGGAATTATACAAGAAGGGGGCGTTGTTTGTGTGTTCTTTCCCTTGGACTGGATTCATGCAGATTATATAGTTTATATAGTTCTATAGTTATATCCAAACCCTTTATTTCAACAGTGACAGATGCCTTTTTCATGGGTGGCATTAACAATAGTGTGGGTTTAAACATGTCGCTGCCTGTCAGCAGCATCAAAGTCTTAATCCTCTCCCTAAAGGTTCTTCAGTATAACTTGCTGACTGATTGTTGATGACTGTGGTAGCCTGCAGGTAGAGCTGCAGATGAACCTGCTTTCACATGTGGATGGAGGCCACCTCGCATGACTTTCCACCATTTTGAGCAATGGTTTTACATCCTCATGAACTTGATATGCATGTGTAATGAATGGCAGGGGCAGTACAGTCCAGACCAGCTAAAAGTTTCCAAGTTCCCACACCTGTAGGATCTGTCTGGTGTCTGGTGACAGATCAGAAGAATAGACTGTAGCTAAAAATGTAAGATGCGTCTCCACTTCCTTTCCCTATCGAGGAAATTAAGCCAAAATATCTTAGATAACAATGCTGCCATCTTGTGCATTTGGAGCCAGTCTGCGCTGTAGCTACCAGGGGATTGAACCACGGTGGAAAGATCTCACTGATACACTTGAAATTAGAAATATACAGTTTAGAGATGAACCCTGCAAAAATAATAATAATACGATAAGTGTGTGTGGCATGTATATTTACATCGGACAAATTGGTTCTATAAGGTGTTGCCCTCTAGAGGACACTGCACCAATAACATTCACTCCTGGATTCACTCCAACAGTAAATCTGGACTTTGTAAACGGTAGCTTGACATCAGTCATAAAAACGAGAAGTTGGCTGAGCTCAGGAACGTTGAAGCGGAGGTTGATAAGATCTCAGATAAAAAAGTTTTCATGTTTCATGTTAAGTTATTCTGCGACCTTTGTTTACCTCATAATGGTCTGAAAACCTTCTTTGAAATGTCTTGTTGAAACCTGCAGGAACCCTGAAGAGAAACTCCTCCCTGGGTAAATAATGCTAAAATAAATTAGCAAGATTAATGACTAGCTGAGGGATCTTTAGGTGGAGAGAGCGACACACGTGTGTTGCCCTCGCTCGGTCACGTCGACACCCTGAAATTCCACCTGATGCTTTGTTTTTTCTCATTATAATGGAAACAAAGACTTGTGTTATTCACTAGTACATCAGCTTTAAGTTAACATCAGGTTATATTCAACATTTAAACACGTGCTAAGATTCACAACACCCTGATCCGGAGCCATGCACAGTGAATTATGGTTGTTTACAGTTATCTCTCACAGGTTGGAGTCAGGCAGCTTTAAAGAAAACATAAAACGTGATTTATCACATCCACCCAGGAGGTTTCCTCATTTGTCTGTTTATCTGTCAGCTGGATTATGAAAAACGTGGTGAACCACTGAAGATGGTGGAGCGACGAGCTGTTTGATATTGACTTATAGGTATGATCTCCCCCCTCTTGTTGATGAAGCCCCTTGATAGGTCAAATCTGGCTTTTGTCTGTAATGGGAAACGATGAGCAACTACTAAGAATAAACCAGAAATAGTATTATTAGAGTTTAATAACTTGTGTATCAAGGGTAATGACATGCTCTGATTTATTAGATAGTTAACACGACAATCATTTATTTGACCTTAACAGATTCCAGAAATAAATCTATAACTGATGTGTACAGCGATGAAGGATTTTATCTCTTCTAAAATGTGTCGGGGCAATTATTTCTAGTTCTAGTTGTTTAAGAAAGTGATGAACAAAATTTATCGGCACCGAAATGTGTAACCGCACAGCAACTGGAAAAAAAAAACAAATTCACGAAAAGTTAGAAATTTGTGTCTTTACCCGTCTCATCCACCAAGTGTTGTGTTGTGCAGTTTTTTGTGTGATCTTCCTTAGAAACAAACCAACAGCGGTGAAACGACCTCCTCTGTGGAGGTAATACAAACCTCTTACTGCGCAAAGAAACAATACATGAGCAGGATTAACAAAAATATACACTTTCTCCAAGTCCTGCAACACGGTGAAAGGAAACATCATCCCACCCAGGTCTGTCTGATTTCACCACGTGGAGGCAAGAGGTGTTAACTCAGGGAAAGTGAAAGGTGTGGTGATAGGAGGGGGTCCGCTCACCGACTGAGTGGGAATGTAATCCTCTTACTACATCCCAAAGTGAGCGTGTGTGTTCCTTCAAAGAGGGGAGTGCAGAGGAAAGTGTAGAAAGAGGGTTTAAAGACTGAATGAAACAGAAAGCTGTACAGTCCTGAGGCCTTTATAGTCTGTTGCTGCAATAATTCATTCTGAGCAAACGGGAGAAGAGATGATCTTTTCATTGTTGTAATTAAAATCCCAGATAAGCAACTTTATTCTATTTTTGTCCTATCACAGTCGAGCCCGTTGCCAGTTATTCTACATCTCTGTGCTCGTTTTATGTTCCTTGGGCTGAAGACACACTTGCTTTTCACGAAGCGTACACATCATGGCTGCCTTATATATCCTGCATTTGGAGCATTGGGTTTTAGTTGCTTTGGGTCAAATTGGGATCATTTTGTGTCTTTGACTAAATAACAAATTAATCTGGATAAACAAGAGAACACTATTAATTTGTGCGGAGGAAAAAAATGTAGGAACATTAGAGCTGCTGCACGAACATGAATATATTTACCTGTAAACATTGACTCACAGCTCCAAGAGCTCAAGTAAAAAAAATGCATTAGCATCCACCTTGTGTTGATTATACTTCCAACAGTTCTGACACTGTACAAACCGCAACTTCAACTTTTTTCTGTCAAAGCTCCATTGCTGTCCGTTGGCATCATAACTGTAAAGTTGCACAAGTTTGTTCTCGTCTAACTGTGACCTGGATATCCACTTATCATAAATTGTGCAATGTCTGTAGAAAGCGACATTTGTGTCATGTATCATCCAGAGGAACAGGAATGTTGTCTTTGGAGGGACATTATACGTTTTTAGTGCCGTGAGCAATAAAAACTGAATTCACTTCATCTCAAAAGTTGGGTTTGAAGCAGAAATAAATAATATGAATAAAGCCAAAAGTTACAAACATTGCTAAGTACATTAGAGAAAGGTGGAAATGTGATATTGTGAACCGACCCTTTTAACGTTGGGGGGGTGGGGGGGGGAGTAACGCTTGCTGGCAGAGGGGAGACGGGTTAGAAAGAGTCGTCCAAAGAAAACAGAAAGGGAGAGATTTGTATGGATACAGATGGAAACCTGAGCTAGTGGAGTGGGAGAAGATCAAGAGAGCATGTTCCAAATCACTTACTTTCTTCATGTCAAACAGACACCTTCCACAACTTAACAGGTTTCAACAAAACCGTGACGCCTGCAAAAAACTGCGTTGCCAAAATACTTGCTGTCGATATTGTCTCTGAGCTGCGTGGGATCAGAACCAACTTGTCCACATCTAAGCTTTTCTCCACAGGGCATTAACAAAGAACAACGACGCTCATTTCACTTGTAAAAAAGCTGATTGTTAGTGTTTGGGAAAGGCTGTAATTAAGGATTGCTTGTTGCAGTGCAGACGTGCTCGCTCTCTAAAGTGCAGTTCCACCCTAAAGTGACATTTTTTAATAATTCTGACAAGCCACGACGTCAAGGTTAAAGCTTGTGACTTGGAAAAGTTGCAAGAAGGTCAAACATCCCACCTGTGGGTTTGAAAACTTTGCATATACCTTCGAATTCTAGTGTAAAAGAGGAGTTTGTCAGCAGGATTACGCAAAAACTACTAAGTAGATTCACCCTCTTGGCTAAACTAAGTAATTTATGTGTTGATGGTTCAGCTAATCAAATATGCTAACCTGTAGGTCAACTTGTCGGCTGTTTTGTTGAAAACACGATGTTGGATCTTTAACCAGACTTGTGTTTCACATTGTGTTCACTGTATATTGACGCATGTGTGATGGTTGAATAATCTTCTTCTCAGAGGTCAGAGGTCTCAGCACCTCAATTTAAAACAAACTATTCTTGACTCTTGAATGATTGATTGACAACTGAGGCGGTGGAATGCTCTTACGAGTAAAGTAAAAAATACATCGTTTACACTCCTTTACTTTACTCACAAGAAGTTTTTAAAAGGGAAAAAAGCAAAGACAATAGGACAGGTTTTTATTTGGGAGTAAAGTGGGTTGCAGATATTTCTGGAAATTGATTTCTCAGACTGTATCAGGTCGTAAGTCTTATTGTATCACTACGGTTACACACACATCAACAAAGTACTGAATATGTGAGGTGTCGTGATGGAGTGTCGTGTGTTTCTATGGAGACGTGGTTCTTTTCTCTTTTGATTTTAGGACACTTTTACAACAGTCCTTTGATCCTTTAATGTCACATTTAGAACTCTGGATTTCAGATTAAAGCCAATTAACTCACATATAAAGATATATATCCGTCCTTAAACCGCCACAGACGACCGTCAGTAGACCAGTGCTTCATGGCAAATATACTTTCCAACAACTTAGTGACATAGGATCACCTGCTTTCATCCAACATGAAGAGCATCAACTACTCAGGAGACGAGGTAAGTTTTGTTTTAAGAAGGAGAGACTTCAGGTTAAACTGTTTTTAGTTTATTACATCTTCAAAATACAACACACACACTTTTATTGTTACTTCACAGTAGTTTTACAGACTTTAAAAGTAGACGTGTGTAAATGACTTAAATTAATTCAGCTCTGTCTCTTTGAATATATCTGAAGTTAGGAAGGGAATGTGTTTTTAACTGTTTTATGTATATTTGTGTCTTTCAGTCACTTGGACAAATGCAGTCTGATGATGCTGCCCAACAAGATGAGTGCTGTGTCCCCAAAATGCTGGAGGCCCTCTGCCAAGCCCTGCTGGACTCAAAGTGGGAGAACAAGGAGCTCTCAGCCGAAATCGCTGCTCTGAGGGGGGTGGCGACTGAAAACTCTGCACTCAGAAAGGAGGCAGAAGAAAACGCTGCTCTGGCTGCAGTTAACATTGATCTGAAAAAGCAGCTGACTGCTGAAGCTATGAAGCAGCAGGTTGCAGAGAAAGCTGCTCTGCAAAAGAAGGCTGCAAAGTACAAACATAGAGCTGCAGTAAACGCTGCTCTGAAGAGGGAGCTGACGGCTGAGAACGCAGATCTAAAGAAACAAATAGACTTGAGTGTCTCACATCTGTATCAGGCCAGAGAGAACCTGGTCAACATGATGATGTCTGTGGACACAGCAAGAGCCAGAGAGGAAGAGTTGGAGAAGGAGCTCAAAGATCTGAAGATGACAATGAAAGTGAAGGCGGAAGAAAACTTCTCCCTGAGCACTGATCCTCAGCTCCAGGACCTGGACTATGTGATTGTGGAAAACAAGTGGAAGGTGAAATTTGAAGCTCTGCAGGAGAACTATGAGGAGGAGCTGAGGAGCAGCCTCCTGGAAGAGGAGGCCAGCTTGCAGCGAAGTGAGGGTCTGATAAACCTTATCATAAAGACTGAGCAGGAGGACGTAAAACTCCTGAACCTGCAAAACGCTTCAGGTACGTTACATCAGATCCTTTTCGATTTGAATTATATGGATTTTAGGTTTGTTTCATGTTCAGACTTTGAAGAATAAAATGCTCACACTGATGTTGTCTCTGTCTTTTCAGGAACTCGCCTTTGAGACCAACTCGTACAAGCTGAAGGTCACAAAGGAGAAAAAAGAGAAGAAGAAGCAGGAAAAGAAAGAACAACTGGAGAGAGAGAGAAGAAGGAGAAGAAGGAGAAGAAGGAGAAGAAGGAGAGAGAAGGGACAGAGGGGAGAAAGATCTTACTCAGTTTTCTCTTTAAACGCCAGAGCTCGTCCTTATCTCCTCTCTTATCCTTCCTCTTCTTCATCCATCCCCTCACCCTGACTCACCCCACTCCCTTACCCCGTAACCCCTCCCCTTCCTCCTCAGACCTGTGTTATTTCTTGCAAAATAAATTACAATTACGTTTATCATGATAGAGAGACACGTATAAAGAGTTTTTAAAAAGTGAATATTGGAGGTAACATGATATGATTATGATGATGATGATAAAGAGCTGATGAGGAAAATGGAGCATGAAGCAAATCTGAAGCAGAAACTTGATGTTCTGCCAAAATCAGAATCCAAACAAACGATCTGATGTGGGCAGCTCCTCGGTTACTGGAGACTTTAATCATTTAATCATTGTTTCAATCAGACAAGCTGTGTCAGAGCCATTACACACAAGTACTCAACACACAAGTGATCTTTGTGTTTTGAGTTCAGTTTTCCTCTTTTGCTTTAAAATGTGAAAACACTTTGAAATTCTCCCTGAAAAGAAATCTGCAATTAAATTCCATTGGAACAGAAATATCGTGTATTAAGGACTTGTTGGTATGCATCATATTTTAAGGAGGCAGATGGTTCTGAAGCAGGAGGTACAAGACCGCCCAGAACTCCTGTGTGTGTGTGTGTGTGTGTGTGTGTGTGTGTGTGTGTGTGTTAGAGAGAGAGTAAGTAATACGCATGATATTTGGCTCTTGCATGTATATGCAAGCAAGTGTACACGTAATGGTTTGTGTGTGTGTATGTGCATACACGTTATGAGCATATGCTTGATATTTGGTATGTGTGTGCAAGCATAAGCCTTATATTTCTGTGTGTCTGTGTGTGTGTGTGTGTGTGTGTGTGTGTGTGTGTGTGTGTGTGAGTGAACACAGCATGTCTCAGGAAACAGGAGCAGATTCTCAGCAGATCTACTGGTCCACACACGGTGATGTTTCACTAATACACACAACGCACAGTCTCTCTGTTCAGTCGTCCATCTGTCTCCCTCCTGCCTGTTTCCCTGTCAACTGAACACTGTCCCTCTTCTGTCCCTGGTGATGACGAATAATGATAAAACAGTATCTTGCTGATGACGGTACTGTTTGACAGTGGTTTGAGTGAATCGGTAGAGTTTAAGAAAAATAAAATGTAAAAAATATCCATTGAGGCCACTTTAATTTTGTGTGTTATCTCTGCGCAGCTCGGAAAACTCATTTTACAAACTTGTTTTGTTTTTATCTAAAGCAGAGTTCGCTTCTTTTTGCAAAATGAAAAATCAAAGTTGCTGAAATCAACAGTCAACAGCTGATCTTCAGGTCATTCATCGTGCGACACAGTGTCGTCCTCAGCTGCTTCTCTGTTCAGTGTCTTAAACACAACGCTCTCTCTCTAAATGATTTAAAACAGACAATAGACACTTTTTAAATCGTCCTCTCTCAGTCCCACAACCAATTCTTCTGTCTTTTCCCTCAGCAAGGGCCCTGCTCAAAGGGGCATTTCGTGACCGTGCATTTCAAATCCACTTTCCTAGAACAGGTTCGACCACAGATGCTTTCCCAGGGTGCATTTGTTCCTTTGCCATCACGATCATCCATGACTGTTTCTCCTTGTTTGAGTCGGCCAATGGTTCCTAAACAAGGGGTCGGGAACCCCATGTGGTGTCATGAAACATCGGGATGAAAATCAAATACATTTAAAGACATTTAGAAATAGCATATTTAGCAATAAGTAGTGTTTTTGCCCTCGTCCCCGTTGCCCATCTTAAATTTCATATGAAGTTTAAAAGCCCCAAACTGTTTTTTTGGGACGGCCCAGACTGTTATTTTATTGTAACTCCTCTCCTCTCTTTTCCTGCTCTGCTGGTCCTGCTGGTTTTAGCAACTTCCCATTGATTTGATGATAAATATGTTTGTGACTCACTGCTGTTTTCACCCTCACAGTCTGCAAAGAGCACACAATGCTCCACTGTGTGTGTGTGTGTGTGTGTGTGTGTGTGCGTGTGTGTGCGTGTGTGTGTGTGTGTGTGTGTGTGTGTGTGTGTGTGTGTGTGTGTGTGTGCGTGTGTGTGCGTGTGTGTGTGTGTGTGTGTGTGTGTGTGTGTGTGTGTGTGTGTGTGCGTGTGTGTGCATGCGTGTGCATGTGCATGTGTGTGTTTCACTGAGGGAGACGGTTGAGTAAAAAAAAGAAAATGAAACAGGCTTCAACTCTGGAAAAGGGAGAATCACAAAAGTCCTTCCTCATGTTATAATATACAGGAATTAATATCTAAATGTTATATCTAGATAATTAGAAGGATTAATGAAATAACAATCTTTAGTGAAATGCACATATTGTGATCAATTAGTACATTTTTCAGCACATTACACATAAAAACATAGATTGTTTGTATGTTCAAGTGTTCAACTGGCTGAGACGTCATGATTGACAGCTGACACTGGTGCAAAATTGGGGAAGAGCCTGTATTGGCGGGACCTTGATACCACGATTGCTACTGCACAGACTCCGACACCCATTTCCAGGTTATTTCATCTTAATATACGAGATTTTGTTCACCTCAAATCAACTTAAGTTGACAGTTGACCTGGTTTAATTTAGAAACTGCTGTTTTAGGTGTGCGGAGAAGAATTAGGATCAAATTCTTCAGACTCCAAAGACAAATGGATCCATGATTTTAGCTCGAAGCTCTACAGGTTCAGTTGTGTAAGAATGTACAAGTTGAAGCTTGAGAGGAAACAGACTGATGTTTGGAAATCCACCTCCCAAGTTAATGCAAACAATCAATCACCAGTAATCTATGTTTTGAGTTCATCCAGCCGGGATTACTCTGTGTCTGGTTTCATATCTTTCAAATCTGTCCTGAGGTTTGTGCTCAGAGTCGTAAAATCTGGCAGCTTGTGTTTGAGATCCTGTAACTTTGCTGCTCTGGTGCATGAACATAAAGAAAAAGGAGTTAAGATGATTCAAGGTTTTTTGTTTTGGGCTTTTTAGGCTCAGATGTAGCTGCAGTGTTCCTGAGAGATGAAAGGATTTTAACAATGTTTTCAGTGCGGTCACACACCGAGGGAAATTAGCTGCTTTGCTAAAGGAAGAATTATGGTCGTGTTTGTGTTTGAACCATTTAAACTGTGAGATTGGTTTATTTTATCAGCAGCGAGTCTGGATAGTGAGGTTAGAGAGGAGCGGAGAGGAGATATCAGAAAATATGGGACATGTTTTATTGTTTCATTCTGCTCTGCTGAGTTTTTATCCCGAGGGGAAACGTGGAACGCTTCGCTATCTCGTGCCACAGTGGACGTGTTGCTCTAAGAGAAACAATGCATTTGTTCATATCACAAACTGTCAGAGTTTGGCCTTCGCTTTAAAGCTTTGAGGCTGTTCTGCAGAGTTTCACCCCAATACACTCAGTCCTCTCTGGGAACAGATGCAAAATCAGATGCAAACAAACATCTGTATGACTGTGCACCCAAAGCAGGCACCAAAACACACACTGAGAACTTTTATCTGGGAAGATTAAAGTCAAGATTTGGGTCCTGGAAGCCGTCTTCTGTTCTCTAAATTATGATTTATACTTCTCTTGCCATGTTCTTGTGTCTAAATCCTGCTTCTGATAATATTTGTCCTGACAATTGTCACGATATAAGAGAAGTAGCAACAGAACTTTCAAACTGTAAATACCAAAGTATTGACAGAAGAACATTTTGTGTGTCAAGGTGCCAGAAGTGTGGATCGGTGATAAGAAGGAGACGAGAAGCAGGGAAAAGGAAAACAGCATTTCTTGTCTTGTGTAGGAGCACAAGGCCACGGCAAGGACGTGATAACACCTGAAAGAGCGTCTTTGTCTGAAAGTGGAACAAACAGCACGAGGGAAACCGATGAACCTGCAGGGACACAAGACCGATGCCTGTCCAAGGCCTCGACAGCCTTGAGCTCAGGAGCAACACTGGTACAGCACAGAGACACACACACACACACACACACACACACACACGCTATATTGTATATTATATTATTATATTTACGCTGTTAGTTCAGTTGGTTGTTAGTTTGCAGGTAATTATAAAGGACTTTTTGTTTTGGTTCATACTTTCTAACTGTAAGACGATGAATTTTATCTGAGCAAAAAATACATTCAGTCCAACAATCCAGTGACGATTCAAGATGTTTATTTTCACACTTGTTTTACGAGTTCAGTTATGAGAGAAATGCTCAGTTAAAATAGTAAGTAGGGCAATAAATACAGTAGTTAAAAATACAGAACAATATAATGATGATAAGGTACCACATACTGTGATTGAATAGAAGATTAAATTTACAGTTATTTAATATGCAGTATTACTTGCATAGTTATGTAGTTATTGTCCTTGGGTGAGACTCTAAGCCGCCAAATTGCCCCTGATGGCTGGTTAATGTGGAATTGAAAAGGTCTTGTGTATATAGAAGCATTGTATGAAGAAAAGCTCCATATAAATACAGTTCATTCACCATTTGTGCTGGTGAACAATGAAAGAATGAGTCATTACAAGTTAGATTTGTTCCAGTTCTGTCTCCAGGAAACAATCACACACCTTCTCCAACCTGCTCAGCTTTTAGATTCTTTCACCAAATTAACTGCCAGAGATCAAAATGGAAGAACCTCTGCCGTGTTTCCTGTTCATTTATTTATCCTGTATTTAATTTTTTCCGTCACACGACCACAGCAGCAGAAGGTCTGTGGCCACACAGGGCAGCTCCCTGTGAGAATATGTGTTTGAATGCTAACTACCATACCTCTTGAAAAAAACAATCATGTCATGAATTCCCTGAGCGAGCTCTGAGAACCCAAACCCTGCAGATGACATGTAAGTACTGATCATTGCTGTTGTGGCTGACAGTGTTTGTTATTCAGGCATCGTCCATCCAGTGCAGATGATTACAGCTGTTTGTCACGCTGACATGTTGCAGCCTCAGAGACTCTTTCTTGCTGTCCTCCATACATACAGAGGAAGGTCGCACACAACAAACACACACTGACAAAGCACAGTCAATCAACTCCTGATAAAAAAGACAATGCATACACATGTATGCAAATATTAGTAGAGAGGAAATCCACTATTCTTGAGGTGTCCATATATATGTGTGTACATATCTAAATGTATCTGCACAGTTGAATGAATTCTTGTCTCTGTAACCTCACTGGATCCAGAACAGTGACAGTGGCCCCTCCCCCGACCCACTCCCCTTCCATTTGCAAGGATAATGCCATATTAAGTTTAATTTCCTTTAAATGGGAGTGGGTTATGTAGCCTTTTAATACAGAAGAGCCTTTCTCACACCAGGTCCACAGCAGCGCCAAGCAGGACATCATTATTATTATTATTATTATTATTATTACTACGTCTGTTTAAATTGGCTTTTAAGTTGCTATATATGATCAAAATACTGATTTGAAGGCAAACGATAAGAAATGATCAGAAGCAGTTTGAAGAGCTCACATTGGACATACAGAAATATAAGAGTAGAGTCATTACAGAGGAGAAAAGAGTCATATAAATGAAGTAATAAAAAACACACACACACACAACCCCTCCAGATCTATTTCTGGAAAATGTCTGGACTCCAGTGCAAAGACGAAAACAACTTAGATCTGGTGTCATCTCCCTGTCCAGCGTCCACATTGTTTAAATAACTTATTCTCTAACAGTTCCGGTTACACGTAACTATCACAACACGACCGAACACTGTGAGTTTATTGTTCAACCACAAAGATCCAGATGGGAGAAGCTCTGATTTGATGAAAAATGTTTAAAAAAAAGCATCTGTCTTCATATGTCACTGTGAGCTCACAGAAATGAAGATGCAGCACTGACAGATTTGAAAGGCTCCACTTTAAGGTCAACACATGACGTGTCCAAATACGCTTGCAGGTAGAAAGAGTTCTACGTAGTTTCATAAATGATCATTGGTGTGTTTTGGGTGGGGATGGTAATAAACCAGTCGTCATGCCTCATTCCCTCTCGGAGCTTCCTCGTGGTGTCGGGAGAAGAAGAGCTCCTCAGCCTGCTGCTGCCTGTTTGATCCTTATCAGCGAGCCAGGGCAGGCGCTAAGTGTGTTGGGGGGACAACACTGTAAATCAAAGCTATACCCCAATAGGGGTTATTACTTCACAGCCTCCAGGGGCGAGTGGGGGAGGTGAGAGAACAGGGATAATTCAATTACTGCTGATTTCCTAAAACTGACTTCCACCCTTTAATTGCAGTGTTTGCTTTCATTATTATCTATTATGGGGACTTGTTTGGGGTTTAGCTGCTCAGATGATCCAGCTCCATGTCCCCCTCTGGTTAACGTTGAGTTTTATCTTATTTTATTTGTGCAGCGATCCAATCTAGAAGCGGCATCATAAAACAATGAAGCTCAAGTACCGTGAATATCATGATACGCTGTTGTCTGGAGGAATTCAGGCTGTCTTCATCAAGATGCATCTCCTGCGAGTTTACACTTGAGTTGTTGCAGAAACTAAAATATACAGTTCAGGAATTCGTGCATCTCTTGCCTCCAAATCTATCGACACTATCTTGAAACTTGAACCGTTTTCAGACATGAACTCTGGAAAATGTTCAGAAAATTGGGTCTGGATATCTTCTAGAATTTGTCTTTCACATTGTAAGAACACAGCAGGAGGTTGTTCGGCTCAGACACGTTCACAGTAACAGGAAAATATCCAGAGTATTCAGGCGAGGGGTGGTGCCCGGGTAGAGCAGCAGGAGGCAGGACATGACGTCCATCAGTCCTCGTCGCCAAAAGCTCTCGAATCCTGTCCTCTTTCCCATCGCTCCTCTTTTTAATCCCGAGATATTTGTATGCTTTAAATTTCATAACAGCCGCATGTGAGAAACTACGACATTCCACGGACATTTTATTCAGGGGCTGCAGGAAGAGTTCCAGAAAATACCCGGTGCAACTGACTTGGAGATTTGCATTCATGCAGAGCTGAGTGCAAACTGTGTCCATCATTTCTCAATACATCAGTCAGCTCTTGTTACTTTTCCAATATCAACACAGAAACAACATACAGTAACATACAACATACAGTAACATACAACATACAGTAACATACAACATACAGTAACATACAACATACAGTAACATACAGTAACCTGGGTCTTATTTCCTCCCCTCGCCCGCCCCCTGAATTCCTCCTCCACCTCTGTGAGGAGAGAGAGAGCGAGGAGGTGAACCTGTTGACAGACACATTGACATAGTGAGGAGGGGGTCAGCTGAGGACTATTCAAGGCCCCACAGCCTCAGTCCATTACTTCACCTGCAAACAGGTCTGCCTGACACATGGCGACAGTTTTCCTCTCGCTGTCCGTCGGCCTGGAAGCGACAGGCTGGAACGTGAACAGGAACGTAGCTGAACGGATGAACTGGGAGCTGACCCTGCATTCACACCCAGAACAGCTCTGCTCTGAGAGGGGCTCCAGTTGCATGTCATTCCACTCAGTCTAAAGAGTCTTTTACTCTTGGTAGGTCTTCTTTCATTTCAACGCAAATGGAGAAATTACAACCATGTCATTACGATCCACTCAGAAAAGGTTCAGACAAGTATTTTGAAATGATAAATGGTCCCGTTGGCCAATGTACTTGATGTTCTTACGCTCTGTAATCAGGGAAAACATCGAGATAGGTTTCTGACTTTGGACGTCAAATGCCGTCTTCGTGCGTGTCGAAGGAAAAATACTTTAAAATACCATGAGGTGTCTATCTTAAACTTTATTATATATAACTATAAATAAAAGGAAAATAAAAATGACCTGATATATAAAACTTGAATTCATCAACTGATGAATCTATCATATATATATATATATACATATATATATATGATATATTCATCAGTTGAATATATATATATATATATATATATATATATATATATATATGTAACCTGTATCCATGTATTTGTATGTTTCGTAGTTCATTCTTCTCTATATGTGTTGCGTGTGTTTTTCATATAAACCATGACTGGTTTCTACCAAACCCCCCCACATACTTTAACATTTCATTTATGTTTTTAGTTTGTGTGAAATATACCAAACTAAACTTCGTCTTTAGTCTTTTCCTGTGGACGTAGAAATCTGTGTGTTTCATTCTTCGCTGACACATTTATCCTGGAAAGACTGTGGAATTAATAAAAACAGGATTCGTGTCAAATTCAGAGGAGAATCTGACATTTACTGGAGGATCATTGAAATGGCTGCGACACGTCGTTCCTCTGTGAGGCAGTAAGTGTTGAGTGGTATGGATTGAACAGCATGAGGCAGCAGCGGGTTACGTAAGGTGGATTTGAGTTTTCATTTCCTCCAGGCTCTCCTGCTCGTCGCTCAGGTTCACCTGCTGCCGGTGGCTCGGTGCCCACCTTCTGTTGGTGTTTATTTCTGGAACAGACCTCCACCCTCCTTTCTCCTGCCTCTCTCTGCTCATCCATCTCCCTCCCATCACCCCTCCTCCACCTCTTTGCATCGCACAAAGCCTTTTGTGATTCATTTTATACTTGTGTCAGTTTCTTTCTTTATTAGAGAGCACGGTCTTTCTTCATTCCACGTAAGACTTTCCACTCCAAAGGAGTTAGGAAAATGTTGATTGATGTAATAAATCAAATGACAAGTTGAGTCACTTTCTTTACTTTCCAGATCTATAGAGTCCATTTTCACACAGAGTCTGTGAGAGTAACAGTTTGTGCAGATAACTGGTTATTTGAGAGATTCAGGGGAATTATTATAAAATTTGAAATTTAAATTAAGAAATAATGGTCTCAAAATGAAAAATCACACACTCTTCTCCTCTTTTGCTCTCCATCTACTTACGCTTCTCTTTTTTCTCATTTATCTTCATCTTCTTCCTTCTCTTTTCTCTCCATTACCCCATTTGTCCTGCCCCCCCCTATCTCCCTCTCTGCAGGTCCATGTGTTGTCTCTCTCTCTCTCTTCTCTGTATCTCTATCTCTACCTTGGCCTGGAAACACTGGACATGCAGCCTCAGGGAAGCTTCTGCTCACCTTCTGTTCCGCCTTTAAAGGGACATCACAATGTTTTATATCACAACACTGTTTTATATATATATAACATTTTAACAATTTAATGTGTAATATCTGATTTCAGTTTTGAAAACACTCTACAACGTCTCCTTCAGTCCCTTAGTGATTTCCCAGCATGCCTTTGACACCAGTATAGTGGTGGGAACTTGTTGCCATCACCTTAACCTGAAGGAAGACATTCCTCCTCATGCACTGAAGACGTATCATGTGTCTGGTTGCATATCTTACAAAATCCAAACGGTTCTTGATCCACTCTGAAGAAAGAGGGGAACTACACAAACCACTGACTCCTGTCCTTCACCCACTGGGCTGCGAATGAAACTGGTCCCGAAGAGAAAGGCGTGTTAGAGTTATGCAGCAAGTGACCTTTTAAATATGTTATAATTCAAAAGATTAACCTGGAAGCAGTTGTCTTCCTGTTTGAAAAGAAATGAAATGAAAGTGTAAGGAGAGAAAGTTTTCACCCATTTGTTTGATTGTCAGCAAATTAACACCAAACTTTTTCAGACATGAAAACGGAGGTGTTCTCTGCTTCATTGTTACACAAAACACTGGACTGATTATCTTCTTCGCCCCCAAATAGATTTGGTTGAAGCTGTTTATATAGAATATAATTATTTAATTGTCTTATTATAACAGATTTTCAGTTGTTTGTGAGCACTTGGGATTGTTGCTCCACAGAAAGTGAAGTAAAGTGGAGCCATCTCTGTTTTGCAAAGCTAATTATAAAGTCATTGAATACAAAGTGCACATGAACACAGATTGCAGTTCTCAGACTGGACGCTGTCCTGCTGCTGCACTGGGCTGTCATGCTCTTTATAACGTTATTACATGAGTCAATTTCTCAATTCAGAATGGTAGAAGATAAGAATCACAGTTCTTGTGTGAATGGATTTTTAAAATATTCCTCTACATGATTAGCTGCAGAATTACTGGAGTTATTCACCATTAAACTCATTTTCAAGGTGAAAAAGTTGCATTGTGTTGCTTTAAGAAATCCGAAATCACACGATTTTCTGGCGCCACTGAACAAATGACTTTAATACACAGTGTGGACTTCAGGGTGAGTTTCCCTTCCGCTCTGTGACCGAAGACTCTGCAGTCGCATCTGTTCTCAGGTGCAATAAGAAAATGACAAAGCTTTATTATTCTTCCTGTATTCATCACGATGATGAATTACGTCTTGCACCTTTGTGCCGGATCCCTCCTGTTGTGAGCTGCACCTTTGGGTTTTCTCTGCAGTTTTGAACAAGACAGAAATGTCTCAATGCCTCTTCTTTTATTCAGTCACGTACTAAAGATTAGATGCCACCATCATCATCAGCCGCCCACATTATTCTCCGTCTTGTTTCTAACCACATTCATGGCCCAGGGCCAGCAGTTAGGGAGCTGTATGCACTGGATTTATGCACAGTGTTTACACAACAGCAAGACAAAGCCTGTTGAGTATCTGCTGCGAAAACAGACCATCACTGATAATTACCTCGAGATGATGGGGTAATTAGGCTGAGATGGTTTGAAGTAGCCAACTGTAACTGTTGAGTCATCCAGACTGGTCAGGGCAAAGGGTAATATACCATATATACTGTATATATATTTATTCAACTAGCAAAGAACTTTGTTTTCTATATTTGTAAATTAAATATCTTTGGTTTGTACAAATCCAACGATTTCAAGGTGCCATCTTTTATTTGAGAACATTTTTGGTAAATTTCTTTCAATTTGTAAAAAATTGTTGGAAATGAGATTTTACGTGTCTCTTAGTTTGAACGACATGTATTGAACTTCAATGATTTTGTCCTTCACCAGTTTTCAGTTGGTGCTGTTGAACCGTCTCAACTTCTCAACTCGAGTCGTAACCGATGGAAAAGAGAATCTGGTTCCTGTCGTCATGTCGTCGAGGTGCGTTCAGGTAAGAGTCTGCAGCTCGTAGGTTCAAACCCTCACTGACCCGGCCCGAGTTGGGGAGGGTTGTTTAATAGTTTGACACAATGTGAAAGATAATTTTTCGATATTCTTCTGTCACAAAGTTTTTTGGTAGTTGAAATATTTGCAGCAGAGCAGCTTTAATTTGAGAAAAAGCCATCATCCACCTCCAGACTCCTGATTACCACAACACACAGAATCTCACTCAGAGGAAAACACAGAAATTCTCTTTCACTGTTTATACTAGTTGATAAATTGAATCTCCGATTCACTGAACACTGTCAGTTGGAGATGAGTTGTTTGGGGTTATTATCTTTTAAATTAAAACCTTTAGAGCAAAAAAAACTGAAGGGCATTTAGGGACGTTTTTTTTTAACAAGTCCCAGGACACAATGATTCTCTGTCCAAACCCCCCCCCCCCCCCCCCCCCAAAATCAGCTCATAGTGATCAAACCCAAATATCACGATCACAATTCGATGGGTCGGGTCAGACATTGTCTCTCAGATCCTGAAATCACACATACTGATGTATCTCTGTGCTACATGATGTTTGTTTGGTTCCAAATAATCATTTTGCTTTTCTTAATTTGAATTGAATAATAGCACACACAAACAGACACACACACTGTCATGCATACTGTCTACACAAACACACGCCCTAGGAGAACAGCCCTGGCCAAGGCCCAAAGGCTTGAGCCTACAGGCAAGAGTGGGAGCACAGCCCACAATCTGGGCACATGAAGGTGTGTGTGTGTGTTTGTGTGTGTGTGTGTGTCACAGAATTAGAGGAGGGACAGTGTGAGAAGTGGGTGGAGATGGGATCCTGAGGGAGTGTTGGAAGTGTCTCAGCAGCATTTTGGTTCAGAGCCTTTGAAGGGGCTGAAGTTGAAGTTAGCGCCGGTCGACACACACACGCCTGTAGCTCCTGTGTGTTTGTGTGTTTTTACCATTTCTTGTGTGTTTTCGTGGACTTCACACCGGACGCTATGGGAGTACACCGGCTGTCAGCGTCCTGTCAAAGGATTCTCAAAGTTCCTGAAGCGTGAGGGGAGAAAACGGACAGAAAATTCCTGGAGGAGTCACCTAACTCGACCTCAGGTATGTTTTCCCTGTCGCTCACCGTGCACGCTGCTCCACTCCACTTCACTCGGCTGTTTATTGTGCACAATGACACCACTATTTAGTAATACACTATTATCAAACAGTGTTCGGGGTATATATAAACAGAGGGGAAGCTCCTGAAAAGCAAGAAGTGAACTTAATTTGCAAAACATTAGTCTGACAAAGTTCTTTGCACATTAAACTTCTTATATCATGTTTTATTCAAACATCCATGCACTTACAGAATGAAGTTCAGGTTCCCATCATTCTTTACAATGTGATTTGAGGCCAGCTGTTGTCAAAAAGGTTTTTTCAAATTTAAAAGTCAATCAATCCAGTAAATGAACTTTTCTCAGAGAGAGGGAAGTGTGTGTGTGTGTGTTTTTTTTTAAATGTGCCTGTTTTTTGCAGGGGTTTTGGTTTGGATTTTCAAGTTTTTATTTCTGACAGTTTGTGCTCAAAGTGTTTACCTGGGAGGAGCAGTACAGAGCAGCAGTGGAGGCACATGTCAACGCATGCAAAGAGTCCCTCCCTTCTCTCTATTCTTTCCTCTCCTGCAGATTCATCCTGCGTTGGAATGAAATTGCTCAATCACGTTTTACCTGTAACCAGATCCTCAGCACTGGAATGAGTGTAAAATGACTCTCATGTCAGGAGCTGGTTTTTGAATCTGTTGGGTCCCATCACTTCTCAGCACAGTTGGGGTACGTGGGGCTAACTATGAAATGGATGATGGCATTTGTGATGGATGGACGCTGAGATAACCCCACTTCACCTTTTAACGGTGACTTTCCATAATGGAAAGCAGCACGAGTGGTGAAAGACAACGATGGTTTTACTGAACCTTGTTTGACCTGAAAGCCTGTGGAAGCCTCTCTGGGTTTAGATGTAACTTTCAGTCGATGGTTTAATTTGAACGAATAATTGGTTTTCATGACTCTGGAGAAATACTGCATCTCTGATAAAGCAGCGTAATTTCCTAAAGAAGGATTAAGTCAGGAAAGTTTTTTAGAAGTGTGGAGTTTGTGCAGAGATGTAACCGAGCAGCACGTGCACATCATTCATCTTTTTAAATAATCTGAGGGCCAACTGGACAAAGGGGTGAGCTTCATTAACGGGAGATAACAGCTCTGAGGTGAAGTCTGGTCTGAGCTGGAGGGATGAGTGGAACTACCCATCATACAAGAGTGATGGATATATTACCCCCGTGCAGTTAGGCTCCTCCACTGACTCGTACTGCCTGAATTACTCTGCGCTGAATCACCAGGAGAGGAAATGAAAGTAGTAATTATATAAAAATGTCTGGGAAAATAAACTTTCTGACAACGCAAACGTCCGAGTCAGTTGCTCTGGACATTTTGTGGAACAGCCCCCCCCCAGTAAAATGTCTGAGTGAGTCCATGGGAGAATACAGCAGGAAGATTCACAGCAGTGGAACGTGTTGGTGAGGTTTCTAACACGTGACGGACGTAGAACTATAAGAACACAAACATCTCCGAATGAAAAAGCGGAGCCGTACAAGTAGAGGATGGAGACGTCGACTTGGACGTTTAGATTCCAGAGGGTTGTGATCATAAGCACTGACACTGATGTTCTGTAAAGAAACTCAGCAGCAGAATGTAAACGTCATGTCCTGCCTCCTGCTGACAATCTGACAAACTCCAGAAAACATCCAGAACCAGTTTTTAAGTGCGATCCGTGTAAAAGAGGTATAATAACCCAAAGCAAACCCCCCCCCCCCCGCTAGTCATCCCACACTGTCGGGTTTTAACGAACTGTTGAGTAAATGACAGGTTGAGCTCGCTAACAGGGAATGTTACTGAGGCATTTCAGACCCTCTGGGTGTGTGTGTGTATCAGTGGGTGTGGGTGTGTGTGTTGAATTTAACTTGAAAGAACAACCCCGACCCTCCACACTCAACCCTCCACCCTTCACATGACACGACCCGACCCTGCAAACCGCAGAGAGGCTCAGGCTGCACATGGTCTAATGTGTTTAACATGCTGCTGTTTGGAAAGTTAATTTATCTTTTACAGCCCAGAATTAACTTGAAAGGGTTAAACAAACACTGTCAAAGCCAGAAGCTGTTTTTTTTATTGTCAAAGTCACTTTAAATCTCATCCCCACAACATTTCCATGACTTCATCCAGAGGTTTTATGACACAGCACCACCACAACAACTACTTTCCCAGTAGCTCTCACAGTCAAATGCACTGCTCCTCTTGCATAAGAGCTTTAAAACATTCTGTCTGTCTTGTAAAATCTAAATTGAACTTGTGGACTAACCGTAACCCGGGTGTGTGATGTGGTGGTTTTAAAGGAGCTAATTTAATGAGACAAGAGGGTTCAGCTGACACCAGTCTATAATGGTGACCCCTGACGTTTAAAGCTTTTCACCCTGGGGGGGCCATTACGCCTCAGGTCGTTAAAGACACACAAAGCATTGTTAAGTGTTACTGTACCAATCTGCTGCACAGGGATACATATCATTTATTATTACAGTCACACAGTGGCAGTAATTACATGATACACATTTAAATTCACTAGATCTGCACCAATTTACACACACTCTTCATTATCAATCCCTTAAACATTCCTTTAAGCTTTGAATTCCTCTCTGAGAAATCAAGGTAAATATCGAACCCCCCCCCTCTCTCACATTGACTGATAATCCCTCCGGCTGTTGCTCCATTAAGCAAAAACAGATTCCATGTCTGGTTCTTTTATACTTAGAGATCCAATATATAACTTGGGACGAACGGAGAGGGGTGAAAACATAACCTCCTCGAGGTAATTACATGTGTCATGATGGAGGATGGATATCATTCATCCCGTTCAACCCTGCACTTTACCGCACGACGACTTAATGTGAAGCTGAGCTTTATCACCACAGATTGGAATAGAGCACAATACAAAACTAAGCGTATATATTTATACGGTCAAACCTCAAACATGAGTCATTAAGAGAGACACTTCTCAGGGGTTCTGAGTTTCATCCGGACCAGAGCAGCACGGAGCTGTTATCCCAATATAACCACAGAGCTCCAGTTAAAGGCCTCAGTGTCCTGGCTTCACGCTGCGGCTGTGAGAGAGGTCGGCTCGGAGGCCACGCCCCTCCCTAACCCTTGAACCCTTCCAGACTGGAGGTTAGCATCGTAACCTCACCCTAACACAATCCTGTGGGTCTGATCTGAAACTACACTCTGTGAACGTTTCAACAGATGACCTTCAGAGGGACTTCACAGAGGACGGTTGAAAAACAAGATTTAATTCCCTGGATTAAATTGGATTACGTTGGAGTTTGTATTGTTTTTAAAGGGCGGCAGGAAAAGTGGGTTTTTTCAGAACGTATTAAAAACAGACTTTACTTCTGTAACAGCTGTGAAATGAATATGGTATAAACTCTAGAAATAAAGCCCTGTTATAAATAATGTAGAGCAGCTCTCGGGCACAGGTGAGAGTGGAATGAGTTTCACTGGTGCCGGTCGGGTCCGAGTCATCGAGCGCTAACAACAGACGTGCAGGAAAAGGTAATAAAGTGAGAGCAGAGCGCTCGGAGGCAGTTTCCGTAAATGAGAGCGAGTCCGATCGAGGAGCAGAGAAGGATGGCGGTCTTGTCCCCCCCCCCCCCACCTGCCTGATTTTAATTGGTACCTGGAAGCGGCTTCGCATGTGAGGGCGAAGTGAGACTTTCGCTTCTTGTTTAAATATGTTATTTACACTCCCGGCACAGACTGTTAATTCTCTGGTGCTGGTCCGTCGAAGCTGCTGCCGGCTGCTGTCTTCAGTAGGATGAACAAAGGATGATTGACAGCTCGCTGCCTCTTGTAGATATTAAGACTCCCGCAGTGTTTCATAGAGGAGGCCGCTCGTCCTGCCTCACTCCAAGAGAAACCCAAAGTAAGTCATTTTTCTAATATTTTATGTAGGCAACACTTTTTTCTCATATTTAGTTTTTTAAATCCATGTTTGTGAGCACTTGTCCTCGGCCAAGTTAACCCACCTGACAGGTGAGGCACATCAAGATGCTGATGACACCGCCGTGTTTATTGCTCAGGTGTGCAGGTGTCGTTTAGTCGCCATGAGGGAGCGAGCCGCCGGGATCGAGCCGCCGGGATCAAGCAGCTGGGATCCTAATGAGCAGAACTGTCCACAAGAGCAGAATTAAATGTCTGTCAATCAGTCGTCTGAGAATGTGTTTCTAAAAGCTGGGGGCATTTTTGTGAATTCATTGAGAAATAATGCAGAGATCTTGATTAAATTATATTATGATATATTTGTGGACTGAGGAGGTTTATGATCTTTACTGAGTACCACTCTAGTTGATTTTCTATTCTTGGCATCGCAATTTGAATCGTTTTTTTAATCCTGCAAACTGAAAGGCAGCCACGACTTTCAGGCTGAAACTTGCCTTGATTCTGGAAACATCTTGATGAGTGAGACCGATGAAAGGAAAGTGTCATTTACTCATCAACCCTTCACTGGTTCACTGGTTTTTATAAAGCCAGTAGATGGTGTGTGTGTGTGGTCTGATATCATGAGATGAATGAAGGGATTGTTTTTCTCTGTTCTTATTAAAGTGATGTCTGCTGCAGGAAAGCTGTTGTTTTCCCAAATGCCTTACAGACACAAGTGAAACAAATGATTTCCTTCTCTCTGACTGCGATTGACTGGACGTTTTGTAAAGTGCTGCAGCGCTGATGCAACGTGTCTGGGTGATGGGGTAACAGGATGTCCTCATTATCCTTCACTCTCTTCTTGCATAGTGAATAATTGCAGCTGGAAGTGCGGCTGCTGACAGTGCACTGGGCGAAACCAAATCTGTCAGGTTGCAAATCAGAAAAACCAGAGAGTTGCCAAAGCTTTCAGACAAATCAGTGAACGTTTTCCTGACTTGATTCTTTTCAGTTTTCTATCCCTCACAAATCCTCCTCCTAAAATACTTGAATGTTAAATATACTTTGTTGCAGCACCGTTATTTATCGCTGTGAATCCCACACGGGGATGAAATGACACCAGGATATTAAGACGTCACATTGTGCTGGTGACAACACAATATGTTCAACACACAGCAGCTGCTGACGATCTCCAGGATCCTTGCAGTTACGTACTGGAGGGATTAACGGGGATTAGAGTGAAAACATGAAAACCTGTACCACACATCAAACAGATTCACGCTGTCATCAGGACTTTCAGCTGACAGACACTGGTTCTATTTATTGATTCCTCATTATAACGACAGCTGATTGATTAGAAATATATGGACACATTTATGTCAAAACTTTCCTGAAGGAAACTTTTTTATTTGTTAGTTTACTTCTCTGACACCTGAGAACTTCCAGCAGGTTTAACATGTTTCACCACGTTTCCTCAGAAACAACCTTTTACCTGAGTGAGAGGCGTCTCTGTTGCTCCTCATTGTCGCACTTAGTTGTCAAATTTGACATTTCTGGGTTGTTTCATAGGTTAAATGTTAATGAGGGAGTGAAACATCACTTTGTTGTCAATGATTGTGATGATTTGGTGTTTCCTTCACCAAAATACAAGAGTGAGCACGTAATAGACTGACAGTGGATGAAGCCTCCACATCCATCAGGGCTTAATGCTGCAGCACAGACTCATTACGGTGTCAGATTGTACCGAGGAACATGGTGGTTGATGTTTCTATTTATGGGTCAGGGAGGAAAGTGAGCTCTGCAATTATGTAAATGAGAAATCGTGACACTTTCACTAATTTCCCAGAGAATAATAAAAATTCTAGAATATTTAGTGGACTGATATTTATTTGTTTGATTGAAGGGCTTGTTGAGCCTTGGCCGAGTGATGTTCTAGTTATTTGATGCTATAGAAATGTCATGATTGCTGAGACTAACTCTTGATTGGCTGAGCACGAGCATCAGTGGGATATTTACACCTCGGCTCAATGCAACGATCACAGACTCTGGCTCCAAATGACAAATGATGAACGATGACAACACCCGTATCCAGGATGTTTTGGCTTCATTGTTGTACAATAGGAGGAAGTGGAGACGCGTCGTCAATCATCATCTAAACTTAAGTTATGCAAACATTACGTGGGACCTAATACCTTAATATGAGCAATAAGATAAGTTTGGATGTACTGAAGGTGTGGAGAGGTGAACAAGACACAACTCATGTCACTCATGTTACTGCAAACACTCTGATTGCTTCATAATTAAATCTTCTCATTTATATAAATGTTCTTCAGGCTTTATGGATTTTAGCGAATCCTTTGAAACTCCCACATTCATGCCAACACCTTGATGTGATTACCCAGATATTGAATTTCACCTCTCTCCTTTCTTCTGGAGGATGTGGGTGTAATCGCTTCACAACAACCAGGAAAGGGGATAAGGGGATGAATGCAGTTGGAGACCGGGCAGGAATAATGTTGAATAGTTTACAGCGACAAAAAGTAAATCGAGAAATCCTTTAATTCCCTCACAAGAACCACTTTCCACCATTCGTCCTCCACCGCACTTTACCAGTGCAGAACCTTTGTGCAAACACATGGAGATAATTGCCGGGATGCCACCGGGCCTGGCAGGACCTGCTTTGAGTTGTTTGCTCTTTAAGATCAAACCGACATTCCCGCCCTACCATTATAAAACGCCCCTGGCTGTCAGATTGGCAGCTGTATGGATCCATGATTCAACTTGTCTGTGTTGCAATAGACATCACAGGAAATGGAGGAATACCTTTACAGATGCTGTGAGTGGTTAAAAGCACTAATGTCTGCTAATGTCAGAAGAGTCTCCGTGAGAGAGCTCGTTCTCTGTGGCATCTCTCGTCCTCAGCCGACAGCAGAGAGCCGGCAAACAGAAAATCAGAAAACCTTCTGTGAGTCGTGTTTAAAACTGTTTGAGTCTGCAGACTGACAGAGGAGCTGATGAGGAGCGAAGAAGAAGCTGCTGCTGCTGCTGGTGTGTGAGGCTGGCTGCGGAAATATGACCCAGGAAGCTGGAGCTGAACATGTTGCTGCAGGTTTCTACCTGTGTGTGTGTGTGTGTGTGTGTGTGTGTGTGTGTGTGTGTGTGTGTGTGTGTGTGTGTGTGTGTGTGTGTGTGTGTGTGTGTGTGTTAGGATGCGGGTGTGAGAGCTGACCTGAGTCGCAGCAGCGGTGGCCTGAGGTTCCTGCCCTGCAGCCCTGGATAGTTTGGATGAACATTACAGTTTCCTTTCAGTTTCTTTTCAGTCTCACTTTCTGCGTCTCCAGAGAAAGTAACGAGTCTGTTCACAGTAAAAATCCACAGCAGGACGTACAAAATACTACGTTTACATACTTCTGGTGTCCACACTACACAGGAGTCTTACAGCAGTAGTGAACGGATACAGGGCCAAAACACTCATGTGCACAAAGATGATTTTAGTTTGAAAATGACATCATAGATCATTTTAGATCCAGCACAAACCTGCACTTCCTCTACATCTACGTGTTGTTTGCAGTTTATGATTATGAGCGAGTGCGATGCAGAGAAAACTGCAGCTGATTTGTGGGATTCATTTCGTGTCTGACTCGTTCATTAGGTTCAAATTGAATTCATTATTTCTCTGTGTTTTCTATCAGACAGTAATTTATCCTCATGTCCCACTTACATCACCTTCCTCTGCTCACTCACTAAAGGCCTTAGTTTTATTACAATAATATATGATTCACCTGAGCTGTTTCCCCCTTTGAGTTATGATGGGGCCAAATATCGTTCAATGTTTTTGCAAATTGCAAAAAAGACGTTTGGGTCGACTGCAACTTCTGAAAAAGACAAATTGTTTTAGGTTATTATTATTATTATTATTATTATTATTATTATTATCATCCACCCTTAATGTAATATCATGCATCTGTAATCATTTGTAGTGGATTTTGTTCCTAAACTTCACAGCTTTGTTAACCAGGAAGTGAAGTCCAGGAGGGTTTTGTTAAAAGGACCTCAGGTAACTGTGATGGCGCCTCATGGATGAAGCTTTCTGGTTGTTGTTCTGGTGATCGAAAGGAGCCTGCTGTTTCTCAGTGTCGCACCTCTTGATGACACAGCAGATTATTCTGTTTTGTTTGATGTGCAAAGAAAAACATGAATTTGGTTGAAATGACCCTCGGAGGAAAACCTGATTGCGTCGATACATTAGAATTTAGACAGATTTGTTGTGTCCACAGAGATAAACATATTAACGTGTTATCCAAGACAAAATCCCCTTTAAACCTGTAATTACCTCGCTGAGGATTACTTTGTGTACCTCATTATGCCAATCCTGTACAACCAAATATCGTCTCACATCTGTGTGAAATTTCTGGAATGTCCTGGGTTTAAAGTTGGACCTAACCCCTAGACTAAATTATTCTGAAGCCTATTTCAATCTGACCCCGCAGACGTAAAAGAGAAAGAGAAAGATGACACTGCAGAAATATGTGGGAAAATACAAGATGCCCGAAATCTCTTCCTATACCCAAACAGTGAGCTTGACGGTAGTAATCTGATTATCTGTCACCGGGAGGGTGAAGATAAAACACCCACATACCTGTCACCCTCCACTGAAACCTCCAGCGCCAGTCGACCTGCAGACACAGGGGAGACCTGTTTTCATGAGCCCACATAAACTCAGACTAAACCATGACCCTTTGTGGGCCAGTATGAAGACGCCTTTGTCTTCCCTCGTGTGCTCACCTTTATGCAGACACCAGGACTCTTATTGGACTAACAATGGGTTGAAATGGTTTAGATTTTCCTTCATAAAACCATCTGCAGAGGAACAGAAAAAAACCTGTGACAGATCTTTTCATCTCTGATCTGAGGGAACGGCATTTCTGCCCTGGAGACTGTTCTGTGTGGATTGCTTTTAGCTGAGGATGAGCTGTCAGAGAGGCAAAGTGGTCTGCCCTCCAGCTCGCTCTGCTGTCACTCAGGGGTTCTGTGGAATTAGAGCTGGCACGGTGGGGCCGTGCATCAGCTGGGCTCAACACATTTTTTGTGTACGTTTGCATTTGTTGTAATTTAAGAGCGTGAAATACCCAAGGAAATGATGCACGTTCAAGCAAATCTGAGGCTGAGGCTCAGTGAATTGTTACAGCTAATTGTTCTTCTCTCTGGGGGCTGCTGTGGCTTAGGAGATCGAGAGGGTTGTCCATGAATCAGAAAGTCGATGGCTCGATCCCAGATGCTTCAAGTCTGCATTCTGGAGGTGTTATAAATGATTGGTGAGATGACAGAAAAATCTAAATCAAATTGATGAATTGATGTCAAATCATTCAGGTTGTATTCATTTATTCAGCTCTGTGTAAATAAAGCTGCTGTTTCACAAGGTATAAAAAATGCAGTATTCAAGACATGTATTATGCAAATGTTTTAAATAATCCGTGCTGTGGCAGCTCCAACTTTAGCCACTGATCCAAATTCATCTCAGTCTTAATCTATTTTTAACAACTCACGCTGTGGTTATGGTCTCTCCTGTAAAAGAGAGATTACAATTCCAGCTGTGTGGGATTCTGATTCTCAGTTGATTATGAAAACAGCAATTTGATGGCTCATGCCTCCAGGGACGTGTAGCGCACAGACATCCATCTCAGCTCAGAGCGACATGCAGATGTTTACACTCGGATCAGCACTGAACCTCCTACCATCATCTTCATGATACACAGTCATCAAACTACAAATCCCCCCTGAATGCTGCAGACTGACAAAAGGCTTAGAAGTAATAATTTCCATGAGCACTTGTTGCTGGTATTTTGCCACAAAATAATAATTATGGGGAAGGGTTGGGGCTGCCACCTGCCTGAAGGAGCTCGGAGGCCGACTTCAGGATCCTGACACAATGTGTTGCTTTATGTCGTCTTTTTTTCTGATCAAGGCGTGTTGGGACAAGATACCTTGCCACCGACTCTCCTGTTGTGTCATTGTGTGTGTGTGTTGTGTGTGTGTGTTATTTGTGCAGAAACCAAAAAGACTATTCATTCTAGGAAACTCAAGAATGAAAGTTTCCCTTATTCCTGATTGGTAGCATGTCTCTTTTTCTTCATTCTCCATAGGTCTGAGGTCCTTGTGGGTGAATTAAAGATGGCAGCTTCAGGAACAACCCTCCTCACTTTAGCAGCAGTGCTCCTGCACGTGGGAAGATGTCAGGGGAGTGTGGAAAAGGGAAAGGACAGCTCGCCGCTGAGGTTCACACACCATCTCTACAACGTCACCATCAATGAGAACTCTGCACCGCGGACGTACGTTGAGACGTCTGTGAAGATGGGCATCGAAGTGACGGATCTGTTCTGGGAAATTGGCTTTAATGTCGTCTCAGGTGATGACGATGGGCTTTTCCAAGCAGAGGCCGTCAAAGTTGGCGACTTCTGCTTCCTCAGGATCAAAACTCGCACGAGCAACTCAGCACTCCTCAATCGGGAGGTCAGAGACACTTACACTCTCACTGTTGAGGCAACCGAAAGCACTTTTGACTTCAAGTCGAAGACAAAGGTGTTTGTCCAGGTGCTTGACACCAATGACTTAAAGCCTCTTTTCTATCCTGCCTCTTACAACGTGGCCCTTAATGAGGACACACCACTCAAGTCAAGTGTGGTGAGGGTTAGTGCCACAGACGCTGACGTTGGGAGCAATGCTGAGTTTTATTACTCTTTCACTAGCAGAGCTCATCCCTTCGCCGTCGACCCTTTTACAGGCACAGTCAGCGTTGTCAAGAAGCTCAATCGCACCCGGTCGGAGAGATACGACCTCACAGTTTTAGCTGAGGACAGGACCAAGAAAATATCTGGCATTCAAAAGTTTGGTAATGTCGCCAGAGTCACAGTGAACGTAGATAAGATGTCGAACGGGCCGCTGGTTGTCACATGTCCCCGAAAGCCCTCAGTGTCTGCAGACGGCAAAATTAGTATCAATGTCCACGTGGAGGGAGGAATCAAGTCTGTGAAATCCCTTAATATTGTTGGAGGA
The DNA here is from genome assembly GCA_026259375.1 of Verasper variegatus. Taxonomy (NCBI): domain Eukaryota; kingdom Metazoa; phylum Chordata; class Actinopteri; order Pleuronectiformes; family Pleuronectidae; genus Verasper; species Verasper variegatus. Next base: position 1,811,306 of record CM048043.1, on the reverse strand, counting down.
GATCCACACAAGTGTTTTGAGATAATCCCCTTAGGCGTGCAGGGCACTGACTTCCAAGTGATCTCGACAAAGAGGATTATCTTGTCTCAAACTCCTTCTGGGCTGAATCTTTCCCTTCAAGCTAAAGACAGGAGCTCCCCGACTTTACTCTCTCCAATTACACAAATCCACATTCCGGCCTATCATTACAGCCCATTGGCATTTTTGGAAGACACCTACATTGCCACACTGAGTGAGTTTGCCCCTCCCAAAAGTCACGTACTAAAGGTTTCTGTCAACGTGGCGTCTTATAATGTTACCTATAGCATCAAAAATAATCCAGACAGCTCCAAATTTAGGATAAATCCCAAAACGGGGATTATCATAACAACGGAGAAATTTGACCACGAGAGTAAGGATCGATATGAGTTTGATGTAGTGGCCAGTCACGGTGAAGTGGAGACTCACATAGTGGTTGAGATAACAGATGAAAATGACAACAGCCCAGAGTTCACCCGGAGCTCCTACCAGGCCACGGTGGATGAAAACAGCCCCGTTGGCAGCAGCGTTTTGAAAGTAGCAGCCACGGACAGAGATAGAGGCAAAAATGGCTTTGTGACTTACTCTATTGCCAACTCAGGGCCCTTACCTTTTACAATAGACCCCTTTACTGGTGTCATCTCAACCTCCGAACACTTGGACTATGAGCGCATGAAACGGCGGTACCACCTGAGGGTGTGGGCCTCGGACAGCGGCAGCCCCTTCAGTCAGGTCAGCGAATGTCCCGTGACGATAACTCTGAACAACGTCAACGACAACATCCCCCTGTTTGAGAGGGTGGGCTGCAATGCCACCGTACCTCAAGATGTACCTGTGGGACACACAATATGCCAGCTGTCAGCCATCGACTTAGATGAGCTGCAGCAGCTGACGTACGTCATCGAGTCAGGAAATGAGCCCCAAGTGTTTGGAATTGACTCTGTGTCAGGAACCATCACCCTCGGGCAACAGATTCACCTGGGATCAGGTTCGTTCACTTTGAGAGTCGTAGCCACGGATGGAAAACATCGCTCCGAAGCGACAGTCGTCAGGATAACTGTCACGAACAGAGGCGATGAGCCAACGCTCCACTGCCAGGAAACGGACATCTTAAAACAGCTCACCGATAAACTGATCGAGTCCATCGAACCCATTTTAACCAATCAAGAGGAGGAGTCGTTCTCCGATATTCACATCACCAACCGATACTCTCCCAAGTTCGACCTCAGCCTTCCCAGCTCCATTGAGCTCATTGAGGACCATCCCCTGAATTCCAGCATTGTTCAGTTCAAGGCCACAGACGGCGACACCGGGTTTAACAGCAAACTGGTTTATTCCATATCCAGCGGGAACGAAGACGGCTGCTTCTCCATTGACACTTTCTCAGGTGACCTTGTGTTAGTTTGCCCACTCGACAGAGAGAGTAAAGAGTTCTACATTTTGAACATCACCGTTTACGACTTGGGAACGCCACAAACATCCGCATGGAAATTTATCGCGGTGAATGTCATGGACGTCAACGACAACCCTCCTGTGTTCGATCAGCACAGATATGTCATACGTGTGCCTGAAAACATAGACGTTGACTCTGTTATTTTTACGGCACGCGCCGTCGATCTGGACGCAGAGACAAACGGTAACGTCCTGTATTCCCTGCTGACGTCTACCGACATGTTCAGGATCGATGACCTGACGGGTGAGGTCACTGTGAGGCAGCATCTGGATCGAGAAACCTCGCCAAGGCACGACCTGACGATTGAAGCCAGAGACCAGGCCAAACTCGGCCCTCAGTTGTTCTCCATGCTCGACCTTGTGGTTGTACTGCAAGACATTAACGATAACCCACCCAAATTTGTACCCAAGGTTTACAAAATAAAAGTCCCCGAGGACGTTCCTGTGGGCACCCATCTTGTCTGGGTGGAGAGCGTTGACTTAGATCTGGGCATCGGCGGCCTCGTCACCTACAACCTCAAGAACACAGAGAGCGGGATCTTTCACCTTGACTCCTCCACTGGCGCCCTGACCCTTGAGAGGGAGCTGGACTTTGAGAGGAGGCCATCTTACAACCTCACCGTCCGGGCTGTCGACCACGGCCTCCCTCGCTCCCTCTCCTCCTCCTGCTTCGTGGAAATCCAGGTTCTGGACGTCAACGAGAACCTCCACAGGCCGGTGTTCTCAGAGTTTGTGTACGAATCGGGCGTGATGGAGGACGCCGCCGTGGGGACAGTCTGTGGTCACGCTCACAGCGTCGGACAAGGACCTGGGCAGAGATGGAGTCGTTAGGTATCACATCCACGAAGGATCTGGTGTCGGAGTTTTCACCATCGATGAGGAAACAGGTAATAAACACTGGTTTAGATTTATTGTTATATTAGTGGTTGTATTGTTAGAAATGGAGTGAATGTGAATGAAAATGCTTTCTTAGTCTTGTGATAATATATTTAACACACCTCCACATATGTAGGCCACTATATTGCAATATTAAAGGATATAAATACTTCATACTACTAATATACTAATACTGTTTACTGCAAATATACTTAGAGACAAATACAGATTTAAAAGTATAAGCAGAGTCATTGCTTCCTACTGTGTCACATATATAGAATATATTTTCTCAACTCTTTTCAGTATATATAGATACGATTTTACACATTTGAAATAGTAAAGAAATAAAAAAATATGTAGCAGACAGTTAGGATTTAGTGGCAGGTTGTTTAGTGAATGTGGGAAATGCTGAGTTTCCCTTAGATAAGACACCCACAGGTTGTACAACATGGTATTTCCAATGTACATATCCTTTACAGAGGATTCCCGACCTCTCAGCGTTTCGTGGCACTCCACTATCACGCTGCTGCACTTAAAGCTCCGATAACATCAGGGCAAGCCGGGTTCTCTGTCATAGTAGAGCAATGCTGAAATAAATCTCTCTTTCAGTGTAGCTGGATTTTCCGCTCTTCCTCAGGGTGTCCAGATTTAAGCTTCTTGTTTCTGGAGTCCGGATGAACCATAACTACCTTGTGGTATTCAGCCTCTTGTCAGAGCTTGAGCACATGTGGCAACAGAAGCATGTCGCTCATGTTGCTCTGCGGAGAATTCAAAAAATGTCTCAACCCACCTTTGGGAACCAAAACAGACTTTTTAAAATGCAAACAACATCCTTAAGCTTGATGAAAACCACAGGGATTAATATTTCCTCCTGGGTGGATACAGATATTTATTATGAAATTGATTATACTGATAAGTGATTCATTCCTGAGGCACAGTCGCAGGTTTGAAATGTCAATACAGATGTGTTAATGGAAAAAACGGTTGTTTTATCCAAACAATGAATCCTGTTTCTCCACCTTTATATCTCAGGTGTGATTCGTACAACTGAGACCTTGGACCGCGAGACAATACCTCACTACTGGCTGTCCGTCTATGTCACCGACCTGGGGACCGAGCCTCTGATCTCCTGGACTCACGTCTTCCTGGAGGTCCTGGACGTTAACGATAATGCTCCGGAACTTTCCCAGCCCGTGTATTTTGCATCTGTCCAGGAGAACGTGGACAAGGTCAAATCTGTCGTCCAGGTGTCAGCCACAGATGTGGACACTTCGTCTGAGGGGAAGCTTTCCTTCCAGATGCCGGAACCGCACCGGAAGTATTTTGACGTCAACTCCAAAACAGGTAATTAAGAGTGAATGAGCATCAATGTCGTCAACTACGAAATGATTTCATAGTACGCCCAAACATTAACCATGAAATCTGAGCATTTTGTCTCAGTTTTATTCAGCCGTGCAATGTTTAATTCAATCGTCTATATGCAGCTTCACCCTCCAGTTCTCTGAGTGCAGGTACAGACATTTGAATGTGCAGCTCACTGAAACATGTCATTGCAGCTTTTACTGAGCCAACATACGTGCAGGGACTTATGTAATAACTCTGGGCTGATTTGATCAGCGCCATTTTCCTGTTTCATGAGTAGTTTGCTCTGAATTATATGTGACACCTCTCCCTCTGATGGATTTATGTATAAACTCAAACTCGATTAGTCAATATAAGACATCTGAAGCATCTGTTGTCTCTCAGATTAAATTTTTCGACATATTTAATGTTGCCCTGTCTGCAGGGTTGATTTACAGTTTGATTCGGGGATATCGCTGCAGCTGGGGTGAAGCGGTGTGGATATAGTAGATTTGTCCTATTGCACTGGAGCAAGTTGGGGCAGAACAAGCGATGCAGAACCCAGGTGTGACACAGAGACAGCAGAGGTGTATTTAAAAGTCGTTACTCTGGAAATCACTCAGAAGCTCATTCATCCGTTTCCTGAATGGACGTGACATTGGTGAGAGACACAGCAGGAGGTAGAAAGATTCCTGTAGCTTTCTGCATGTTCGTCTTTGACAGTTGCAAAACTGAGTAACCACTCACAGGCTTTGATGTCGGAGCGAATGAGCCCGACAAGCCGCGACACGTCCCGTTGTCCTCTCGTAATCTGCGGGTAGCTCTGGAGTTGGTCCACACCCAAAGGCCAGTGTACTGAGGGATTACAGGGAAGGAGGCCGAGCTGTGTTAACAGAGAGTTGTGTGTTGAATCAGGCGGAGAGCAACACATTCACACAAGCGTTTTTTTATGGGCAACAAGCAGCTGAACATACAAACGGAAGAAAACTGTGTCTGAGTTTGCTTTTTACTTTCTCAGGATTTATCTGCTGGACAATCTCAGCTGTGGAGTCGTTTGAATGTAATAGAGTCAAATTCATGGAGAGAAAAAAGATGAACTTTACTCCTTATTCTTTATTGAAGATTGGTTTCCAAAAATGTATCTTACATGAGTCTGCATAAGAAAAACTAAACATTGATTTTAAGCAACACAAAAGAACGAGAAATTACAGAAATAACCACAAATCAACATCATTGAACTCCTTTATTAAGGGATTGCAAATAAAAATACTAATAATTTAATAAAATTGTCAAAAATAACAAAGTAATTAGCACAGAGGTCCAGTAAAACATTAAGAGGATCTGATGACAAAACCTCTGTCCTGACAACCATTAGACACCAGAGATACACGACAAATCAGCTTTCATTGCTCAAGTTAATCCACGTGAATGAGGGAGATCGTTTTACTCTCAAAGATTTGAGCCCGTCGCTGAAACCAGATCCTTCGAACATGATCCACCTTGTCGCATTTTCACAAATGTACCCGTGATTACTAATGTGGAGGATGACGAGTGTAGAAACCTCTCGTGCCTCGACAGGATGAGAATGACTCAGAGGTTTCTGCCTGAGCTTTTATTTTCCTGACGCATGTGAACACGCTGCAGTGTCGTCAGTCTGATTCAACCTGAAAGAACGAGTCGAAAACGTTTCAGGAGGGAAGGATGTGAGCTGAGAGAGGGAAAAGAATCCTAATCATGTTCGTTCTGGGGGGTTTTCCGTGAACACGTTTCTGTCCGACTCTGACAACAGGTTTGTGCAGAAAACAAGGGAGGGACAAATTAACCCTAACTAACCCTAACCCTAAATGAACAGAAATCTGTGTCGGTCTTATTGTGTGTTTCACAAAAATCGTTGATTGTTGACAAGGCCGGGCACGTCAGGAATTCCTCAAGTTACTCACAGACTTTAACCTGCAATTTATCTATTGATTAAAAAAAAAGTTGTTCTTGCTGTTTCTAAGATTCACATCATCTGTAGGAACCATCAGGCTCAGAGCTGAGGTCCACAGACAAGTCAGAGTCGTCATGAAGATTTGATAACATAGTGTTTTAATGAGATTTGTTAACAATGCTGAAAGCACAGGGTCCTGTCTCGAACAAGGGGTTTTCAGGATGAGCTGAAATCTCTGAAATGTTTGACAAGCTTGAAAACGTCCACGTTTTGCATCTGAATGCCCCTCAAGACGCTTTGTCTGTCCTCAGATCAGATATCAGTGTCATTAAGTCTGACGAGCGAAAACGAAGCAGATCTCTGGTCAGATTAGGTCGTCATGTGATAACAGACGTCTGTTTTAGATGCTGTGGTGGCAGCTTGGATTAGTTTTAAAAAGCCTGCTCCAGCAATTAGTGAAGAATTGGGCCGTTTTTTTCAGGCGCGTGTTTATCCTCTTAACTTCATTTGCATTAATTTGTTACTGGAGAAGTCAATCTGTGTTTCTACTTCAGGAATGAAATTCCCTTTAGACGCAGACCCAAGTGAATTTGGACTCCAGGCGTTCGATCCTGATATGTTAGAGTGTCCTTCTCCCTCATTGATATTTATCTGGAAACTCCAACACGTAATACGTTAAAAAACAGATTTCTGACTCACAGAGGGAAATAAAGGCAGAAAGGGGAAGTGGCAGCTGTCCAGTTACAACCCCCCCCCCCCCACACACACACACACACACACACACACACACACACACACCAGACAACACTGTTTGTCTTCTCATGGTTTTGACGGCCGTCCAGCTCGCTGAGTGAAAACAGGCGACGAGGGAGCGATGGGGCTTTACCCCTGATTCTCGTGTCTGCGCTAATGACAGAAACACACTTTCTAACGTGCCCCACCTGTTCTCATGATGTCCTCCCAGCGGGGCTTGTTTGCACTGTCGTAAAAAAAAAAAAGAAAGGGCCCAACGACCCCCGCCAGGGTCTTTCACGCCACCGACAACCCTTCCTCAAAAACACAAGCCCACAATATAGATTTTATATATACATTGAACGCAACATTTGCATCAAATGCACTCACACACACACACACAATTAGGAAACTCACTCATTACTCATTTTTCTTTGTAAACTGTGTCTGCTGAACGCCCTCAGCAGGTTGAGGGACGGGAAAAATGGTTCAGATTTCCCAACAAACATCTGCACAGCAACCAAATGTGTGTGAATAACCTGCTGAGCCACATAGTTTATATCTAATACCAGGCACAAACAGCCTCTGAGACACAGACACAAAGGCTGATTCACCAAACAGCCGTCAGGGTCCAATGACCGTAAATGTGTCGGGGGCGGTGAGTGAGGGACAATCTGTGATTGGCTGCGATTTTGCTGATTTAAATTGATTTCACCTCATTTCCTCTGCAGGTTTATCTCATGTTCTCAGGCTCTGAACACGACAGGGTGACAATTCATCGTGATCCTTGTTTTTATTTATGTGGCCGTTGGTTCGTCGTAAATGTGGATACTTGATATGTTGTTTTGGGATAAAACCTTAAATCAATCTTTACTCACTAGCTTTTTGTTCCAGAGCTTTTAACTGTGTCACATGAGCAGTGAAATAACTGTGAAATAAGAATTGTTGGAGAAATTTTAGTAAAAAAAGTAAAAAACTTTCTTACTCTTGAACAGACTCATGACAAAGATGATGCACACACACACAAGGAAGTACTTTTATCAGGTGGATACACAGAGTAACAGCAGAAACAACATTCACACACCAAAAGGTGTTTGCTTAGCTGTGATCACCACACACACACACACACACACACACACACACACACCTACACCTATAATAACAGAAGCACTAACCCTTCTGTCAGTGTTTATTTGTTTAAGTGTAATTAACACTCTCACTTGAGACTCACAATCACTAACAGCATTGATAATGTCTTTGTGTGTGTGTGTGTGTGTGTGTGTGTGTGTGTGTGTGTGTACAGGTGTTATCAGCACTCACTCAGCCTTGGATCGGGAGTCTAAGCCGGAGCACTGTATCGAGGTGAGACTCTAATAAACAACATTTTGTCTTCCCCTCGGACTGAAGTTGAAAGAGAAGAGAAACAAACCCTGTAATGAAGCGACGGTTCAGAGTATCAATAAATCCACAATAACACATGTTCTACCGTCCGTCAGAGACAAACTCACATCTGCTCCACACACACTGCGTCTTATTCTCAGTGTGAGTTAAAGTCACTTATACTGACGGAAGAAATCTCCTTTCAAAACAAAAGGAGATCTGAAACTTTTATTATTGAGCCAAATGTTGCAAAGTAAAATAAAACGGTTCTTCTGAATTCTCAGGTCATCGTGTCAGACAACGGATCTCCGTCCATACGCTCCACCGCCACAGTCGTGATCCGAGTTCTGGACGCCAACGACAACCGACCAAAGTTCACCGACAAACTTTTCCACGTCAAGCTGCTTGAACAGCGCCACCAGGAGGGTAAAAAGGAGGTTTACAGGATGGTCGCCCGCGATGGTGATGAGGGTTCGAACGCTGTGGTGACCTACATGCTCCAAGACAACAAGGACGGGCGCTTTGAGATCGACTCAGTGACGGGCGAGGTGACATCACACGGGGATTTCTATCCCGGGAACTACAGCATTCTCACGGTTGGTGCTCACGACAATATTTTGCCACCTTTAACTCTGATGTTGTGCAAACGGTTGCCAGATCTGAGAAACCCACATGCAGTTGCGTGGCTCTGAAACGAAAAGGGGCCTCACGTCTTTCATCAAGTGAGATCTTGAGTTTGCACTTCAGCAGATTAGAGGTAAACACTTTGTCTAAAGAGTTGTGCTTGATTTACGTGTCGTGTAGAAGGTGTGGAGACTTGAAAGCCTCGACGGAGCCCAGCAGCTCTGCTGAAGAGGCTAAATTACCCGTGCTTAATCCCCTTGAAAGACACTTGAGCATCACCTGCTCTGAGGACAGTGAGTGTCTCAGTCCTTGTCATCACTCTGCAGGATTCAGAAACCTCCTCCAGTGATGCACAGAGCAGCTGTTAGACACGATCAAATGATAAAGTCAGTGTTATTCCACGTTTTCCGATGAAAAGAGCAAAACCAATAAAGTGTTTGTCTGTCGGAATGTTCTTTCCACAAACCCTTTTTTTTTTTGTGGTCAAAAAACGTACCTGATTAAAATTTTGGCGTCATCCCCATCAAGTTATTATTTTATGCAAAAATCGCTCCTATTACTTCTCCACTGTTCTGTGAGCCTGTCGACCGTCATCTGTTAATCTCACTGGATCTTCTCCTCGGTGTCAAAATGGCGGCTTCATCTTGAGTCGCAGGCGACCAAATCTGTGGAGTCGGTCTCGTGGGGAGCCACGGTTTTGTTGTTGTGGCCAAAAACCTTTTGGAAGTTGTTCTTGTCTCCACACGGTTGATTCCTGGAGCTCATCCAGAGTGACTGTCGAGCACCAAGGCGACTTCTCCCCTGATGCTCAGTTTGACCACGTTCCCAGTTTATTTCATAATTTAATACTGGTGAACTCATGGTGAACAGAAACTGGAGGCACCTCAGCTAAATTCCTTTTATATTATTATTTTCTTCATAAATCACCCTTTCAAATCGATGCTTGTTTTAATCTGTAGATTAAAGCCACAGACGAAGGCCGCCCCTCACGATCGTCCACATCCCGACTCGACATGGAGTGGATCGCCCGCCCGCCCCCGTCTCCTGAGCCAATCACGTTCGAGGAGCCCCACTTCACCTTTGCCGTCATGGAAAAGGACAACGTCACACACATGGTGGGCATCATCATGACGGAGACGCACCAGCTGAGGTGGTTTGATATCGTAGGTGAGTGTAAGCAAACACACACACACACACACACACACACACACACACACACACTGTGGCGCCGACACTCGGGTATTGAGCTGATGATCGATCAGAAGCTGTTTGCTGAGCAGGTGACACAAGGAAAACAGAATAAAGTTCAAGCTCTAATGAAAAACAAGCATCACACTCATCAGGGTAATGATCTCTGACCGAAGACAAACCTTGGAGAAGAGAAAAACTTATTTCTACAATAAACTCAAATTTAAAAGAAAGGGGAGAAAATGAAACTTCCATAAATCTGAACTGGGTCATCACAGAGTAACGTCTCATAGATCAGAGCAAGTCTCTCGTCTCCTGCAGCCGAGGCAGAACGAGAAACATATTAGTAAACCACATCTGACATTCACCATTAACATCTACACCAAAGCACTGAGTTGTTGAGCGCCGCTTCACACCGGAGAATACACACAGGTCACAGCCGTCAAGCATCCTGATGAGTCTCCATAGGATACTTGTTAAACAGTTAATTCCTTGGGTATGTGCACAGCCAGCTTTCTGCAATACTTTCCCTCCAGTGTTAGCAGACTCTCTTTGTTTTATAAGTTACACACAAATAGATAAAACAATCTCACTATCGTAGAAGTGTGAGTGTCCCTGGAGTCATGGATGAGTGGAGGGAAGAGGAGGAGGAGGAGGAGGAGGAGGAGGAGGAGAGGGTCCTGGTGTGAGTGGTTTCAGCAGGAGGTTTTTCTCTCTGTGAGGATTAACTAGCAGTGTTCCTCCTCTCATCACCTGCCAGATCACCACCGGAGAGACAAGTAGCCTTCCCTCCTCTCCTCTTCCTCCTCCTCCTCCCTCTCATCCTCCTCTTTCTCCTCCTCCCTCCTCTCTGCCCTCTCTCCACCCGGACCATTGTGAGAAGGACTGTCACTGTCAGAGGGCTTTCTGGGAAGTAACAGGCGTGAAGACATCTTTTTAGCTGAAGTAGAAATCGGCCCTCTGGACTCCGGAGGTGCCCGTTCGTCTCCTCTCATTCTGAGCCTTGCAGGAAACCACATCAGCGTTTCCTGCCAGGTGGTTTCCTGCCAGGCGGGGCAGCGTGTGCAGGAGAAAGTCAGAGGCTCCTCCTGTTCCAAGCTCGATCGGTGCCAGAACACGACAGAACACAACAGACTCTCTGTGCATCCCCGAGGCGACGACTCCGAGCTGCTGCCGCCGGAGGTCTGACATTCATTATGTCAGGAAGAGTCCTGATCATCCAGAGGAGACTTTGTTTCTGAGACGTCCTAAACACAGGCCCCGTCCACAAATCTAAATGATATTATTATATTATTATTATATGTAAGTCTAATAATCAGAACCCATCCAATCCAAATAATCTCCAGAACGTCCACAGCAGCCTCAGGGTAACTGTAGTCCACTTGTTCACGCTGTAGTTTCAGTAGCTCTGACAGCTCAGTGTTGGATCACAGCTCCAGTGTGTTTGGTTGTAAAGCTGCGTAAGTGCTCAGCGTTTCTCTCCCTGTGTGGTCTGTGAACATAACTCAGTAATTATCACTCTGATGACCTGTCGACCGTCAGCTCCACCCGTCCTCTCCTCCTCTTGTCTGATGGTGTTTGTCGTTAAGAGAACCATGATGCTCCAAGTTTTTTATTCTATTATTCTATTTATTCTATCTTTCCCCAGGCCCTCATTTATCCAGAGATCCCACTGTGTTCTGGTTTTCCTTGAACCGAAGTCCAGTTGCTCTGTTCAGAGCTCTCCGTTCAGTTTTCATTACCCTGCTGACAAACATACAAACAAACTTACAGGGATGAGAAAATAACCTCCTCTGCAGAAATACACAACGCTGTCATATTTGCCCCTCAGTGTGTGACATTAGATCGGATGTTGTTGTTCTGGAATCAGAGGCGTGACGTTTAACCCCCCCCTCGAATGTAAAGTCAGATCCACTCTCCTCACACTCTGTGTTTGTACCTTTCTACATGTTGAGGAAGAGTGAAGGTGCAACATTCCTGCCCTGAACAGTCAGATGGGGGCTGTTGTGTCACAGAACTCCTCTCCCGTACCGATACCATCAGGAATTTATCGGCCCGCTTTACGTTCCCCTCTCCAGCAGCAGAGACCAGATGTCTATCGCGGCTCTTTGTCAAAATAAGCGAAACACCTCCTGTGAATGTGCGAGCTGCGTTCAGAGCCACGTGGAAGCAGAACACTAGGGACAGGATATCGAGTAGCAGGCGAGGGCTGCATGTCTGTTTGAGGATGGATGCATCATCACTCTGCCTTCACTGTGATCAATGATCCGTGCGCTGGATCCCTGCTGGGTGTCATGTGCATGAGATGAGGGTCGGCCCCTCTGCTGGAGGGCAAGGTTTGTCCTCTGCGGGGGGGAGGATTGAGCATCCGCTCTGAGAGGACGTGTTCAGACTGTGGGTCTGTTTCCAGCAGGGGGTTCCAATAGCTTGTGATAGAAACACAATGAGAATAAAACGACTTCACATCACACTTATAAGGATAAGAAATCTTTCCCCAGGGTGTTAAGGGTGAGACTGTTGTTCTAAGTCCAATTAGGGCCTGACAATATGTTGATAAAGTATAAAGTTATCATTGTAGACACAAGAATACAAAGCATCAAAGGCCAGAAGAAAAACAAATACAATATCATTTAAAATCAAATACTGCAAATGATATGGTACAAAATCTAAAATCAAGACGGCAGATAAATATTTCAAATTAATTGACAAATGATTCAAAATAAGTATTAGCATAAAAGCACCAAGTAAAAGCCATTCAGTCAAAGTACATCTTGAGAGGTGAAAGACACATTCTTGTATATTTGAGGTTTAAAGACGGATATTTGCTCCTGTGTTAAGTTAAGTATGATATGATGCCTTGGAAACATTCCACCATATCTCATGTTCTTCATCAGCAGAGAAAGCTTCATTCTCTCATGAGTAATGTGACGTTTTAGTTTGATAGATTGAAAATGAGTGAGTGGATTTTGATTGATGATAAACTCGTCAAACTTTCTCCCTGCTTTCCAAACCCCTGGAGGTCCTAACCCCCTGGGGCGGCAGCACTCTGAATCACAGAGGTCATGAGATGTTTGAAGAGAAACCAGAGAAGAACAACAACATTGTTCATTTGTCTTCTTTCTCTTTTCTTCACTCACTTTAGCAGAAAGTTATCAAACTGTATCACGCAGCAGGAATGAAGCGAGTCGGAGGTCAGAGTCGATCGATCTTCATTTCTGACCCTCACCCGTTTCCCCACCTCTGAGCAGTGACTCAAATAATACGAGAGCAGATCAAATCAGAGAAAATGATTCTCTCAGCAGGACCCGATTCTCTGAGCGCGGGGTGAGGACAGCGTGTTCCTCCCCGAGCAGAGCTTCTCCTCCTTCAGGTCGGTTACCCGGAGGAGACCCCGAGGCCGACACATGCAGGACAGGTTGAGGGATTTAAACCTCCTTTTACTATGCCTGCCAGCGAATTGTGGAGGAAGTAGGACATCTGTTCTCTGGTCATTTCGTGTTCGGCTCCTCGACTTGCCCTGAAGCGGAAGCGTCTGCTTCCATCTCTGCTGATCAGTTCCTCCTAATAACCTAGTTGCACAGCCTGAGTCGTTCTCTGTGAGGGGAAGGGAGAAGCAAGAGAGGATCTATTGTGTGTGTGTGTGTGTGTGTGTGTGTGTGTGTGTGTGTGTGTGTGTGTGTGTGTGTGTGTGTAATAATAGAAAAGGAGGAGGTGGAAAAACAACAAGCGGTTCAATATTAGAGGGAGCCAGTTAGAGAAGAAAGAGAAGCCAGATGGACGTGGAGTGAGACTGTGTGGCTGCAGATTTATAATTAGATGATTTGCAATTATCAGATAAATCAGGTTCAATAAAAGATCAGTGATGCAAATAAACAAGAAACCAGAGTTTTACATTTAGAGCAGAGAAGCTGTTGGAGTCTTTTCAGTTCAAGGTTTAGATGAAAAGAGGAAAGTTTCTATTGTGAAATTAGTTTTTTTCTGAACAGAAAGCATTGTGTGTGTCCTTGAAATCATTATTTGAAGATATCGACTTGGACCAGTTGTCAAAAGAAGATAAAATTGCTGCAACTGTGATTAAAATGTCCAGATTTTTAAAATCCTATTACAAAGAATTAAAAAACCTCTTAATTAAGACGTTTTCCACATCCTTTTCCAGCCTTTGTGTCTGTATTGAGGAGGGAAATGACCTGTTGTAAATCCTCTGAGCGGCTGGGAGTCGACCTGCTGACCTGCTGCCTGAGGCCTAGTCAGTCAAAGTGGGATTCACCTTTACGTATTTTACATATCTCACAGTTAAGAAATACATCAAATGAAAACTGGACTGCTGCAGTTACGACAGTTAAAGTTAAGGACATGAAAGTTTATTATAGCACCCCCCACAGGCAACTCACTTTGACTCTTTAGCTGCTGAAGGACGATGCCACAACACATCACTGCTACAACCAGTCAAACACCGAGCTGCAGACTGGGACATATCATCTGAGATATCACATGAGACGACTGGTCACGGTCTCACACTGTGAGGTCAGCTGCTGCTGCTGGAACAAACCTCTGTATTCATCTGTCTCCCTCTCAGGTGGGGATGAAGAAAAGGACTTTGACATCCAGAGGAATAGTGGAACCATCTCCATCGCCCGCCGCCTCGATGCGGCTCGCCGCTCCAACTACAACCTGACGGTGCGAGTCACCGACGGCCACCACACCGCCACCACACAGGTGAATATCTGTTCTTTAAAAAAACTGGTCTCTGATCCAGGATAAAAGAAGATAAATGTCAATCAATACAAATAACAAAACACCATTTTGCTCTGATATCTTTGATAAAATAAAACACACTGAACAAGTGAAAACACCCTAATCTCGTTGTACTAATACTGCATTAATCCTCTCCCTGAGCTGAGCCAACTGCATTAAACAACAATATCCTGCAAATTTATTTATCTTCTCATTTGCATTTGAAAATCTTGGGTTTAGAATCTAATCTTAAATCCTGCGGGCGGCAGCACATGTGAAGCAGCTCTGAAGCGCTGGCGTCCATATTTAATGTCGCTCACGCTGAGCAACTGTTGTCTGAAACCCTGTGTGTTCCATCTTTAAACTGCAGGCCTACATCCGGGTGCTGGACATGAACGAACACCGGCCAGTCTTCCTGAAGCCGCTGTACGAGGTGAGGTCCAGGGGATGATGTGTAGTGTTTGAATAAATAGATCAGAGGAGCAGAGCTTACAGGTGGGTTATTACAGAAACAGTCGTGTGTGATTATATGTGTCAGAGCTCCCTGTAATCACAAGAACGAGCTTCTTTGTGCCAGTGTCCCTGAGTGGAGGCTGAACACTGATAATACGAACAGTAAATATTAACAGTAATCCTGAAAGCAACATCAGATTCAGATGTGACTTCATGTTGGATTAATGAGCATCACTCTCGTCTTCTTGTCTTCTTTTCTTTTAAAATATTTTCGGGATAATCCTGCTACTACTTTGGAAACTATAGTTTTGGGGGTTTGTTTTTAACTTCCAAAGAAGTTGTGTTTTCATCCCTGTCTGTTTATTTGTTGGTTTAAAAGGAAGATTACACAAAAGCTACCGGACAGATTTCCATGAAACGTGGTTGAATTTAAAAAACAAACATATATATTTGAATCCCTGTCAGTGTTTTTTCGAGGCTGCTTCACTGTTATTTGTATTAATCACAGTAATCATCACCCCCTCGGATCCGGCCACTTCTCTAACACAATATTTTCTTGTCCTCAAAAAGGTTTCTGTCCTCAGTCCGACCACTATTCTGAATAAAAAATATTATTCAAACCAAAACGTGGTTTCAATTTCTAAACCCGGTTGTTGTTTTTTATCATTATCATTTTCCCGTGTGTGTCAAGGTGAGGGTTCCTGAGGACACCTCCCCGTGGAAGGACATCCTGCAGATCAGCGCTCAGGACGCCGACGCCAACAGCAAGCTGGTGTTCTCCATCCACAGCAGCCTCCACCCTGACAGCACCAAGTTCTTCCACCTGGACCCAAAGAGCGGCGTCCTGGTGATGACGGAGGAGCTCGACTATGAGATGATCTCTGTTCATACTCTCATTGTCATGGTAGTGACACAGTTTTCATCCATGCAATTATCAGTTTAACTGAACATTCTCAACACTCTAACATGTCCTTGCTCCCCCTCAGGTGCGTGACCAGGAGATCCCAGTGAAAAGGAACTTTGTGAAGGTGGTGGTTCACGTGGAGGACTGTAACGACCACTCACCAGCGTTCCTCAGCCCTCGGTACGAGGCCACCATCTCCAACCTGGCCCCTACTGGCTCCGAGGTGATCCGCGTCAAGGCAGCTGGACAAGGACATGGGCAGCAACGCAGACGTCAGCTACTCTCTGCACTCAGGTACGCTCCTCACACCTTATCACCTTCAGAGCTGATTGCAGAGAACAGAGCATCTGACAGAAAATCCAAATATCCAAATTCAATTTACAATCATTTAAAACCAAGAAAAGTAGAGAATTCTCACATCTGAAAACCTGAAACCTTTTTGCTTGATAAATTACTTAAACCATTAATTACCATAATACAGATCAATAATCTGGTAAAATCTAACTGTCAGGTTGTTTGTGTAACACATTACTTTCTCTCCTGCAGGAAACATCGACCACATCTTCTCCATAGATCCTGAGCTGGGCTCCATCACTGTCTCCAAGCCTTTGGATCTCCAGCCTCAGGACCTGTTCCACCTGACGGTGAAGGCCACCGATCAGGGCTTCCCTCGGCGCAGCGACCTCTGCTCCATCCACGTCCACATCCGCATCTCAGACCATTCCCCCCCCACCTTCCTTCTGGACGAATACCTAGCAGAGATCAGTGAGTTAAGCACCTTCGGAACGCCGGTCGTCACCATCTCGGCTTCCAGCCCCGCTGCAGTGCATTATGGGATAGAAAGTGGAGATCCCAATGGGATGTTTCACATCAACCCCTCCACCGGGGTGATTTCAACCCAACAGCACCTTGATTTTGAGAACTGTGTTTCCTACAAACTCAAAGTCGCAGCTTCCACGACAGCTGGAGCGTCGTCCAAGACCCTCGTCCACATCTACGTGATGGACGAGAACGACAATGCTCCTGCTTTTCAGCAGAGGGCGTACTCGGGGCACATCGGTGAGTCGGCGAACATGAACAGCCTGGTGATGGGAGAAGGAAACACTCCTCTGGTCATCCAGGCGTCAGACGCTGACAGAGATGTAAACTCACTGCTGGTGTATCAGATCCTCGAGCCCGACATCCTGAACGTTTTTAAGATGGACTCCAGCATGGGAACAATCTCTTTAATTTCACCTGTCGACTTTGAAACCAGGGCCGAGTATCACTTCACGGTGCAGGTGAAGGACTCGGGGGAGCCATCGTTGTTTGCGGCCGAGCCCGCCAAGGTCACTGTTCGCATCCTGGACCTGAATGACTGCCCCCCACAGTTCACCGCCCCTGTATATGAGCCGTCCATCATGTTCCCGGCTGTCAGAGACTCAGAGGTCGTGCGCGTCACGGCCCATGACGCCGACTCGTCAGTCTCATACAGCATCACAGAGGGGAATCTTCACAACGCTTTTGCTGTCCACCCGGATACCGGCGTCATCACCGTGAGCAACGTGTCTGAATTCAGGCCATTTTATCAACTCGTTGTCAAAGCCTCCGACGGCCTCTACAAAGACTCGGCCACCGTCATGATAAATGTAACAAACCTCACAGCGAGCGACCTCAGGTTCGAGCAGAGCGTTTATTCAGCCAGCGTCACAGAAAACCTCAAGACGGTCAAAACGTTAGCGGCACTAAAAGCAACAGGCTGCCATTTGAACGAGCCTCTTTTATATTCTGTGCTAAACCCAATGGGGAGGTTTGCAGTGTCCCAGACGTCAGGCGTTCTTGAAACAACAGGTGTCCCTTTTGACAGGGAGGAGCAAGACGTGTACAATGTGGTGGTGAAGGTACAAGACATGAGGACCCCAGCCAGGACGGCCACAGCTCAGGTCAAGGTGTTTATAGATGATGTCAATGACAATGCTCCACAGTTTCTAAATCTACCTTTTTCAATGATGATTACTGAGGACACGGAACCGGGAGATGTTTTATATCAAGTGACTGCCGTCGATAGAGATTTGGGGGAAAATGGATCCATCGTGTATTCACTAGAGGAAGATTACAACCTGTTCAGAATCGATCCTGATGTCGGCGACGTGTCCCTTCAGAGGCCGGTGGACTTTGAGGCCCTGAACAAGTACGTGTTGAGGGTCTTGGCTGTAGACGAGGCTGAGCCCACTCACAGCACAGCGGCGCAGCTTGCTATTCAAGTGAGGAATCGAACCAACCCCGTTTTCCAGACTCTTCTTTACCCGCTGAAGGTCCCTGAAAATGTCCCGCCCTTCACCACCATCCTGCACGTCCAGGCCAGAAATCCAGAGGGCTATCGGCTCATCTACAATCTTGAAGAGGAAAACGCCTCAAGACACTTTCACATCGATTTTAAAACGGGCGTTTTGACCATCACCAACCCGCTGGACTACGAGAGTGAGACGATGCACGTGTTAACGGTCCGAGCGACGGATTCTGTGACCGGAGCGTTCTCCGAGGCCTCGATAGAAATAGAAGTGGAGGACGTGAACGATAACGCACCGGTGTTCTCGAAGCCAAAGTACAGTGTGAACATTGCTGAAGCGCTTCCTGTTGGTTCTTCAGTGATTCAAGTGTCTGCCTCCGACAGGGACTCAGGTCAGAATAAAGATTTGACCTTCGAGATAATGAAAACTGAGGGAAACGAGACAGACTTCTTTGACGTCGACCCGAGCAGCGGGTTGATTGTCACAAAACAAGTCCTGGATCATGAAAACACAAAGCACTTTACTTTGAAAATCAAAGCCATTGACCACAGCTCTGCTCCTCTCAGCAGTGAAACCAGCGTGTTTGTAAATGTCACAGATGTCAATGACAACCCACCAGACTTTGTCACCTCCCAGTACGGAGCCAATCTGGATGAAATGGCAAAGTGTGGCCACATCGTCATCAAGATCCAGGCTTCAGACCCCGACACCGGCGACCTGAATAACCTCAAGTACAAAATCCTCTCGGGAAACGAAGGTCGTTACTTCAACATCAACGAATCCTCTGGAATCATCTCCTTCTCTAACGTGTGCAAGAGGAACCTGGATCCTTACTACAACCTGACAGTGGCCGTGTCTGACGGCGTGTTTCAGAAAACTGCACCGGTCAATATCGACATGATTAACAGCAACAGACACAGTCCGTACTTCAAGCAGAGCGTCTACGAGGCCGAGCTGGCTGAGAATGCAGAGGCAGGGACTCGTGTGATCCGATTGGCTGCCATCGACCCTGACGACGGGCCCTACGGCAGCGTGGACTACACCATCATCAACAAACTCGCAGATGAGAAATTTGCCATCGACGTTGATGGACAGATCGTTACCACACAGCCGCTGGACAGAGAGAACCCAGCCCAGAGGGTGATCGCTATTAAAGTGATGGCGAAGGACGGCGGCGGAAAAGTGGCTTTTTGCACCGTGAAGATTATTCTCACCGACGAGAACGACAACGTGCCTCAGTTCAAAGCGTCGGAATACCAGGTGTCAATTCAGTCAACGGTAAATAAAGGCTCCCCGGTCATTCAGATCATGGCGTACGATGCAGACGACGGCAAAAACTGCAGATGTCACGTACAGTGTAGACGAAGCCGAAGAGGTGACCGAAGACATCATTGAGATCAACCCTTTCACCGGAGTCGTGAGCGTGAAAGAGAGCCTCGTCGGCAAAGAGAACAAGATCTTCAACTTCAAGGTCAAGGCTCGGGACGGCAGCCTTCCCTTCTACAACTCCACCGTCCCCGTTCAGGTCAAAGTGGTTTCTCCTGAGGTTCCTCTCCCAAAGTTCTCAGAGCCTCTCTACACCTTCTCAGCTGCAGAGGACGTCCCCATCGGGACGGAGATCGGCTCCGTGAGGGCCAACTCCAACACGCCTCTCATCTACAGCCTGGTGAACGGGAACACGGTGGAGAGCAACAGGGACAGAGTTTTCAGCCTGGACAAGGAAAGCGGGACTCTGCTGGTGCAGAAGACCATCGACCACGAGAAGACAAAGTGGTACCAGATAGACGTGATCGCTCAGGGGAACCACAACGGGACTGACGTGGCCTCACTGGTGTCCGTCAGTATCCAGGTCCAGGATGTGAACGATAACCAGCCGGTGTTCGATGCCAGCCCGTACAGAGCCTTCCTGGCTGAGAACATGCCGGCTGGAACCACTGTCATACAGGTGAGAGACTAGTATTGTGAATTATTATTCTTAGAAGGAGAGTAAGTTTAACTGTGATGTTGAGAAAAGAAAAATACTGATTTCTGAAAAAGTATTGTTTTCTCTGTCGGAGTTTAATGAGAACATCGATCAACTTTATCAGATTGATCTGATTAGCAAAACACTAGAAGCATGAAAGAAGCCGATTATCTCCAGACTTCATATTGATATCCTGCATCCAATGTATTAACTACTTGTAGAAACAGGAAACAAGAGTTTTTAATAGAGCTGAAGTGATGATGTTGATTTTTTAAGCATAATAATGTTTCCTGCTTCTCAAAATCAAACACTTCCTGTGAGAATAACTCTGCTGACAGTGCAGAGGTTAAAGTGATATTAACAAACCATCTCTAAATGTCTCAGCTTGTCAGGATATTTATTTCATATGGTTCAACCACGGCTCATTTTGACCCGCAGGTGACCGCCAATGACCCGGACACCGACAACAACGGTATTGTGACCTACACCTTGGAGTCGCTCCCTCATGACGCCACTGCTGATGTCACGGAGGTGTTTTCCATCGACGGCGAGGGCGGCTGGATCACGACCACGCGGGAGACAGACTGCGAGACCACCAGAGTCTACAGGTTCAACGTGGTGGCGACTGATCACGGCGGCGACGTCAAGCTGTCGTCCAGCGTCCTGGTGGAGGTGACGGTGATGGACGAGAATGACAACCCGCCCAAGTTCTCCGACGACGTGTACCACGGCTCGGTGGTGGAGGACAGCAGTCCAGGGGAAGTCATCGTCTCCATGACAACCACCGATGCCGACGTGTCCCTGGAGAACCGACTTGTGACATGTTACATCACAGGTGCGTTTTTTGCAACTGTAGATTTCCAGGAAATGTGTCTGTGTGTGTAATTGTGTTTGACTTCTGGTTTTACCTGTGATCATTAAGTTTTCTCTGAGAGCGAGTTTGTGTTTGTTCCCATCCTGCTGCTTCTCTGTGGGAATCATCAAGACATTATTGAGGTGGAAATTAATATTCAGCTGACCTCTGAGAGTTGATGTTCCTCAGCTACAGATTAAACACAAAGAGGAACCGCTTGACGAGCCGACAAAGCAGAATTACCAACTTGAAACCCTGCGGCTAACAACAACAACAAAGCCTTGTACTTATGCAAATCTACGATTTTCCTCCAGACAGTCGAACCTGGGCAGATCTAAAGGGGCTCGCTGTCACAACAGTGTTTTTAGGAAAGTGTAACCGGGGAATATTTGCATTGGAATTATTTATAAATGGTCTGTTTGTCTGACGCCTCTCGTCAAAAACAAACAGAAGAAAATCTTGGGGATATTAAAGTTGCCCAGCACCAGAATGATTCATGTGATGATTGTACTTATTCAGGAGAGTGTGTCTGCAACAACAAAGCTTCTCACAACAAAATTCAAAATCCATACACAGACGTTTTGCTTCAGGGCCTTAAATAGGATTTTAAAACTCAACCACCTGAGAAAGTTTTGACAAAACCACCAGAATAACATTTAATTATTCCTGTGATTTACGTGCAAAGCAAAAGTAAATGTTTCTACTGCTATAGTGTCAACTGCTATAATCAGAGTAATTAGTTGAAATGTAGTGTCTGACATCACGGTATGATACGAGTACATAGTCCTACCGTCGCTGCAGGCTGCTGTTGGACTGAAGCAGCTGATTAGAGCTTCGTTACCGCCAAACAAAACCCACATAACAACTCCACACGTCAGTCACAAGAGGATTTAAACATTTCTGGGGTTGAAGTGGTTTTATTCAACAAGCAGGGAAAACATCCACAGGTCTCATGTCACGAACACGCTGACGACACACAGATCTGCTGTGTCGCACCGTACAGACTGTGTCTACTTCATGAAAGTAAAAGCTTTAAGGTCTTTATCTCAAAGATACAAGTTTGAGATCGAGGAAAGAAAACAATGAATTCAAACATGGAACACGTAGTTTATCTTATTTAAAAATCTATAGCAAACCACTTGATTTGAAGTAAATCTTCTTGTCAGTATCAGTTATAACTGGGATGTATTTACTAGCTTAAGTCAGGTTCCTCCACCTTAAGAAGTGACAGGTGGAATTTACAGGGTTCAGGTAAAACTTGTCCAACTTGATTCAAGACTTTATTGTTCTTTCATCCAGGCATTAATGGAAATGTATATTTCACTGGTGTGTGACACACAGAAGAATATACTACAATACACGGAATCAATTTCAGAAAACCACAAAATGCTGTATAGAATTTTTAATTCTGAAATACTGAAATCTATAATGTCTGAGAACACAAACAAACTGATATTCATTCAAATCTGCAGAAACCTTTCACAATTAGGTTTTTCAATTTCCCTTGTAATTGGGGCTAAATTGTGTTTGTCTTCCCTGTAGTTATTCCTGTAATCAACAGCTAAACACAAGCAATTATTTAGTAAATTATGAGGAACAATACCTGTGGTATCGATCTTCCTCTAAAGCAACGAATGAACCAGTTCTTTCCTCGCTCCCGCAGACGGGGACCCGTTGGGCCAGTTCGCCATCATCCAGCAGGACGAGGGCGAGTGGGGCTTGATCGTGAAGGAACGTCTGGACCGAGAGACCAAAGACAGATACACGCTCCGAGTCATCGCCACCGACGGGAAGTCTGAGGCCGCGGTCACCGTGGACGTCCACGTGCTGGACATCAATGACAACAGTCCGCTGTGTGACCAGGTGAGTTGTCCAGCAGAGGCGCATCAGACACGTTCCCAGTGGAAGATGCTCAAATGTCCTCTTGGCCAAGGAAATTCATTTTTAATTTTCTCTGCACATTTTCTTAATTGTGCCAATAACATCTGAGTATATTGAGTCAGAGAGTCACGCTGCCTGCCAGCGACTCACAAAACCTTCAGTGATATGAATCTCATTAATCACCTTTTAGTGAAGAAATATTTGTGGTTTTTTGATCTAATTTTACTTTTTGAGACGACTATAAAATATTGGTCAACCTCCTGCCACCTGTACTGTAAAAAAGGGTATTGGTTATTGCTGTATACAAATAAACATTCTAATAAAATAGAAATGAAGAGCAGATAATTTCCTCCTGTTAAATTGTGAATGTATCTTGAAAGAAATAATCATTTTCCTTCAAAGAAGTTTAACTCTGCTATAAATCACATATTTTCTCGAGTAGCTTCACAGAGAAAAGTGTGATCATCATTACCCCCCTCGTGTTGCAGCTCGTGTACACAGAGGTGGTGATGGAGAACTCGCCCTCCAGCATGTTTGTGCTGAAGGTTTCCGCCTCAGATCCAGATGTGGGAGCTAATGGCCAGATCTCCTACACCCTCCACGGTCCCGACGCAGACAAGTTCCATCTCGACCACAGGACAGGTATGATGCTGTGTGTTTGGCGTCCAAACACGAGCGCTCCCTCTAAGTGTTTGAGTTGGCGATACCATCGGCACTTTGCCGCTGCTCAGACAGGCTCCGCGCTGACAAGGGCCCAAAACCATTTCTATTGTTGTGTGTTTTTATCCCTGTTTCCAGAGGCCGCGCGCTCACATCCATCACACTTCATGTCTGTCAAAACATCTGCGATCGACCTGGAAGATATCGGACGGATTTTAGCCAAACTAACAGAGCAGCTACATCCACATTATTACATTTTAGTTTTAAAGCACATCCCTGTTGTTATGTTTATGTTAATGTCCACAATATCAAGTTTTTTAGTTTTCCGAGCTTTTTCGGAAACGTTTTAGTCTGAAAACTCTTTTAATCTAGACGGGGAAAAAGTGAAACAGTTTGAAACGCAGTCATCAATGCTCCTTCCTGATTGGTTCTTATTAGCTACGACTCGACGACCAGCAGCGAGCACAAAGCCTCGTTCACACTTTCTGTCAGTAACTGTTCCACGAGTCTCACAATAGACGTATAAATATTTCTTGTAAGGTGAAGATATCTGGAATGGAAAAAATGTAAATAACATTGAAAACTGAATTTTAATTCCAGGCGAGCTGTTCACTCTGGCCGTGTTGGACCGTGAGAGGGAGGTGGGATATAACCTGGTGGCGAAGGTGACGGACGGCGGGGGGCGGTCCTGCCAGGCGGACATCCTGCTGATGATCCAGGACATGAACGACAATCCGCCTCGTTTCTCCTCCAGTCACTACGAGGTCACCGTGTTCGACAACACCACCCTGCGAACGCCCATCGCCGTCATATACGCCCAAGACCCAGACACCGGTAGGCCGCCGCCGCCGCCATTTAGTCTCTCTGTCATCATTTTGGGTTCTCTGAAAATGCAAATCAGAGTCACAACACTAAGAACAGAGAGAACATTATAAACATGTAGTTTCACTCAGGCCAGAACATGTTGTGGCAACACCTTCGTCCTGGTATCACTGATCCTTTTTACACTATTACAGCCTAATGCTCAGGCTTGTCTGTGTGTGTCTGTGTGTGTGTGTGTGTGTGTTATTAGTGATCCTTAACACAATGAAAGACTGAGCCTTTCCCATTCCTGAAACACCCACGTGATGGAACCTTTTCTGTTTCATTCCAGCTCTGTCATGAAGGATTTTAACTCTTAACCGTGGCAACATTAAAATCTCACTCTGCTCGTTAGGCCACAGTCATTTCATTTGTTTCTCGTTCCCGGTCCAGTGGTTTATTTTGACTTTTTGGGCTGAGAGTGTGACATTGATCCTAAAGTGTTCGTCTTGGGAGTGAAAGTGTTTGTATTCATCGGATTTCATCCAGATATTTTACATGATGAATTAAACCTGATGCGTTGAAAACACATCCCAGTGTGTGTTGGTGCGTGCTGAAGCAGAACAAGGGGCTGAATGTGTTCTTTTTACATTAGTTTTAAACCTGCTTGTTTTTCTTCTGCCTGTCTGCTTTTTACTGCCT
Organism: Verasper variegatus; assembly: GCA_026259375.1. Classification (NCBI taxonomy): domain Eukaryota; kingdom Metazoa; phylum Chordata; class Actinopteri; order Pleuronectiformes; family Pleuronectidae; genus Verasper; species Verasper variegatus. The sequence goes on along the minus strand of CM048043.1, from coordinate 1,786,544 downwards.
CATTTACTTCAACCACAAACCTGTGATACCCACGAAGTGTCATTTATTCTCTGACTTAGAGCTGAAGAATGTGTGAAACGCAGATTTTATAGAAAGATGGACGACATGACAGCTCCTAAAAGTGAAGCTAAAGCGTCTTGATCGCCACCTAGTGGCTGTCTGTAGTATGAGTTATATATGCTGCCTCTTTCATGTTATCAGGGACATGGACCAAACTAAAACAAACGTGTCTGAACGCAAAATCTCCTGCTGCGTTCTTCGTATGTGAAAGTGAAACTCTAGAGAAAGTCTGGAACATTTTGTCCTTAAAAACATCTTAAATGTATATGGTGTATTGGTGCCAGGATTTAAACAAACCTTGTTCCTTTAGAGTTTATTTCTTACAGTTACTTCCAGAGTTCACATAAAGACAAACTTCAATCCTCTTCTCACGTAAACGTCTTCTCAAACCTCCGTGTGTGTTTCTTTCTTTCTTCCGTCCTTGTTTATTATCCTTTCCCTCGTTTCCTTCGCGTTACTCCCTCACGACTTCCTTTTGCTTATTTTTATTTTTCTCTTTCCTGTTGTTTTGAATCTCACTTCTGTGTTTTTTCTACCAACTTAAATGAGTTGGCAACATTTGGTGCAAATTTCCACAGCAGTGTTTTTGAATGTTTTATTCATTGCTGTTTTCATGGTTTCATGGTCGCTTGGTATTTTAAGGTGTTGGAACAGTAAAATCACACAGAAGTAAAGTAAAACGCACTTTGCTCAGTCACTGGAGGTGTGTGTGTGTGATGTGTGTGTGATGTGTGTGTGTGATGTGTGTGTGTGTGTGATGTGTGTGATGTTTGATGTGACAGTCAAATGACTTTAATTCTCACACACACACGTTTACGCTCAAATTTACTTGTTCACGCACAAAAACACAGATCCACACTTGATGTGCATTTAGCACAGACAGGATTTGGGGCGAATGCACAAAGATGAGCGAAGTTTGACAGGGTAAACATTTAAACACACACACACACACACACACACACACACACACACACACACACACACAGCCGCAGCAGCAGACAGAGCAGCCGCTCCCTCAGATGTGCAGCAGCTTGTCCTCTTTCTCACAGAGCGACGGTGACGAGTGACAAACTTCTTGAGAGTTTATTTCTCAAAGAAATGTCTCGAAAACACTGATGATCGGCAACAAGAGAGAGAATCTCAAAACATGACAGAATGTGGGGACATCTGTAATAAGAGTCAAACTCTGAGCAGTTTTTGTTTTTGCAGATTTAGATTTGTTTGTCTCTCGAGCACCAGGAAACTTGAGAAAAGTGAGAAACCAGCGACGACACGAAGCAGCTGGACCTCAGACCTTGTGGTTATCGAAGCTATAAAAATGTTGACCTTTGATCGTGGCACGCCCTTCAGTCTGGGTAATTACACACAAACGGCAGGAACGTGTCCCTGCAGGGGCGTGTGCACAGTGTGCAGGGATCAGGTGAAGCCAGGGATCGACCTGCGAGCTTTGTCACATGCGTCACTGCTTCCTGTTTTTTCCTCAAGTCTGATTTCAGGGAATTTAAACAATATCCTGAAAATCTCTGTTTTTAAATCAAGGGGTCGAAAGGTTTATCCATTAAAGTGCAGCCTAAAAGAAATGAAGAAAACTTTCTGATCATGAATACTCATTTAAACCAATTTAAACATTTATACATACATTAAGGAGCAGAATGTAGAAAACGACAGCACAGTTCTTTTTACTTTACTTTTAAAACTATAAATGCTTTCTTGTTTTTGTTTTTCATATCATTCATCAGCCTTTTAGATTTTATGATACAACCTGACTCTCGTGCTCTGACATCCAGGATTCAAACCACAAAATAATCAGATTGTTTCGTGACTCCATCACTCTCATGCCTTTGTTCCAGATGAGAACAGTAATAACTTCCTGGCGTATTTTTCAATATCCTTACTCTCATCACAATGGTGAAACCAAACAAAACGTCATTTGGTCATTTTCCAAACAAATATAATGAATATTCAAACTGATCTGTTTTGTTGCTGCTGATCAATATCTGGTATTTCTGTGTGTTCACTCTGTGCAGGAATAAACTCCGAGGTGAAGTACTCCCTCCTGGCAGGAGACGACGGTTACTTCTCTCTGGACGAGTTTTCGGGGGTCCTGCGTCTGGAGCGACCTCTGACCTCAGACACCCCGCCCTCCTTCGAGCTGAAGGTGAAAGCCACCGACCGAGGGCTGCCACGTCACCTGTACTCCATCGCCACCATGACGGTGGACGTGGTTTCCCTGGACAACTACCAGCCCGTCTTCCTGAGCTCCGAGTACACCGCCCAGCTCCCGGAATCTGTAGCAGTGGGGGTGGAGGTGCTGAGCGTCTCCGCCCTCACCACGGATGGAGGAGGGCCGGAACCTGTCGTGTATCGCATCGTGTCCGGTAACGAGGACGGACGTTTCCTGTTGGACTCAAGAACAGGTCAGTGTTCATCTTTCTCATCGTATTTACAGGTTTACACAACTGGTCCTGATGAAGCATCAGTTCATCATCCTCAGATACAGATTCCGTTGTGACTCGTGGTCACACTGGACCTCAACATGTCGCACAGCAGAACTTTCCTCTTCCTGTTTAGCTCCGAGTCTCTGTGCTATAAGTCCAGCTGCATTACTTCATGACATTAAAAAGGGGTCGGTCCTAAAAGCAATGAGGATTTAATCTAAATTCCTCAGTGTTTCACATATTTGCAGTTAATTAGTGAAGTCTTTAAATTAAATTCAGTATTTTGTGGATATTAATATGCATCACTTAACTTCCCAGACGAAGGCCACAGTGTGAAACGCTGCAGGCGAAGTTATAAATTAGAATCGGCCTCATCATTGAAAAACTTTACGGGTAATTAGACACCTAAACGGCCAGAAGCTCTTTTCTAAAACTCCTCCTCTGTTTTTCTGGGTTACTTTTCTTTATTATAGTCCAGAGTTGTGAACGTTGCCTGTTCATCCAGCCTCCGTTTCATTTGTTAACAATAAAAGTTTCTTTATTTTGATGTAAGTTGAAGTTTGAGGTCAAGTTTTGGTGTCCAGAGTTTCCGGGTGCTCTGTCCCCGGCTGGATTTTAAAACTTGCGGAGTTTGGGAGTGAACTGGATTCTGTTCTTTGGACTGTTGTTGCCGATAAATCATTAAAAGCCAGAAGACCCATGTTCATCATTCGTTGCATTTAGTTTCACTGTTTGAGGGAGAGTTTGAAAGTTTGAAACAGCAGAGACGTGGCGATCCAGAACTCTGCAGCAAAGGAAGCTGGGTAAATAAACACTTTTTAATACCACTTCTTCTTCAATGAATAATAAAAAAAAGCACTCAGATGCTGGTCCCGTAATCAGTCAAGAATCAGAAACTAAATAGTTTGTCAGCTGAAGTTTTGCTGTCGAGTTATTTCAAGTGAGACCTTGAGCGTCCAGGTCAATAAGAGGAAGAGGAGGAGGAGGAGGAGGAAGAGGAGGAGAGTTACTGGACGTCTCCGGTTGCTTCTGTTTTCTCTCACTGTGAATGTTTGTATCTTCCTCTAATCAATAAATCCGTCCTCGAACACAGAATAAACCCACTTCCTCCTCTTTGTTTACCCACTAACAGGAAACTCAGCTGCTCAGGAATTCAAACTCTGTTCTTCTGAGTTTTGGGTCCTAGCTGTGTGTTGTGTTCCCATTAAAACTTTATTTCTAAACTTTAGACGGACTTAGTTTCTATAAAAAAACACCATCCATATATATGACAGATGTGAGTCGTGAGTGAGACATTAGCTGCAGATGATTTATCTGTAGAAAGTCCCTCAGTAGAGCGCAGACCTCCGTCAAGGCCCAACAGGCCCCTTATGAAGCCACATTTAAATTCACTAGATCCAGATTTGCAGAAAGTCATATATCAGATGTTAGTCCCATAAATATTTATATTATTTTTTCAGGCGTTGTCATGTCGTCCATCTTTATACACTATATGTCTATATGTCTATATGGGATCGGCCCCAAAAATATAACGGCCTTGGTCTCATCCTTTTGTGTAATCAGCTGACAAACAAACAAACAAAGGTACGGGGGTGAAAACATAACCTCCCTGGTCGTCGTAGTGATTGTGAATTATTAATAAACAGTTACATCTGAATATAAAGTGGTGTTTTAGTTATTTAACTCATCATGAGATTGATTCTTCTTTGTTTACTTAAATTTGATCCCAAATGAAATGTGTGTTTCCTCCCGAACAACCTTCACATCTGCATTAAAAGCTGTGAAACTCTAAGGCTTCGGGATCCAGATGAGTTGAGTGAAATATCCATTTAAACTTTAAATTAGCCTTTAAGTTCTCGGAGGAACATTAGAAACTTGCTGTTGACTCACTGTCCCTGTCCCATCTGTCGGGCTGACGTGTGATTGGCACAACAAAGTTTTCATTTGCTTTTGTTGAAGTTAATTGTGAATCAGTTTCTTTTTCAGCCGCCGTGTAATGAAAAGAGAATGAGTCACAGTCTGGACGAGACCACCGCCGAGAATTTATTCATTTTGTTTTTTCACGTCCGCTGAATGATTTCATTTTTTTTTCAAGTAGAAGATGCTAAAAGTCAGAGGCTTCGGTTGTGAGCTCCCTGAGCAGAAGGTGTTTCTCAGACTCCTCCCACTCTGCAGTTTCTCATATGTTACTGCAGGTGCCAGGTTTGCTGAGGTTTCCCCGACGTGCCGGCGGAGATGTGCCAGTGAATCACTGAGGGGGTTTGTGATGTGATGGCGCAGAACAGAGGAACGTGAGAAATACGAGAAACTATCAGCGGAATTGTTATTGTCGCTGTGCACGACACAACTTGGGTGTGAGTCTGTTGTGCATATATGAATTTAAATTTTTACAAGTGATATTCACCATGGCGACCGTGTGTGTTTCTCTTTGCACAGTGAGAAAACATTTCTGGAGAGTTAAGCTTCATTTGTGTTGGAGGCGTTACGACACATCACAGGTGCACTGTGCGTATCTCAGGTTCCACTGTGGTTAAATTAAACATCAGGACTATGGCAGCTGCTCATGTTTCCTCCTACAAGTGGATGATGCTGGTGTTTCATACTTAATGCTGGACATTAAAAAGCCAGTTTAATGCAGTTTGATTTAATTGATTGTTGAACTTTATTCTGCTTCTTGAGTTTTATTGTTGTGAGTCTCTGGACCTTTGAAGAAGAGGTCGGTCATGAACGCAGGTTTATTGAAAACCAGATTCTCTTCGTTAACTTCGGCTGTGAATCCTGGAAAAGTTCAAAATGGCTGAAGCAGTCAAACGAGTCTTTGCCTCTCGGGCAAACAGGTGAAACTCCGGTTTTGTTCCCTGAATAAGAATCTTGGCACTGATTTCCCATCAGCCTTTAACTTCCTCCAGCACCTGCCACTGCTGTGCTCCACGAGCTGCTGCTGCTCTATAGAAACAAAACCGCGGTGGAAATAATTCCCATTCAAACAATCCAGCACATTTCCTTTCACCTTTCACACCGTGACGTCCGTCCTTGTAAATCTTGATTGTGCAGGTAATTATGCAAATGAGTCCGATTCATTGTGCTTCTGCCTGTTGGAATCCTGCATTTTGACGGATGCATGGTTCGTGTGCTGCAGCTCCTGCGCTGCTGCCAGGTTTCTGTCAATAAGGGTTTGTGTCTGTGTTTTGCTGAAAGCAGCCTGAGCTCATTCTGCACAGCGTGAAGCAGCTTCTCACAAAGAAGAAAGCGGGTGAAGGTGATTTGTCACGGTCAACTTAAATGGCTGATTCCCACATGTCTTAGTGACTCCACACACACACACACACACACACACATACACGGCTCCTCTTCTTCATCCTGAGATGTCTGTGTTCTTCCAGTTTCACGTCCGTCACATGTTAGAAACCTCATCAACACGTCCTCTCGCTCACCGTGAAGCTTCCTGCTTTATTCTCACTCTGCCCTTTTCCAGACATTGTACTTTTGACCTTGGACTGAGGACGTTTTTAGACAGAGACACGTTCGTCCTCACTTGTTCAGACTGCGTGGACGTCAAACTTTATTTCAGGGGTAAAGCAGGAGTGTAACAAAGCGTTGGTCCATCTGTCAGCACTGACTTCCTCTCCCTCTCTGGGCTGCTCAGGCTCAGTAATTATCCTTTAACAGCCGGATGCAGTAGTTTTTAATTTGATTCAAACTGGAGTAAATAGTGCATCGCATGGGGATAATCTTCCGCTGTGTTCCTGTGAGTATTTCGCTCAGCAGGGCCGAGCGGGACGGCCATGTCGTTCTCTGTGTGGTTCCCGATGTTCCCAGAGAGAAGCTCAGGGAACCATCTGTCTCGTTAATGACGGAGGGAACGGCACCAGACGCACGTTTTCCAAACCAACTAATTAGTCGTCAATGTCCACGAGTCTCTTCTCTTTAAAACACTCAAGCTGTAGCCGATAGTGTTTTTCAAAAGTAGTAATGAGTCCGTTAAGGTTTGACTTGGCTTTAGGAAACGTACAAGCGTCATTAAGAGACGAGAGATTTATGCTTTAACGATTAGATTTAGTGTTTTCAAACAGTATTGTTCACTTTTATAAGAGAGAAGACTGAAAAGATGAGAACTATCAGGTTTGTTTGTGTAGTTCACTTTGTCACCTCCGAACAGAGCAGCTCACAATTCATTCATTAAAAGTTTCTGTGGAACCGTTGGAGAATCAGGACAAATTGAAATGTTCTACACTGTGAATTTCACTACTCTTTCTTAACCGATTACCCATGTTAGTGGTTAACATGACCGATGGGTGGGTAAGTAGGTCACAATGGGGTTTAGTAAACACTTGTCAGAGAAGGAAGAGATACTGCAGTTGTTGGGACAAGTAGCTGTCGAGTGGAAACATGTCAGTTTGAATCAGCGCCTCAGAACTGTGACTCAGATGTGACTCAAATGTGAACGTAGAAACTCATGATTCATCTCTTTCTGAGAACAACTCTTTATCTGGTGCCTCGTAAAGAAGGAGTCGATCTGCTGTGTGATGAACAGAACACGAACGAGACGCACTAATCAGAAAACCTGGAGCTGATCCAGCTGTTTCCCGGCAGAAGAAGGTAGAAAATAAGAATAAATAAAATAAACAGATGAATAAATAACACAGCGTGGAGGCTGTCAAATCTCCTTGATCTCAGAAAAATCAATAAAGTGAGCTGTGTGTGTTTGAGCAGCAAATTATTTACTCGTTGGAACCTGGAGGTGTTTAGTTTGAGGGGAATGGTGGAGGGATGTTGTTGTTGGATCCCGGTTTGGTTTCTCTTAATGAAGCGCGGTGGAGACACTGGCTGGCGGCCCAGCAAACAGGCTGTGTGCGTCTCACCCCCGCTCTGCTGGAGACCATGAGCCTGTCGACAGATACACTCGGGCTGTGTGCGCTTCGCTGAGGACTGTTCACAGTGATGAACATTGTTTTAAAAAGTTCTGATCTCTGGTTTTTAATTGTATCTATAAAAACTGATAAAAAAAAGAAAGACTGAAAAGAGAAAAGGTCGTTTTCTTTTAGATGAAATGAGCAACGAGACAAACAGGAATGAAAATACACACAAACTCAACTATTCACTAAACCGTCACAACTCAACAGTATTTTAGCTTGAAAATCAAATCAAATATCAAATACCAATGATCATTTCTTCTGACAAATGATATTTTCATCCGTTCTCCCTGAGCTTTCCTGCTCTGTTATAACAGTAATGATAATAACTTTTTTCTTTGTCACTCTGTCAATGCAGAGACGTGTCAGTAATAACCAATAGAAATCACACTCCATTCGAAGCTGTGATGATGAAATGATCAGAGCAGAGAGAGCAGGAGGTGAAGAGAATCCATCTGTTAAAGTTCAGCAGGTCGGCAGCACATCAGATAAATGACGAGCTCAAAACCCGCCGGACCGAACAGACGGAGGAAAACACAGAATGTCCCTTTAGAGACGAACCTCAATTTATAGGAGCGATAAAAGAGGAATCAGACGTGTGGATGACAGAGAACACATGAGACCAGCAGCTGTGGAGAGAAGTATGGTTCCTGAAAGGTTAAACTTCACTGAGATGACAAAAGAGAGAGGTCACCAGAGATGTCACACGATACCACACACACGGGGGGGGGATAAAGAGAATAGGGTCTGAATGAGGATGAAGGTCATTGTGAATCATGATCTGAACCAGAATGAATTCAGCTCATTTCTGCTCATGTTATACTGTGTGTGAAATCTGACTTTTTATCATGAACCATGAATTAATTAATCATTTAAGACGTTTCATTGAGTTAAAGATGAATTTTCTCAGTGTTGTGTAAATTGGACAGACAAATATCAAGCAGTGTAGTAACGTTTCATGGACATGTGTTATTTTTTGACAATATTTTGGCTAAATGATAAAAAAAAAAAACTATAATGCTAAATTGAAATGTTGCTGGATCCTGATCGATTTAGATTTTTGGGTCTGATCTCATATCGATATGAGGGAGTAAAGATATTCATCAGATTGTATAAAGAAGAAAACTGGCAATGATTCCATGTCCTTATCAAACACAACAAATGTAAGTGAGGGTTAATATTTTATAGTTTAACCATAAACTTACTTTATTATCAATGACTATAAATACAAACAAAACATAAAACCAAATATATAGAACTTGAATATAGAAAATGATATTTTTCCTGCATTTTAGGATTCTAATCTCCATCTCCACAACATTAAGTTTTTATCCCTTATTTCATCCGTCTTTGTTTTTGTCTTGTTGTATATCAAACATTTCATCCTCTGTGATGCTGCTTCACGATATCGTCCACAGTCCTGAGTCTTCAGCTCGAAACAGTGACGGACGCTCTGCGACTCTAAAGAAACACTTGAACCTGAGATTTCATGTTTTATACACGTAGCTCTATGTGTTGTTCTTAATTTGATCCATTCGTTCCCACAGTTCAGCCTGAAATATTTACTATGTTAAGAAAAGAAAACTCGAAAACTTCAGACCTTGACTTGAGAACGTTTTGTGTCTCTGACGAGGCAGCATGTATTTGTAATGACGGACCCCCCGGTGAATCTAAATCTGGAGGTGAGGAGGTCGTAGAACCACACAGAACTAAATCAAAAGGTTTTCTATAAGATGTACTTTAAATGTTAAGAATCAAAAGATTTCATCACTACAACATTAAATCTGAACACAACACACTTGTTTTAAACTCGGGGTACAAGAGGTTGAGTTTTTCTTCAAACGGCTCAAATTAAAACTTCATGTTCTCAGACTCTTCAGGGAGAATAATGCAGTGTTTGCTCTGTGGTCCTCAGGCCTCCTGACCCTCATCGCTCCGCTGGATTTCGAAGTTTTGCGGGAGTACTACTTGTCTGTGGAGGGAAGTCGGGGCAAGTCGTCCCTCAGCGACATCACCACGGTTATCATCAACGTGACGGACGTGAACGACAACTCGCCGGTTTTCGGACGGGGCGACTACAGCGCTGACATATCGGAGGACGTGACGCCTGGAAGCCTGGTGATGAAGGTAGAGAGCAAGGCACCAACACACGGGGTTACACTGAAACTTATTCAATGATTCACAAAATTCACAAACTCGGTTTCGTACGTTTTCAGTGAAGCAGAAACAACAAGCTCATTTCTCCAGAGTTCTAACTAAGGGACTGTCTGGAGAAAGTCTGGAGAAAGTCCAGAGCTTTTACACATGTATCTACACGAGATATTAAAGGATAAAACCTGTGTTTGTCCTTTAGATGCAGATCTTTCACATATGTTTACAGTAAAGTTTACTTCAACATCTGCATCACACTCCAGTGAGCAGAGCTGAAAGTTGAAGTCTTTCAAGTGTTCAGAGTGGGAATAGAAACAGAAACATCAGAAATCTTTCATTGAATCTCTGGATTGAAATGAAATATTTCCAAGTTTCATATTTCTTCATTATCTGTCGCTTCAGTGTTTATAGTCCCAACACACACACACACACACACACACACACACACACACACACACACACACACACACACACACACACACACACACACACACACACACACACACATGCCTCAGAATCCACATCAAGTTCAAGTTTGAGACGAAAACACTGAAAGAAAAACTCACGTGTGAAATGTGACACATTCATTATTCTACGCACACAGCGTGAGATGATCTGGCCAAACTATCGATGACGCACACGTGTAACAATTACACACGCACACACACACACTCATTGTTATCTGACAACATGTCAGCCGTCAGTGCAGCACCAGAGATAACGCAGCAATAACACAGGTCAGTTGCTCGCTGATGGTCGACCACGCTTGGATGATGAGTGGTTTCATATTTGACATCTTTGGTCGAGCACAAAAGTTTCTCTTTGACAAATGAATCAATCTGCTGTTGAAGATTATAATTTATGTTGTAGAACAGGAAATGGACGTCAGGATGTTGAACACAATTATGATCATTAGTAAAATCATGTTTGATTGTCTGTAGTTTTTTGCGCGTGTCCTCATATTGAACCGAAGCTAAAACAAGCTCATATTTACCATGAAGCTCAAAGTATTGTTTGTCTGACAGTAGAATTTAGAATTTCTCAACCTACAATGAAATATCACCCCAGGTTGCAGCCACTGATCTTGACGGTCCGATCAACAACCTGCTGCGTTACTCCATCGTGAGCGGAGACCCTCTGCAGCAGTTCTCCATCCACCCTCGCAGCGGAGAAATCACGGTGCGGACGGCCGTGGACAGAGAGGAGGTCAGTGTCCGTCTGTGTGTCCAATGAATACAAATGACTACAGAGAAATGACACAGATAAGCAAATAAGCAAATGAAAACAAATAAAAACCCAGATTTCCGTCTCTTCTCCAGATCCCTCACTACTCTCTGACGGTGCAGGCAGCGGACGAAGGAAATCCTCCTCTGTCCACTGCGGTTCACATCACCATCTCCGTCACTGACGTCAACGACAACCCTCCGGTCTTCTCACAGGTCAACCACAATCTGCTGCTGCAGGTACGTCAACCTGAACCTCTCCAGCAGCGTTACATACCCAGAACACAGGGAAGAAGCAAATCCACAGCATGATTATCAACTGTGGTGAACGTTTGGCCCCACTTGTCTGTCAGTGGCTGCAGATTTTATAGTGAGACCCTGATATTAGCTGCTTGGAACCAGGTGGACATGAAAATGATTCACTGTCCCACAAATTGACAATCTCCACAGGACCAGAGGCCACACTTCTGATTTCTGTGTGCCTCACCTCCTGCACGCATTCAACAGGCAATTCACCTGCTCAAGACGCTCTGATCACATGACCAGACGCTCAGCCAGTAGCAAACTGAGCTGTTCTGTTTCCCATAGCTCTTTAACTTTAACCCCTGAGAGCATCATTTAAAAATGATGCAGTGAGACCTTCACCGTTTTCTACGGGATGGAATAAATTTATGACTTGAAGCTGCACAGAATATACAATTTGATCCTATCTTCCCCACTAAGTTCCATCAGATGTGCGGCTCCTGGTGATTAAAAGTACGCTTTCTGCCTTTAACCCTGTTTTATTAATTGCTTTGACCCCTGTGGGACACCGTAGACGAGTCTGGCAGATTCATTGCAGCGTGTTGTGGTGGAGAAAAAAAAACAGCTTCAGAAACCAACCACGTTCGCAGCCTGGAGCGGTTAGATAAAAAAAAAAAGAGAAAGATCTGTCGGCACCACGCTGCCCTGCAGTGGAAGAAAACCGCCGACCTCACGCAAAACCACTCATGAACAAAACGTCAACAGGTGATATGTAAAATAAACATCAGCCCAGAGAAGAGTTGCCTGTTTCCTCAGCTCAAATAACCCGCGGTGTCCCGGGAAGGTGGGGGTGGGGGGGGGGGGGCAGCGGTCGCATTCATGTGTGAAATTTGACAACTGGATGAGAGAATACAAAGAGGGGGACTCGCTTTGACTCTGTGTGTTTTGTTAACATGAGCAGAAAAGGACAGAGAATATGAAATCACAGCCCTGAGTTGTGTCAAATTGAATTAAGGCTGCGAACCTCCACCTGCTCCGCTCCCGACTGCGTAATGAGCTGCTAATGAAGACTGATGAACTAACTACTCCAGACAATTAAAGAGAAATCACTCAGGTCAGTCGTTTCTGTCTCTCCGTACCGTTATAACTCTCGCTCTCCGTCTGCACTCTGGTGGAAAGATGCTGAGCTGTAAGTGCTGCTCCATCGCAGCCCGCGGCGCCCGGAGCTCATTAAAGAGTTCAAGACTCAAACTCTTCAGAGAGTCGCACCTAGAGCGAGGTTACTGAACTTCAAACGGCAGAAAGATCAGCTGTGTGTGTGCGTGTGCGTGTGCGTGTGCGTGTGCGTGTGCGTGTGCCCTAACCCTAAACACAACTGAACGAAGCAGAGCAACAAACCTCCCACCCTGAACTTATTCAAATGAAGAATACTTCATTCAATATATTGTTCATGCTCAGAAATCTTTTCTTGCTTTGTTTTTAGTTTTTTTTAATTTGATTTGATTTGAAGTCAACGTGGTTAAAGTGAAAGTCTCACTTTGCTTTGCACAGACACAGACAATAAAAGACCTTGAGAGAGGAACTTTTTACTTTTATACTTCGAGTACATTTCAGAGCCTGCACTTTTACCTGAAGTGCTTGAGTACTTCACTTTAAACACAAGTATCTGTACTTCTGCTTGAGTACAGAATGTGTGTACGTTCACCACCTCTGGATGAGGTTGCTCTAACAACCAGGCTACTTCACATCGCTCATCGACAGTTCAAGTGGTCTCTGGCCTTCGCTCTGTCAGGATACAAGAATTGTTCCTGAGCCACAGCGTCACCTCCGTGTGGTTCTGAATCCAAACTCTGTGTTATCGTCCCATCTGCTGATGTCTCCCCCGCCAGCTCGGCCCGAGGAAGAAAAAGCAGTGATTGCATTAAGCAGATGGATGTTTGCTGAAACAGGGGAAATGAGTTGTCACTTTTATTTTTGCAGGTGTTGCACAGCGTCCTCTCTCCTGTTGCCGTTACGTCCCTTTGTTTGTCTACTTCCGTCGACTCTTTATGACGAGCGCATCTGTTGCAGTGCAGCTTTTGTCTGAGGCTGCGGTCGTATTTCACTGAGAGCAGCAGATGGACGCCTACTTCACTCTGTGTGTGAAAGTCCTCAGAGCTGCAGCTCAGTGATAAATCTGGGTTGATACCTGTACTTCAGGAAAACGCTCACTGGAGTTTGTCTTCTCTCCTGCAGGCCAGACACCAACACGTGGACTGATCCACGGTGGTTCACTCCAGAGTTAAATCAGATTTGTGAGACGTGTTTGTTCTCGTGCTGCTCTGCATCTGTCAGACGTGTCTGGTGAGGGAGGCAGAACTAACATTGTTTGACAGAGCTGGACAGGAGGGTATGAAGCAGCAGCTCTGCACCTTTTGTCCTGACGCTCACAACTCAGATTCACGGTACAGAGCTTTTGGTGATAAGGGCCGACACACGTGGAATTTATGGAATTTTGAAAACATTCACATCTTCAGGTTATTAGTCCCCAATTAACTTCCCCTGCATGTGTTTGAACAGTTAGTGAACACAGGGAGAATACGCAAACTTCCCGAAGGCTCAGGCTGCAGGACATGGGACTTGAACGCTGAACTATCTCGCTGCAACAGTGTTACTTACAACTGCACCACCGTGCCGCACAGAGGAGACGTATTCACAGTCCTATGAAGTTTGAAAGACAGAGAAACAGGAAGTTAGATTCCTCTCCACAAATTAAACTTTAACCTACTTTCTTATCGACCCAGCTTCAGCTCAGTGCTCAGGCTCCGATCCTCTGTTCATCTTTATCCATTCTCCCCCTGTGAGGTCACAACACAGTGCGTTTCCCTCTGTCTCCTCTGTCTGCTGCCATTAAAATATTTCCTCAAAGAGTAAAATGGTGGTAATAACAGAGAACTTGAAGAAAAGGTTTAATTGCCCTTTGCTCCTCGTCTCCTCCAGGAGGGCGAGTCGGTCGGCAGCAGCATCCTTCAGCTCGTGGTGACGGACAGGGACACGCCGAGGAACGGCCCACCTTTCTCTTACCACATCGTGAGCGGGAACGAGGATCGCCGCTTCCACGTCGACCAGGGCGGCCTGCTGTCGCTGTCTGCACCGCTCAGGAAGAAGGTCAAACCCCGACATCAGCTCAAGATACAGGTGAGGAGGCTGAGAAAACCCCTGAGTCCCTGACTGTTTCCTGTTTTCCACTTTACATCCACCTTTGAATCTTTTGTCTTATCCTCCTTCCTACGTGGGGCTGTTGTCATATCTGTCAAATCTCAATATTTCACTGCAGAGTTTCTTTGTGTCTTTGCTGGAATATAAAATGAAGATCTCATAAATTGGCTCACTATGAAAAATATGCTTATTTTACATCCTGGTGCAGCAGTAAAGCTCTGATGCTCTGCGGCTCATCCTTCGTGGCCTCGGCTGTGAGGCTGGAAATCGCACTGGCTGAGCATCAGGGGAAATGTTAAAGTCATTTTTATACAAGTCGCCAGAACGTTCCTTTTCTTCATCGTTGACTGGATGTGGAGTCAAACCCGCTCCATGTTAGATCCCAGTTAAGTGGACAGTGTTGTCCTTCAGGGCTCATGAGAATCAACTTCTACAACAAAGACAGGAACGTGCGGCGCCGTGAATACAGATCTAAACTGTTAATATTGTAAGAAAGAGTTCATCCAGAGTCCTTCAGTCGAGTCGTGACGTTTATCGTCGTGTCTCTGCTGTAAAAACACTGAGAAAAGGTTATTACCAGGTCGCAGTGTTCAAGGCTTCTGAAGAACTGAAGGCATTTCTGAGTACAGCTGCAAAATGAATTTCTATTGGCCTGTCTTAATGTTATCTGGGGTTTTAACACAGCTTATTGATGCTGTTTGGGAAAATAGCTGCTTGTTTTCATCTTATCAATGTTTTAAAAATGTGTTTCCCTGCTCGACATCCCCCCCGGTCAGTGTTTAACTCCACAACACCGCGAGAATCCCGGTGCACAGACGGTTCAGCAGGCGAGAGGACGTGGGATCTATAATATTAACTGTGACTCATGAGCCGTGCACTGATCAGAGGTTTTGACTCTGTAGTCTCGTTCATCTGGTTCCTGTTCAGACGCCTGAAACTGTCCCGTGAACAGGAAGAAGAGGAGATGTTTGTTTTGTCTTGTTTCCTTCAGTGGTTCCTCGTCTAGGGATCAACACGAGTAAATCACACACGTTTATCTGCAAAACAAAATGTTAGGAGCTGATGTCATGAAGATCAAAATTGTCTAAATGATCTTTGTGGTTTGTCTCCATGTTTCCTCCCTGCAGGTGACGGACAGCGGCCACCCCCCCCTCTCCTCCATCTGTGTGGTCAGCATCAACGTCACCGAGCAGAGCAAGTATCCCCCCTCTGTGGTTCCTCTGGAGGTCTTCATCACCACCTCTGGAGGCCTGTTTGCCAACCGGGTCATCGGCAGACTCCACGCGTCGGACCAGGACCTGCAGGACGTGCTCGCCTACAAGCTGGTGTCAGAAAGCCCGCCTGGAGGCGTGTTCTCCGTCGACCTCGCTGATGGGAAAATCTGGGCGGATGAAAACCTGGAGGAGGGCTCGTATTCGCTCAACGTCAGCGTGACCGACGGGAAGTTCAACGTCTGGACCGGGGTCAAAGTTCACGTGTGGGCGGCCGACCAGAGGACGCTGGACTCGGGCCTGACGCTGCAACTGGACAGGATGTCGCCAGAGGAGTTTCTGGGAGATCACTGGAGAGGCCTCCAGCGCAGCCTGAGTCAGGCTCTGGGTTTACCCAAACAGGAGCTCCACCTGGCCAGCCTGCAGCAGCAGGACGCCCAGGTCCTGGAGCTCCTGCTCATCTGGAGGCAGAAGAGTGGACTGGTCCAGACTCTGCCCACCAGCCGACTCTCAGGTGACCACACTGTTCTTAGCTTAATGTATTAGCACTGCATGATATGAAGAGAATATGGTGGATGACTCTTTGAACAGACCTGTGGCGTCTGTCAGTGAGAGGAAGCGTCTGTTTGAACCTGAAACCTTCTCCTTCATGTAGGAATCATATTAAACATGGAGGACTCTCTGGGCCTGAGCATCCTCAGGGTGAGCCACAACGGCTGTGTGGACGCCGGCTGTCCGCCGCGAGGCTGCAGGAACGCCGTCCGGCTGACGGGAGAGAGGCTCGGCCATTTCACCACCGCCAGAGCTGGTTACATCACCCCCCAACACGCCTGGGAGAGCGTCTGCCCCTGTAACGGTACGTGTGTGTCACATCACACAGGTTTACAATGAGCTCCACAGACAGAAAATACAGATCAAATATATTTTAATACGTTTCAAACCAATATCACTCTAGTGTTTTAATTGGGTTTGGTTTGGACAGTGTAGAATTCAGCTCTGTTTGTATATGAATTTCATTTTGAGGCCAACATTTTAACACATCGTCTCTTTCTAATCTAACACTCGTCTCTACTTTTATCTAATCTCCTTTTTAACTGTACTCAGATTACTAACTCAGATTGAAGAGCCCTCTTCTCTTTACCTGTTAATCCCGCTGCAGTAAATCCCTCAGATTTGATATGAGGGAGAGAACACGTCTGGTGTGAATGTGGGTTCCTCGTTAGCTTCAGTTACAGTCGACAGAACATCTGAGTGGCGGCGGCGCCTCGTTGGATCGTGCTCCGTGATTCGTGTTTGCATTCCTGAGAGGATTAGAGCAGAATAAAAGTCGGCGAGGTGCTGTCTCGGTGTCAGCTTGTCTGGATTCCTCCGGAACATCGTCTGGATATTTTGACGTCTTTGGTTTTAAGACGGTTTGGAGATAAGGTGTCGTGTGAGATTCTCCGATTTAGACATTTATTTTCATTCTTTAAATCACCAAATAAGAACATTATGTAAACGTATAACAACACAATATGTTTGATATGTTTAATACTTGATTTGAACATATATTACAGTAACAGTGAGATGCTGCTCATGGAACTTTGAGTTTTTATCACTGAATAAATTTAACGAATTTATCAAAACACTCGATAGACTTACGATTATGAGTTGAAGACACTTTTTTGAAAGTAGGATTTAAAGTAGTAGTTGTTTTACACCCCACTCTTCCTCCATGTTAGCAGATGGGACGGGGACGTAAATAAAAAATGACAGGTCAAAGATGGTTTCTGTCACTTTAGGTGGTTCTTGTCACACTGATATATGTCAATCAATCAACAATCAAATTTTGTTTGTATAGCCCATATTCACAAATCACAATTTTATTAATTTAACCCTCAACAAGAGTAAGTCAAAAGTACCAAAGAACACGAGAGAAGAAATGAGAAATTACATTTTATTTAAAGGTTATTGAATCTGTGACCTTTTCAATAATGTCAAGTTTGATTATTAAGATGTATTTCATGTGTTAGACATTAAAATCCCAAACTGAGGATTTTTAAGACAGCAACAAACTTCATTGTGTGTTTTTTCATTTTTCTTCGGAGAGCCGTTGTGGAAGAAAAGGTCAAAATGAAAGTCAGTGAATTCAGATCCCGCTGAAGCAACAGTTGTTTTCCCCCGACAGAGTCTGGGAACATGTTGTTGCTGAACCTTCCCACAGGCGTCATCAAAGTTTCATCTTACAACCAGTAAAACCAGAGAAAGAAACCGAGCAGGAGAGGTTTTGTCTGAACACTAATCTGCTCCCTTCTGCTGCTGGAATCATCAATGATCCGTCCATTCATGGACTCACTCATCTTTCATTCAGTCCCTCTTCCCCTCGGTTCTGCTGCTCATCTTTAAACTTGGATCAGACTCTTCTCTGATGACTAGCCCTTTTTTTTTTATGCCTTTGGACATTTTTTGTTTTTCAGCTCTTGGCGATAAAACTATTTAAAAACGAATACACGTCCGTCTTTCTTTCTTTCTTTCTTTTCGTATTTTGTTCTGTCAGATGTGAAATCACATTACGTCGAGTTTACAGCGTGTTTCATCTTCCACATCTGGCCTGAGGTGAAGGTGGAAAAACAACACTCGCCCGCACGGTTTTCTTTTTTTGTTTTTTTTGTTTTGTGGCCTCGAGTGTGAATCTGAAAAGGGAATTTGGTGCCTTCAGAAGTTCAGGTAACAAGAATCTATAAAAGTTGAAGAGAGTTTAGACTGAAATCGTGTCAGAGATATTTTATCTCCAGATCTTTTATCACTTCAAGTCTTTAAAAACTACTCTCATTTGTTTTCAGTGCCAATTAACAATTGCAGGGAGTTGCTTTTACTTTAATAGACTGAAAATATCCATCTGGCCGAACCCGTCTTTCTGCTTGTGCCGTCAAAATGCAGCATAATTAAAATTTGAAACACATTAAATATTCCAACAAAATCCAACATTATTATAAATGTCCAAATAAATATTTCAAACAAGATAAGAGCCGAGCAGGATGTTTTGAAGATGAAAAATAAAAACTAAACCAAATAAAGATCCCAAAAGATATTTTCAGCATTTCTACTCTGCAAAGTCTTGTTTTTAACTTGTCGACATAAACTGTAAATACACTGTTAAGAATGTTGGATTTGTGTGTGTATTAATTGATTTATTTTCCATATTGATGAATGACTTATATCTTTTGATTGAGTTCAGTGACCCTGATGTGACGTCTTGGTCCAAACACATAGAAAAATGATTTATATAAAAACAGAACAGGAGAGTTTTGTCTGCATCTTTTTTCACTTTCTGTGTTTCTGTGTTTCAGAGACGGCAGTGAGGTTCGATGGTAAATCTTACCTGAAGTACCTGCACAGGATGGACGAGGACAACCACGAGTTTAAACTGTCGCTGAAGTTCAAGACCTTTCAGGATCAAGGGCTCATCGCGTCCACCAACAGCTCCAATGACTGGGGGGTCCTACAGGTATTTATCTGTGAGGCTGCAGTTCAACAGATCAGGAGACTTTCACACACATGTTAGAAAGACTTTCTGCAAGAATCTTCTCTAATGGGACTCGCTTAAGACGCACAGGAGCCTAAAACTGGTTTAAAACCTCATTTATTATCAGCAACTTGACGTCTACCAGTTCTTTTCTTTAATATCAAAATACGTACCGGCTCCACAGGTTAGCAGCTCTGTTGGCTATGCTCAACGGCTCAGAAAGATAAAATGAAAAGAACTTACGTGAGTGTGTGTGTGTGTGTGTGTGTGTGTGTGTGTGCGCGCGCGCGCGCGTGTGTGTGTGTGTGTGTGTTGTCTCTCTGCAGTGAGCCAACTTCTATTTAAAACCAGTCCAAGACAAACCGTTTGTTCTGCTCACCTGAGACAAAACCTAGGTGGACATGTCTCAACGTCTCTGGAGGACGAACACAAAGTGAAAAACATTGTGTCAAGAAATTTAATTACAACTGAAGGAAATGTGGGAAATGATTATTTCCATTCATCCACAGGACGAGGGAATATTCATTGTGTTCTCCTCCGAGCCGGCAGCTAATTAACTTTGCTCTCTGAGAGTCGCTGCTGTGCAGAGATTAGATCTCCTCCTAATTTTCCAACAGTGTTAGTGTAATGTTGTCGTTTGACATTAATTTACCGTCACAACGATAAAATCTGAGAGCGGCTGATTTAATCTACGTGAGTTCTCTCCAGGGACAGCAGAGTGAAGCCTTTCATCACGTTTCAGGCTCAGATTCATAAACACAACCGGCTGCTCCACTGATAGCATCTCAAAGGTCAATATGATATCTGCTGCTTTGAGAGTTCTATCTCGTGTTTTCAGTTCAGGCCTCACCTTCTCTGAAATATTTGATATCTGTCTTTCACGTATAAAGAACACAGCAGGTTATCCGTTCACAACAACTAGAACATTTGTGGGTATTCAGGTGAGGGGTGACGTCAGGAGGACGGACGTGACCTGCACGTGTTTGTTTGAGCTAAAAGCCTGAATGAATATCAGAGCTGGTATTAAGTTGCACACACGCATCTGGCTGCCGAGATGTAAGGTCTTCTGCACCATGTGACAGGGACACACTGAGAGACAATAATGAATTGTTGTATTCTTTGTGAGACATGAATAATTCTCTAAACAGATAGCAACAAAAACACTGGCTTCCCCAAGTGGGTTCCTCCTCTCATTTGCACGAAATCCATGTGCACTCGGACGGAATATTCAATCATTTTGATTCTTGGGGGTCTTCAGAAGTGGGGTTCAGTTTCCCAAGGTTCTTCCTCCTGGGTGTTGGATCTCCCCTCGCACATGCAAGACGGATCCCGGCCCGATTCCTTGTGAGCAGGAAACGCTACAACCGAGAAGTCCCTCGCCCGGTGTTTTGTAATGACTGCAGAGAAACTGCCTGGAGATACAAGACTCTATCTGTGCCCTTGGTTCCCCAGAGGCCATGAGCTGCCATGAGCCTTTGTAGCTTCTCATGAAATGGCCCAAAAAAAGTAAAGCACATTCGTGTGCATGTAAATGTAGACATGGATGATGAAGCTGTTCCCATGTTGTTTTATTATGTACTAAACAAAGTGCAGAAGAGCAGCACTACGTGTGTGTGTGTGTGTGTGTGTGTGTGTGTGTGTGTGTGTGTGAACATCACATCCAGGCTGAGTACACGAGTGCAGCAGCCGTTGTTGAACTCGTTGACGCTCCCCACAGGAAGCTCACAGCGTCTGTGTTGCCGCTCTGAGTTGTTGATTTATGGAATCGCGAGGCACCGATGCCGCGGAGCTTGGGTCCCTGCGGAGTTTGACTTGACACTGTGCTCGTGCTTCATCCGCTGAGCTGATACTATAAAACAAGCCTCAGTGCATCAGAAATCTCTTGTCACCGATCCACCACACGACGCAGCACATCACACAGTCATGTAAAATGGATGAAAAGACAAGCAGCACGCGCCTGAGACGTCTCACGGTTCTCACTCGTTCTTCTGCCGGAGCTTCAGCACCTTCCCCTGATAAGATCCAGAGCCAGAGCTGCTGTCATTGATCCATGTGCAGGATTCTGCAGGTCGACCCTCATAAGTGAATCATTCCTGTTGGTTTGTTTGTCTGGGTTTTTTTCTACCCCCGTCGGCCGAGCCACCGGAAATCAAAGTGAACCTCTGGCAGGGACAGAGAGCGAAGCAGCGTGGGCCTGAACGTTGAGGAGTCTATTCATGAACAACAACAAGAGAACTCCAGGAAGGAAAACAAAACAAAAGCTTCATCTTCAAGAAGCGCCAGTCAAGCAGATCGTCATCAATAATGCATCACGGCCTTCGGCTGTCCAAGGGGCTGATGCTTTGCAATTTGCAAAACACACACTGCATCGGTTTATTTAATATGGAAGATATAAAGACTCTTACGTTACATCAAGAAAACATGAATAGATAAAAAGCTGCTGGCTTGTTAGTTTGAGAGAACGCTGAGCGAGCAGAAACGTTAAGAGGCTTCCGCTGATGTTGATGAAAAGCTCAATGTGTGTGTGTGTGTGTGTGTTTGTGTGTGTGTGTGTGTATGTGTGTGTGTGTGTGTGTGTATGTGTGTGTGTGTGTGTGTGTGTGTGTGTGTGTGTGTGTGTGTGTGTGTGTGTGTGTGTGTGTGTGTGTGTGTGTGTGTGTGTGTGTGTGTGTGGTGTTGTACACGGGAAACATCAGCAACACAGGAAGCTGCCAGCGAGTAACACAAACGACTTGTCAACAACAGCAGTCGTGTTTATCTTCTTAGCGTCTTCACCCTCCACAGACGGAACAGATCGGAAGTGATGAGTCACTGGAGACGTTGATATTGTTGTTTAGTAATAATGAGATTTTAGTTTTACGGCCTCAGACGCTGATTTAAGTCACAACGTGGATCTAAAGTTGACTTCAGCAGCATTTGAACTGATTTCAACCTAAGAAAGGTCTGATTGATTTGTTTAATTACTCATTTAAAGTTTTAATTCACGGTTAATCTAGTTTGTTTGGTTTTAAATCAAAACTTATCAAGTCCATAATGTACAATTTATATATTTTAGGTATAAATAATGTTTGAGGTTGATGCTTTGACAATTTAGTTTCACTGTTTCTCTCAGTGCGACGACTCAGACCAAGAGAAATTAACAATCAACATTTCACTGTGACAAACCTTCTCCCGGGTCCTGTTACTCTCAAAGCTCTTTGTGATTAGAAACAAGAAAATGACTTAACTCTGCAGTTTACATGAGGTTAAGAGTCTGGGATTAATCTTCAGCTTCGACACAGCTGATAAGAGTTTACTAGATCTTATCACACTTGACTTAAGAGCCCGACTCTTTCAAGGTTCTTTCATTAAACCGTAACTTCTCGTTTCTTCTGCTAAACAAAAACTTCTGCTTCTTATCTTGTTTTGATGAATCTGTGAGTCGTTAACCTTCTGCTGTCTCTCTCCGTCCTCAGCTGACCAGCGGAGAGCTGCTCTTCAGGTTCAGCTGTGGAAACGCCGCCCCTGGTTTGCTGCTCGTCAGATCCGCTCCGCTATCAGACGGCCGGTGGCACAGCGTCCTGCTGGAGGTCAACTCCACCACCCTGAGGCTGACCCTGGACCAGCAGCACCCGGCCTCCAGCGCCCTGAGCGAGCCGTGCCGGATGATGCGCTCCCACGGTGCTTTGCTTTTCGCTTCGCCTTCACAGGGCTCCCCACCCAAGGTCCACGGGCACCTGCCTAACTTCAGCGGCTGCCTGGAGGGCCTGGAGCTGAACGGGGAGCCGATCAGAGTGGGCGACGCGGCGGAGTGGACGGGCTCCGGGAGCAGGAGGGTGTTCGGAGTGTACCAGTGCTGCAGCAGAGCAGGAGCCTGCGACATCAACCCGTGTCAGAACGGAGGCGTCTGCGAGGAGGACGCTACCGGAGGTGAATATATATACAAATATATATATCAGAACTGAAATGAATGTTATGTTAATACAGAATTAACATAATATGAAAGTTTTGAAAGTAGTGAAAAGTTTTAATGATTTTCCACAGCTGAAAATGATGGATTTATATTATTTCCTTCAAGCCGTTCAAACCCAAATATATTCATGTTAGTATCGCACATGAAGGAAAACTTCAATTAATCAGGTTTTGTAACCTGCAAAACTAAATTTAATAAAAGGAAAAACTACACAGTCTGTTTCTGCAATTACAAAGATTCCAGAACTGTCCTCCACAGCTGAGACTTACTTTTAAATGTCAGAAACATAATGACATCAGGTCAAAGTGACTGCTGCTTCCCAGTGAAGATACTGAAATCCCAGAGAAGCCAAAGTGACATGTGGATCCAGTGAAGCGAGCAGGTTGAACTGACCAATCACCTTTCGTCCCAAACAAACCCTCCAGCAAACACACACCAGAGCAACTAATGAGGATTTATTCCTTTGCAGAGAATCAAATTAACTTGCTCTTGGTTGGTTTTGATCTTTTCATGATGTTTATTCAGCTATTTAGCTAAAATCAGTAATGTCAGCTTCTTATTATTAAATAAGGAATAAACAGACACCAATTTATTCAGCATCAACACAGTGAAACATTCTTCAGGCTCCGGCTCGTCCTCTCAGTCCGACTCAAACCACAGCTCTGAACATCTTGACCGTTTGAGGTCACGTGTTCGTTTGAGGTCATCACTGAGTGGCAAATACAAAAGACAGAATATTGGTATCAGGGAGGTTTTGCAACCTCTTGGTTGTTCTGCATTATGTCCCAGAGAAGATGACGTATGGCGGCTTGACTTATTATTTTCTCAGAATAGCAGCTGATAAGCTCACAAAGTCATATTATTCCCATGAGTCTCTGTGAGTCGGAGGAAACGGGTTCCTTTTCTCGGAAGGTGGATATGAAAACAAAGGTGAAACTGCAGCAGATACAATCTCTGTGATTTGTAAGAAGTGCAAACAAATGAAGCCCAAAAGCTTTTATCAACAACCTGCTGGTATTTCTTTCCCCGTTAGGTCAGTGAACTGCATCACTTCTCATTTTCCTTTCGTGCAATAAGAACATGTCCACTGTGTCTCTGTGGACACGGGACAGGAAGTTCCAGTCTGGTTTCACCCTCTCGTGCTCCGCGGCCGGAGCAGCTTGACCTTTGCTTTGATTATTCACCGGCCGTAGGGGAGACTCGCCGTGGCTTTGATCAGTCGCTCTTGTCTCAGACGTCTGGGTGTGATGTGTTTGCTCTGCAGATCCACGCTGCAGGTGTGCGGGACTCTTCCACGGCGTCCGCTGCGAGCTGGGCCACAACCCGTGTGCCTCTCAGCCGTGTGCCCACGGCCGGGTGTGTGTGCCCAAGGCTCAAGGCTACATGTGCAACTGCTCCCTGGACGACGCTGAAGCACGGTAAACACACACACACACAAACTCACACACACAGTAATGTACTCCTTACTTAAACATAGTTGTGTTAAACAAGTGTTTTATAGATTTAACGTCCAATATTGATTTGTATTGAGGAATTAAATAATGAACAGACTGTTATGAACAATGAAAATGGGCAATAAGCTATTTATATAATATATTATATTTCGACATGAATTGATCGAGACCAAAACCAACAGATTAATTGATGATGAAAATGGATATTTCAGCCCAACAAATAACTTCCTGCACAGAATTGTAATTAAATACAGAACAATATTAATAATAATTCCAAGCACAGCCCATAAGACAACACAACAATCAGCATGTTTATGTGATTGGACACACACACAAATACACACACAAACCCAAAAACAATTCCGCTCACACCACCGACATCCGCCCAATAGAAGGGTCACGTTCAAACCAGATTACTGCAGCATTTGCATATTCCTCGTTCCATTCGGTCCTCGTGGGGATTGAACCCGCTCCATGTTCCAGGTGGTGTTTGATTAACTCAGTGAATGAAGAATGGCCGGCGCTGAATGGTAATTGCAGGAAGTGGGCGTTTGCTTTGTGACTTGTGAAGCTCACAGATGTGTTCTCGTGCTGTGATGGTGTTTTGATAATTATTTTAACGTGTGCGTCTTTGTCTCCGCGGAGGACGGCAGCGCACAGGAGGGGAATTTTCAGTCACGCATCCACGACACAAAGACACAGGACTTCACCTCTCACTTCATTTAACAAAGCTTTTTACTCTTTCCACAATAATAATCCTAATATTAAAAAGAGGAAAGCTGTATTCTGGAGTTTTGCTGGAATGCGTAGCGAAGGAATTCAGCACATGGGAAATGGCAAAGCCAAACAGTGTTATGTAAAACTTAATAATAGCTTTCTGTCAGTGTGGCAGCAGCGGCACTTAGCAATCAGGGCTCGGCCAGCAGGTCCTCGGGTCACTTTTGGTGCCTGGGCCGGGAAGATGGGGGACGGCAGTGAGAGTCTCTGTATCATTAGCCACATGTGACCTTCGCTGCCTCGGAGCTGCTCTTCACTCGAGGGCTCCTCTTCACAGACGGTCGGCTGCAGATCGCTCACGAACGCTAACCGAGAGAGAAAGTGTTTGATTCTACTGCAAAACGTTCAACATTTCCATCCAAGTCCGAGAGTGAGAGAGAAAAATCACACTGATGCAATTAGTCAGTTAATCAACAGCAGCTAGTTTATTAATCAGACCATTTATGTCCATTTTTACCAAAGTGACAAATATTTAATGGTTCCAGAGGATTTTCCACTTTTTCCACTTTGGGTTAAACAGAAAATCTTTAGGTTTTTTAATTGAAAATTCTACAATCACACGATACGTTGGAATATTTATATTAATAATTATATAGCTGAGGCCGGAAGCCTTAATGTCTTGTGGTTTCTCTCTGGTGTCGGTGTTGTGTCTTCACAAACGTGGGGTATAACACTTATAATTGAAAAAAAAAATATGACATTATAAGACATTCAAAAGGTCCAAAAGGTCCAAGGTCAACTTGATTGGTTGTTCAACTAAATATGAATTACTTAATAATAATAAGCAATAAGCAATTATTTTCTCGGTGACTTGAAAAATGACTGAAACGATTCATCAGTTCTTCAGACTTATTGTTGCAGCTCTAAATTTTATTTAATAGTTGTGTTGTTGTGTTGACATTATTTAAATTCTCACATCCTCAAGTTGAAAACATGGGAATCTTTTACACACACGACTCTAAAACTCCAGTTGGTTCAAATCCTTCCTGTCTCATCTCAACCTCCTCAATCTGACGTCCTCTCCTCCTGCAGCTGCCACAACATCATCGACGTCTGTTCTCCGAATCCGTGTCCTGGAGGTTTCGACTGCAAAGTCACAGACGGCTCGATTCACTGCGACCCTCTGCCTCAGGTCTGTGAGAGCGACACATACTGAGTTAATATGATGCTTTGTGAGTTTTAAGAAACTAATTAAATGTCTTTCTATTGTCCCATGTGTCCAGAAGCTAAATCCAATGATTGGCTACATGGAAATCATGGAGATCAGTGCCAGCGTGCTGGGATTATTTTTCCTGGTCATCATCTTCGTTTGCGTCAGGAAACGTTACGTTCAGCATAAGGCGAAGAAGAAGCCGGTCTGCGTCCAGGACTCCAATGGGTACGAGATTCAGTCTTTAACATATTCCCCTCGTCCAGATTATATGTTTAAGACAGAGATATACTTCAGAATCTAATGATGTACAATAAAATTATAAATCAAAACTTGTCTTCTGACACCTTCAGGTATTTCCAGCCCAGTTTGGCCAAGAGCCTCAAAGCCAACAACCAGGAAGGGAACCCCATCGAGATGAGCTCGATGGTCGGCCCCACCAACAACCTGGACCACACGCCGTTCAAGTCGCTGCGCCCCTGCAGCCAGATGGGTTTGTGCGGCGGCAGAGTTTCTCCTTCAAAGATGCAGGGGCCGGTGGTGTGCAGTGTGGCCCCCAACCTCCCAGCCAGGCCCCCGTCCAGCTCCGACAACGACTCCATCAGGAAGAACCACTGGGACATGGACTACGAAGGTGAGGTGGTGCTGCTGGGACTTCAGGATGAGGAACATGACAACTAGTGCATTTTATTTTGAAACAATAATGTTTACTAAGAAGAAAACATTTATAAAACTTCATTAATTAAATTAAATTCTGTGGAACACGAAGGGTTACCCAGAAGAAACTCTCCTACTTTCTGCATCAATTGATTTAAAAACAAAGATCTAAACGTTTTCAGATAAAGTTCCTGTGACATCTGTGATCGATGCTGCAGCCTGCGGCCGCTCGCTGCTTTGTTTTCTGCAGCGTCAGAATCAGAGCTTTTGTTCTTAACAGGTTAATGAACTGTGGAAATAAGACAAGCAGAGAAAATATCTTAATCACTATTTGTTTCTCTTTGTCTCTTTTCTTTTCCTATACGTCTCTGTTCATCAATCTCTCTCTTGTCCTTCCTTTTCATCTGTTGTCAAACAAATGGTTCCTCAGATGTCTTTTCTGCATTAGTTTAAATAAAAGTATTAATTTCAACAAACAAACAAACAGATATACAGATTCATAAATCTCTCTTCATCCAACAAGAGTGAAAAGATTCTTGTTTATCATCAGAACTGGTTCTGGGTCAATAAGTAAAACGTCTTTAGGAGATTTCTCTTTGGACATTTCTCCTGTTCTGCTGATCAAAGCTGCAACATTTCACATCTACTGTCTAGGATTTAAAATGCAAATACTCAAAGCTTGTTTTAAACCCTTCCTCAGATCCGTCCAGTGTTTATTAATAATACTGTGTCAGGTGGATTGGAGCTGTTCAGTCTGTGGCTGAAGCTCAGGATGGATCTTGTAACGTAATAATCTAAACTCTCCTGTGTTCTCCTCAGTGTACCCGGCGGATCCCGACTACTACGGCCGTCCGTCCGTCCAGGAGTTCCCTCAGTTCGACATCGTGGAGGACACGTACTCCAGCGGCACCGTGGACTCGCGGAGGAACTCTCGGTTCAACGGCTTCCCCTTCCCGCTGGACCGCTGTGACCGCCGTGCCCCCCTCCCGCCGTGCTACAGCAACCAGAACCTGGACAACTTCCTGGGTCCCGACGGGCTTCCCCTCCCCCGCTCCCAGTGCCCCAACGAGTACACGGCCATCAGCTACTACCCCGCCCAGAACACCCGCAGCCCGGACAACGTGTCGGGCGGCTACAAGAGACTCAGCATGCGTCTGAGCGTGGCCATGCCGTCGTACGCGGAGCAGGCCGACCCGCCACCAGCGCCCAACCCGGCCCAGCCGCAGACACGACCCGCCGGGCCGAACCCGAGGAGCTACGACAGGACAAGCATGGTAGGCAGCGACTATGGGAGCTGTGAGGAGGTGATGTTCTAAAACCCGTGTCCCTCTGCTCTTAGGCAGCTCTGAAGTAGAAGAACAAGAAGTTCAGCAGAAGTTCATCTTTTTGTGGAGCGCTCGTTAGGAAGGGGGGTGAAATGTGAACAGTATTACAGACTCCAACTGTTTCAAAGTCAGAACAAGGCCAAACTTTTTCATTTTTTAAGCCTCAACCAGGGAGAGAATCTGACTCTCTGAGAAACGGGTCATGAACACGACTCCTGCGTTGGTCAACACACATCATGTGACTCATGACTTTAAATTTGATGCCAGGAGAGCTCAGCACTGTTTGACGTGAGTAAACACGAGGTCAATGCCACGTTCAGCCGACGAAGCTCATTCACAAAAAGAGGTTTGATGAGGCTGTTGATGATGAAGAGTGAAAGCTTCATCATCATCTCTACATTCTGCTGGTGCAGGTTCGTGTCTATGTGAAAAGTAGTTGATCATAAAAGAAGAAGATCAGAAAGAAGCCGCAGGTTTAAAGTCACTGTTTCCAATCACCACGTATTAAAAGTGACATTAAGCTCATTTCATGCAGGGGAAGCGTGTCGGTCGTTGATCAGCTCGTTGTTGTTTGTCTGTCACGATGTTTGGGGGCTGGATCCTCAAACAGACTCGAGTGGCCGTGATGTTTCGTGGTGAAGTTGTCGTGTTTGAACTTTAAGATGTTTATTCCTGTAGATTCTGTCGATGTTGAATCTGATGGACTTGAATGAGTGAGAACTTTCTCTCTGGTGGAGATTCTGTGTTTGTGTTGAACTTCTGCTTCCTCCTGATGAAAGAAACACTTCATGTGGAGCAGGAGAGGAAACGTCTGTGCAGCCATTTTAAATGTGCTTCAGATATAGAAGAGATTTTTGTTTTGGTCCCGAAGCTCGTTGTGCAAAGTGGGTTTTACTGAATATTAGAGTCGATGCTTTAGCCTGAACATCGTTTTCTTCAAAAGAAAGTAAAAAGACGAGATTTTCACATTACAAACATTTCTTTAAAAAAGAATTTCAAGTTTTAATAATCTGCGTCTCAATTAATCACTTAAAGGTTTGGTTTATGAAACATTAAAAAACAGTCAAATGTCCTTCACTTAGCAAATCTGTCTTTAAACAACTTTAATTAACTTTTCAACTAAAGAATCATAAAATCTGAGCAGCTTTTATCAATTTATCAATTGTTCAGAAATCCACAGTCGAATAATTTCAGGTCTAAAAGTGTTAATTTGTCAGTGTTGTTTAATGAAATAAACCTGAAGCCATGTTTGTTAAAGTACAACATAAACTGAGCCACAGTAAACGTACATATGTATATATATATATATTTTATAATTTGTCCTCTCAACATTTTTCAAAACGTCGCTATGACAACGAGTGATGGTCCTGTTCAAACAGCCGGGATCAGGTCGCTGGTGAATTCCAGTGCAGATAAAAGAACTAATCCAGCTGTTTGGACAGTGTGTGTGTGTGTGTGTGTGTTCACAGTGTTTACTGCTGCTGTGGGGACGCAAAGGATGCTGGGTAATCTCGGAGGTTGAGCAGAGATTAAAGTAAATTAAACGTATTTAGTTTTAATTGTAAAAAACAAACGCTTAAGAGAAAAGTATTTGACATTTCTGAAAATGGTCAACTTGGTCAGAGACGCTGAGTTTGATAAGTTGCTCTCCTGCTGTAACAGCACTTTACAAATCACATGGAAAACAAACCACGACACAGAAAAATGACATTTACGTCTCAGAAAAACCTTTAAAATGTATAAACCTGGATGAATCATATGGTATTAATGCTACTTCTGTACTTAATGAAGTTCATAACAAATTTTTAAAGATCAGAGAAACTAAACTAATCCTTTATGCAGATTTTGAATCATGTGTTGTTACATGTGCTGAATCCTGCTCAAAGACGTCACACCATCGCTGTTGTTGTTGCTGTGGGTCGATGTAGAATCATGTTCATAAAAAGATGTAACTATCTGCAGGTGTTGTGTTGTATAAACAGTTTGTGCCTGTGTGTTGTTGTTTGTGCAGATTTCACTTGAATGTGTGTTTGTCTTCATTCACTCATAAAGTTTATTTTTCTATTAATGTGCCCCCCAGATTTTTATTAAGATGCCATCCTTCAGTTTTTGTTTTCAACCATGTAAAGAGAATATGAATAAAGATATTATCTTCTATGAACCCGATGCCATCAGACTCCTCGTTTGCTTTGTGTCGTCACAAAAGAGAAATAACATCTGTGGGCGTCTTTGTCTGGAGCGAGAACTGAGGGAACGTTCAGCTCCAGACGGGATCAGAGTTATCACAGGAAATCAGGAGGGGATTTCAATCAGCGACAGTAAGAGAGAAATCTGTGCTGGTCTCCAACACGTGAGCAGAGCCGACGGTTTCAAAACCAGATCAACCAGCAGCATCTCAAGAGGGACGAGGATCAGAACCTGAGAAGCTCTTAACTCTGAATCAATCAGTCATCTTGTAACGTGAGCATTTAACACAGTGAACAAACAAGCAGAGATTAAAACAACTTTGTTTCTTTTATAGAATTGTAGAAAATGATTTGGTTGAAAAAACCTGGTTTTGTTAAAGTTCAAACTAAACAAAAGCAGAAAGTTCTGCATTTATATCAATAATCATTTAATTGAAGCGACGCAAATCAATGTTCAGCAGGAAAACAACAAGCGAGTTAATTAATCTTCTTTTGTACGACTTCAAACAAGCAGAGAATTAAATCAGTTCAGCTCAACTTGTCACTTTTACAAATTAGGACCTTTGTCTCAAACTAAAATTAAAAAAGACAAATGTCAGAAAATAATCACAGTATAAACCAAAGACATGTTTTTTAAGGTCGCAGTGACCTTGACCTTTGACACACTCTAACCAGTTCATCCGTGAGTCTGGAAACGTTTGTACAAAATTAGAAATGACTCTGGACGTGTTTCTGAAAAACAATATGAACAAACCTCATATTTCAAATATTGAATCACGAATGTTTCCTCCTGTTTCAGATGAATTAAAAGTTGAGAGCTGCTCCGGATAAACAACAGATGAAAACATGTTAAAATGAGTTGAGGTGAGTTAGTGGTGCAGTGAAATGAGGATGAAGATGTTCGGTTCACTCGTCTTCATCTCTTCATGCTGACAGTGACGCAACAAGTCAGTTTATTAGTTGTGTACTTGTCTTACACTTCTTCTACTTGATTGAAGGTGTAAACTAGAAAACTTTTAGTTTTACTTTATGATAAACTTTACTTTATCTTCACTAATCAGCTTAAAAACACATTTTCCTCACACCCCTGCCAGGCTTCATTTGATGTTTGTCCATCGAGCAGATCAAACATGACGAAGGTGTGTGTGTGTGTGTGTGTGTCTGTGTGTGTGTGTCTGTGTGTGTGTCTGTGTGTCTGTGTGTGTGTCTGTGTGTATGAATAATACTCAATGAGACATCAAACAGCTTCGATTACTTCAGCACCTCAGGTGTCATCCTCATTATCCACCTGTGTGTGTGTCTGCTCGTCACATGAGGACACTTTAATTTAATAATTCTGTTTGGTGTAAACAGCACAGCAATTCAAACCTGACTGCGTGCAGCGCAGAGCCGGGGGGGTCAAAGGTCAGAAAACCCATTTCCCAGCCCCACTCAGCAGCAGAAGTGATTCCTGAGGACGCAGCTCGTTGTTCTGCTCAACAACAGAGAAAACAGCTGTGATGAAGAGACACTCATCGGCTGTTGAGACATCAACCGATCAGATCAAACTGACGTAACTGCTTTAATATAAAACACAAGCTCCATTCAAACCAAATGTACATTTCTGATGTTGATGAATTCACTTTTCAAATACTAAGAATCATAAACAAGAGTTTGGTTTGAGTGCGATTAACTCTGAAGGGTTCGCTGAACAAATGTGTTTCGTTTTATACAGAATAAAAATCTGCATTTAATATGTCAATTGTGCTGCAAAGATAAATGTGCCCTCATTTTAAATTCACTGTTACTATCTGTTTATGATGTGTTTACTTCCAACGCTGCAGGACACAAATAAATCTGTTTCATTGATTCCAGATCATTTTTCTATATTGATTATTTTATGAAGCCAAAATAGTTTTCTCTCATTCCAGGTGAATCTAGTTTCTGCTTTTTGAACAACATGAGTGTGAACATCGAACACGTAGAGAAGGAACATGTTCATAATAATAATAATAAATCAATAATAACTAGTGTGTGTTTATGTCGTGTCTCTTTGTGTATTCTCGATGCACAAAACACGCTTCACAGTGTTTGGTCAAATGTCCCCTGGGAGCCCACGAGGGGAATTTGCATACGTAGTGTGAGTAAAGTGTGTGTGTGTGCGTGTGTGTGTGTGTGTGTGTGTGTGTGTGTGTGTGTGTGTGTGTACATGGGAGCCGACGCACACTGACTCACATTATCCACAGCGGAAGCTTGGGCATTTCAAGTACCAACAAAGTGAATCTCCGATGAGGAAGAGGAGCGAGTATTTGCCGTTTGGATGAAAATCCAAAGACTTGGCGAACGCGGCGTTTGATGTGGAAATGAATGATTCAGTCTTTTTTACTGATTCAGTCTTTTTTACTGTACCCACCCACCTTCCTCCCTCCTCTTCCTCCACTTCCTCCTCTTCCTCTTGATGATCTAGATCCATCACCTGGTTCACTGCGGCAGACTCTCACTCGTGTTGAACGGATCCAATCTGAGGTTGTTTATAGTTTCTGTGCTTCACGGCTCAGTTCAGCGATGAAACTCCAACAAATCGTGTAATTATGTGTCAGGATGTATTTTCCTCATGTGGATGGAGTTTGTGAACTTTCACTCTGGGGTCGTGACGCAGGTTTGTTTGGAATAAACACAAGAAGAATTGTGAAGGTTTCACAGATAATCTGAGAAACTCTGAATCCATGAACTGTGAATAAAGACGCTCGACATGTCTCCACTTCCTCCAACTGTTCAGAGAAGGAAGCAACAAGATCTCAGGTACAAACGCTGCCATCTTGTGCCGAAGACTTCTTTTAAAGCCTCAGTGTGTGAGGCAGCGAGGTCACGCCGATACACTCGCTGGACCAATCGGGAGTCAGTCACAGCTGTCAATCAGGATGTTTCACCCACAAACAAAGAATGACCTTAAATGACAGCGACCATCTTTGAGAAAATACAATTTGACGTGTTTTTTCGTTTTCTATTTTTCGCCCATGTCCTATCTGCTAACACGGAGGAGACGCGCTGTATGACTTATACTGCAGCCGGCCACCAGGGGGCGATTGAAATGCTGTTGCTTCCCTTTTGGGGAGCCGTCATGTCGTCCATCGTTACAGCGAAGTGAAGAAATCGTTGTTTTACCTGAAGGAGAACTTCCACTCTCACGACTTCTGGATTGTGTAGGGGGCGCTCATGAGCTTGTCTGGAGTGAATGGGGGGGTCTATGGTGCTGTATAGAAACAAATGGGTTAAAAAAAATCTTTTTGATATAAGGGGTAGAAACAATACACAGAGTTCCATTAAATTAGATTTGTGATGTTTGTGACCACGTGAAAAATGACGTTACTCATCATTCGCGGTTTGGTTTCACCACAGCCTGGTTATGAGTGAGCGTGGAAACAGCACCAGGACCAGCGGCTGCCACATTAGCCTGATTTATATTTGGATCCTCCTGCTCCTCGATTACACGGTCGTTCACTCTGAGCGTCATCGAGGACGAATGTCCCGTCAATCAGGTTTAAATCCTCGACTGACCAAAGAAGGGACCAGTGTATGTTAACATATTTGACTTGAGGTTGATGTGAAGTTATAATTATTTTAGCTCTTTGGCTCCGTTCACACTGACTCTGACTTCCAGGTGAATTACAGCCACTGGACTAATTGAAAATGTCTCTGAAGAAATGAAAGTTTGCGTCTTTTTCTATTTTCTCAGTCATTTTAAGTTGGACGTGGAATTCCTGAGCAGATTTCAAAAGCCATTTACTCACTGGATGTTTTCCAGCAGACGAATCGGTCTGTTCCAGCATCTCAGCTGTGAAACGACTCAACAGTCACTTTAACTTGGTGCCTTTGTATTCTAACATTTCTAACATTTTAAATCTGATATATCACTAAAAACACTACAATCCTGTAGTGAATTAAATGAAGGTGAATAGAGAGAATGAACGAGCTGGTGTGTAAAGCTTCCTCCTCACGTGCCAGAGGAATATGATGAAGCTGGAGGAGACGAGGAGAAGCTGAGGGAGGAAGACGAATCTGTGGTGGAACCTTGTTCCACACGAGTGGGAAAACCTGGAGGGATGAAACGATGAAGGGAAAGAACTGGGGACAGAGGAGGAGAAGAGAGTGGAAGGAAGAAAGGAAAGGACAGAGGAGAGGATGTGGAGGAGAGCGCATCACCTGAGGAGAGACAAGGCAGAAAGAGAGAGAGACAGAAGGAGAGGAGGAGATGGAGAGAGAGAGGGAGGAGTCAGAGGGAGGAGAGAGATGGAGAGACAGAGGGAGGAGAGAAAGATAGAAAGAGAGGAAGGGAGATAGAGAGAGGAGAGGGAGGGAGAGAGGGAGGAGAGAGAGAGGGATGATAGAGGGAGGGAGGGAGAGAGGGAGGAGAGAGAGAGGGATGATAGAGGGAGGGAGGAGAGAGATGGAGAGAGAGAGAGAGGGATAGAGAGAGGAGAGGGAGGGAGAGAGGGAGGAGAGAGAGAGGGATGATAGAGGGAGGGAGGAGAGAGATGGAGAGAGAGAGGGAGGGATGGATAGAGGGAGGGAGGGATGCTATAAGGCGCGTGAGCCTCCTCCAGACGCACTCAGTCTCCTCCTGAATGACCTGGTACCGACTCCGGCTCCTCTCCGGTCTGAATGGAGCCGGATCCATGAATCACGGGATTTGTGAATGAAACGCTGCAGCGCGGGAACTTCCCTCCAGCCAGAGAACAGCGCGTGGTCTCTTTTGAATGGGAACAGACCGGAAACCTCGTGGCACGTGCTCGTGTTTAAACGCGTCTCCGTGCCTCTTTCCGTTACGCGCGGGAGATGTCTTGAGCGTAAGGGTCCAGATCCCCCCCCCCCTTGTGTCCGGTGACGGTGAAGCTGCTCGTGTGGACACCGGGACAAACAGAAGACAGAGACACAGACGTGATGTCCGGGTCCGAGACTTGAGGAAGGAGCGACAGATCCCTGGTGCGCGCAGTCTGACCGCCGTGCGTAATGCTGAATGGACCGACCCTCCGCGACCCGATGCGACTCGTGGACCCGAGGCACCTCCCGCAACTGATGTCCCTGGAGGACCATGAGCCCACCATGGTGGGCGGGACCCTGGGCCCGCTCAACTCCACCCCGCTGGGGGAGGAGGGGGCCCCGGGCCAGCAGCAGCAGTCCTTCCCCTGGGCGGTGACCCTGCTGGCCGGCGTCCTGATCACGACCATCGTGGTGGATGTGATCGGGAACCTGCTGGTCATCGTGTCCGTGTTCAGGAACAAGAAGCTCAGGAAAGCAGGTAGAAGCTGCTGCTGGTCCCTTTGGAGGCTGATGGGGCATTTCAATTATTTAAATGAACTCTTCTTGATGCTGAAGGTTCCATCTTTTATATTTATTATTATTATTATATCCATTATAACGTTTGTTAACAGTGAGTTTATTTCATTAACATTCATCACTTTTAATTGTAGTTGTACTCTTTGCATGTTCGTATATATTTAACATAATTCCAACAATATTCCAATAGTTTCATCTTAAAACAAAGTGTAAAACATTTATCAAATAAACAAGAAATGTGGGATTTAATACAGAAACATTAAAGTGTCACTATAAACTCTAATGTGAAATATAAAGTATTATTATTGGAACACACAGTTTACACCATTATACACTACACCTGCATTACTGTTGTTCAGAGGGTAGAGCGCACGAACCAGAGGGTCGGTGGTTTGATTCCCCGGATTCCTGTGTGAGTGATGATGGAGAAAGCGATGAACATAGATGCACCGTGTGTGTGAACGTGTGTGAATGTGTGTGAATGTGAGTCAGTAGCTGCTGCACCTGTTCCCTGATGATGAAGAATGTTTTCTGCTCAGGCTGAAACGATCAAAAGAACAAATGTTGCTTCTGTAACTTTCTCCATCTTTGCGTTTGTCTCCCTCCGTCACACGAGTGACTTCACCAGATTGCTGCTCAATGTGTGAATCGAGGACACTGAGACGTTCAGCTGCTGCAGGTGTTTTGTCGAAGCTCTGACAGAAGATCTGTCAGCGTTAGTGTCTGACACCAGTGACGCTGATGCTCCAGACTGGGAGATTTGCCACGTTGGCTCGCGGTCAAGGACTTCTGGAAACTAAAATCAGTGAAGCCCCAGTCGGACGCTCCCTGTAATCGATGTGTGAATCTGATTGAAGCCTCAGACTGAAGAGCGCCGCTGAGCATCAATAACCTCAGGACGCCTCAAACACACAGAGTGGGAATCAATCCAGGCTCCTAATTGTTACATCTCACTCAGCAGCATGTTCCCACCGAGTCCCTCCTCGAAGTAGAGATCACAATAAAAGCTCCGAGTGAGGACTCGTACAACAATGTATGAATATTGACGGCTTGTTTTGCCATTTACAGTTTAATGGAGCAGTGAAGCCAAACTTCCTGTGAAGCGTCAACAGTTGATGTTGGAGAAGCTCGTCTGGTCTGAGAAAGGTCGAACGGTTGCAAGTTCAAACCCCCAAAACAGCCGTGAGAGTAAAAAGGATGAAGGTTACGTCTCCTCTGAACAAGTTGCTGCTGCCGTCCAGTCAAAGCACTTCACTCAGTGTCTGTGTTGACTCAGATCAGCAGCAGGATTCTGAGCAGAGGTTTAAACGCTCGTCACCAAATGATGCTAAAATAAACAGAAAGCTGAGAATCTGTTTGGTTTGAGATTCAGCGTCTCGGCAAACTTTAATACCACAGACGTTTGGTTTTAGGGTTTAAATGTGATCAAGGGGTCTGGATCAGATCCCAGCCGACAGCGCCCGGTCACACTCAAGGTTAATTTAGAGTCTCAGTGTAACCGAACCCTGCTCTGTATGACGAGGTCTGGAACTCGTCGGCACTTTACTGTTTTTAAATCATAGCTTAAAGCTTAAAGCAAATTTTTATAGGAAAGACTTTTTATATAACTGGTTTAATGGATCTAGTTTGTTTTGTAAAGTCTTTCTTATTTAAGTTTTGTCTCGTTTTGTCCTGTGTTGTTTTACTCTCCTGCAGTTAGTCAAGCACTCTGTAACCTTGTTTAGATAAAAACTATAGAAATTAAGTTTTATTATTATCTATTATAATTATATTATATCATATTCATTAATTCATGTTTAACCCACATCACCCTCAGCTCTCCTGAGAGATTAGAAACAAGCCTCAGGTTCATATTTCATATTTTACCTGAACAACCAGGCTCCGTTCCTCCTGCAGCTCCCGACACTTTTCACTCAACACACAGAGACGAGTCATTTCTCTCCTGCTCTTTCCACCAGGCATCGTTTCCAGGAATCCCTGAAACGATTAGAGGTGGAGAACAGGATGAATAGTTCACCTTTTCTTATTTGTTCTTCTCCCCACCTCCTCATTCATCTGGTCTCCCTCCCTCTTCTCTCTTCTCTCCCTCTCTTCCTCCCTTGTTTCCAGTTACCCCATCTTCCCAACTCTTGTCTCCACTCCCTCCCCTCTCCTGCCTCCCTTGTCCTTTCCACTTGATTCATTGCCTTCAGACTCCTTCTCCTCACCTTTTCTCTGCTCTCCTTTAATTACCCTCCTCTCTCCTCCTCCTTGGCCCTGTCAGGTGTCTCCTCTCTCCCCATTTCCTCCCCTCGGTTCCCCTTTCTTCCATCTACCACAGATGTTTCGGACGAGGAGGGATTTTACTGAACAAAATTAAACTATTTACAACTAAAACACGTCATTCTGATCAAAATTATTAGATTTATTGAAACTAACTCAAAATGGGAGAAAACACTGTGTTTACATCGATGCGTCTGTAATTATAATCCAGTACTTTAACTTTTGGTTCTTCCAGTACATTTTGCTGCTGTTATATTTGAACTGGTGGTTGTTTGATGGTTTTTCTTTTCTGCTGTTGGTCTGTTTGATCACTTCAAACTGAGACGGTCACTTCATCTCAAGCTGCTGTTGTTGTCGCTGCTTCTTTCCTCCGCGGCTTCATGGAGCTGGAAACTTTTAAAGGCCACGTTTTCAAACCGACCACCTTCCCCCCTCTGAGGCTGAACAGATTAGTTTCCTCTTCGTCCAACACGCGATCTCAGTTCATCAGAAAACAGGGGAAAGTTTTCTCTTTTGCGTTGTGTATGAAATTCCTTCTGAGGAAAACCTTGTTTCGGCTGTTGAACCACAGACGAATGGGTCGACAGTGGAACAGATGGAGTCTGTGGAGGCTGCAGCTTTTTAACTCTATTATTGTTTGTTGTCATAAATTGATTTAATATTTGTCTCAGTGGAAGACGGCTGAGTTAATTTCTCCTCTTTCTCTTGTGCTGAATGGATCCTGCTTGTTAACCCCAGGTTTTAAGGGAACACGTGGAGTAATGTAATGTGTTGTAATGTCCCCCCATCATCAGACCTTCACAGCTCCGGCAGCGGGTGACTGCTGTGTCACTATAGAAACAGATAATATATATATTATATAATAAACCTTTTGAAAATGGGCCATTTACTCTGACAAAGACATTTTCAATGTCTCTAAAGAACAATTATGTGTCACAGAGGGACGACGCTGCTGCTGCCACTTCAAGCAAACATGGCACAACATGATTCCACCGAGGTCACGACAAGGAGCGAATAATGTGCTTCATGAATAGTGTGCACGAAGCAGCGCTGCGCTCCGACGCTGCAGCTTGAGTGAAGCTTTGACCTGTTATCTTCACAATCTGCAGCTCTTTGCAGCAACGTGACAGAACCCGAGGGATTTGGATGAATCTGGGTCAGGTTTGAAGTTATTTGAAGTTTGCACAAGTCTTCACTATAATGCACGTGACTCATATTCAATAGAAGAAGATTCTGGTTCAAGATTTAACACAGTCTTTGAGAAAATAAACTTAATTTGACGTTTGTAGTGATTTTCTCTGGAAGTTTATTGGACGAGGTCTGTGGTGCATTCTGACATGTGGACCACAGGGTCAGAGTTCTGCAGTCAAACCTGGTGAACCATGGACGTACTGACAATGAGGCACAGTGGTGTGTGTGTGTGTCTGTGTGCTGTTGACAGTGAACACTACTTCATATCTCTGAGGTTGGAGGGAAATGAATCGTGCTTCACTTGCTCTTGTGGACGCACAGCAGGATGGTTCTTTATAACTCTATACTCCCAGGATAACTTTATAACAATCAGTAAAAGTTCCTGATCCTCAGCGAGCAGAGGTGAGATGTTAGAACAAGAGGCAGGAAGCTCAACAGGCCCAGTGAACATCAGCTGTGCTCCTTCTCAGCGTCAGACATGAAGTCACAGCCTCTGCTTTCCCTCTGACTTCCTGTCTGATGAGTCTGACCTGATCCCGAGCACCTGCCCGACCTCGTGCTGCCAGCAGCACATCTGGAGCCCGAGGATCCAGAGGAGCTGCCACAGCGCCGTGATTCATTTTGTCTAATTTCCTTTAACTGCTCGGACACTTCATCATTCTC
This sequence comes from Verasper variegatus, assembly GCA_026259375.1. Classification (NCBI taxonomy): domain Eukaryota; kingdom Metazoa; phylum Chordata; class Actinopteri; order Pleuronectiformes; family Pleuronectidae; genus Verasper; species Verasper variegatus. The sequence goes on along the minus strand of CM048043.1, from coordinate 1,746,669 downwards.
CGAGGACACGTCTGCTGCTGCTGGAGGAAAACAAACCCTCGTCTTTAACCTCACAGCCGGAGATCCTCGCTCAGCTGGCTTTGTTTTTCATCGTGGGAGTGAAATGTGAAATTTCCGGTTCATTGCACTTCAGCCTCAAAAACTCACCTCCTGCAGGTTTAAGAGGAAGCTGCACATAACCTGAGGTTGTTGTGATACATCAACGTGACCGGCATGACCTCCTTGGTGGAGGCAGTGATATGTGGTTATCTTACAGGCCTGAAAGTCAAATCAGCCCAGAACCTGATCTTCAAATCCGAAGTTTATCAACTATCATCACGTTTCTTTACGACGTTCCAGTACGAGCCAGAAATGTCAGTAAAGGTTGAGTCAGACAGAAAAATGGCCACTGAAACTCAAGGGTTTCTGTCTCTGGATCAGAGAGAGTCGAACATGTTGTTAGAAGAGACGAATAAAACCCTGTGTCTGTGTGTGTGTGTGTGTGTGTGTGTGTGTGTGTGTGTGTGTGTGTGTGTGTGTGTGTGTGTGTGTGTGTGTGTGTGTGTGTGTGTGTGTGTGTGTGTGTGTGTGTGTGTGTGTGTGTGTGTGTGTGCAGCAGCTAAAGACTATCAGGCTGCAGGAGGTTCACGCGGCTGCTCCTCCTCCAGCAGATCACACCATTAGGTTTTAGATCCGCTGCATTAATTTGCACCTTAATGTGTAAAAACCGACGCGTTTGAAAAGATCACAGGAGTCTGATGGAAATCTCTGCTCGTTAATTCATCATGTGTCTTAATGGACCGGCTCGTTAGCAGAGCACGTCGGGTTCAATCCGTCATTACACTGTTCATTAAAATTACTCTATTATTGTAATATCTTGTCTTTATTCTTGAAATAAATTGTAATAGGATATTATTATTGTAAAATTACAAGCTGTACGTTAATCAACGGGTATAAATGGTTCTAATGAGATCTACCCTGGCAGCTTTAATGTCTCCCTCAGTCACTGAACTGCTCAGGGAATTGAACCTCTAACCCTTGGCACCCTTTCTCTTCCTGGCTCATTAACACGTGGCTCTGGCTGACACGAGAGGGGCCATATTGTTGGGAGTAGTTGCAAAGGGCAAATGCAGTAATAAAGACAGAAGCACGGACTAATGCATATTGACAAGTCCCCCGACTCTGCGCTCCGAGACACATCTCTTCTCTAACCAGCTTCTGGGACGTGCAGGAGACAAACACCCGTCATCCAGAATGTTAACCAAGAGGCCCCTTCGCAATGAAGACGGGGGGGGGGGGGGGGGGATAAAGGCTGAAGCAGGTAGAACGAGGTGTTGTTAAACGAGAGACACGTGGGCCAATAAAAAAGTTTCAAGCCAAACGTGCCAATTACAGCAGCTGCAGAGACGCACCTCTCGATCAGCGCAGCGTTTCAGGCTGACAAGAGTCGAGTGGATGTGAAGGTCGGACGAGGCCTGTTCTGTGTGGTTGTCTGTGAGGGAGGATGTCGTGGTGGTAGGGACACGATAAAGTGACATGTGGGAGATAAAGAAACAGGTCACAGAGAAATAACATTCATCTCTAATGGTTTCCAGGATCTGCAGGGAGCTCTGGTTTTATCACATGATTCATTAAAACTAAAGTATAAAGGTGATTTATTACCAAAAATAGGAGTTTATGAGCACAGCAAAGAGGATTGCACACAAGAGGATTCACGATACTTCATAAATCCCTCAGAGAGCTCAGACCATATTTCCGCTCTCTGGTCCGGATCCACATCAACTGGATCTTCTTCTTGTGACGTCTCACCCCGACACAACATTTCATGGAAATCAGTCGAGTAGTTTTTGTGTAATCCTGCAAACAAACAAACCAACAAACACAAATGAAAACACAACCTCATTAGCTGAGGTAATAAAACCTCATTGACACAGAAACAGTGTCATTCAATAATATTATCTCATCTTTAACGAAAGAATACATTAGTTTATATTTAAATCACTGTGATAAGTGCGTTGATGCAACACAAGTATTTCTCTTTACAGTAAATAAACAAAACCCTTCCAGCGACACACGTTGTCATGACAGCAGCAGAAACAACAAATGATTTTAATCTAAATGCAAAACGAACATATGTTTGCTGCCCTTTTTCTAGTTCATGTGAGTGGAAACTGAGGATATCAGCAGGGAGGAGAAGAAAAGACCATCGCACAAAGAACTCACAACGCTGACGAAAGAAAAACTCAGTAAAGGGTTTAAACCTGAAGAGTAAATACATGTGAGATAGAAACTCAGCACAGAAGCAGGACAGTTTCATTAATTGAAATGCAGCTCGGTTCAGTCACAGGTAAAAAAGAGAAACTCCTGAATCAGCCACACAAAATGTTTTCCCCCAAGTGGGAGACCTTTACATTTCAACTGCCAAACTTATTCTATTGTCAAAGAATAAAGTATTTGAGTGAACAAAGAGATTTTAAAAAACCCATAAATAAAGTCTAAAATAAAATTTCATTCGTAAAGCACCTGTTAAAGATGCTACATGAAGCACAATAGAAATACAACAGTATGAATAAGACACGTGAAGCAGTTAAAGAATCATTTAATTACAACCGTCACTTTCCACGTTGTTCAATACTGGCTGCATCCTGCTCGACCACGTCAGCCCAACTGAAATGAGACGGTCTGGTTCTCAGCTTGTCCCCAACTTACAGCTGTTGTCCACCATAAAAACCAGTGTTTACTGCCTGTGGAACAACAGCACTCAGTGTGAACTCTCCTTGTATTCGGACAAATCGTGTGTATGTGTGTGTGTGTGTGTGTGTGTGTGTGTGTGTGTGTGTGTGTGTGTGTGTGTGTGTGTGTGTGTGTGTGTGTGTGTGTGTGTGTGTGTGTGTGTGTACAGGAGTGGGACGGTTGTGTTCATTAGCCTCTAACGATGCCGGAGGCAATAAAAGGTGTCGGTGATGAGGTTTAATGATCCAGATGCTGTTGAAGTGAAGTCGGAGGAGAATGTATGTTTGGTTTTCAGCTTCTCTTCACCTGCTTCCTGTTTGTGTTCAGTCGTTCTGTTTGGTTTTTGTCTGTGTTTTGCTGATTTTTGTTGCTGTGCTGGTTTTAAGATCCGTCAGAAAACACTGTTCTACTCAGTGACTCTCATTTTTACCCAAATCATCTCAAACACATGGTTTTATTTCCAATATGAAGCAGAATCCTTTCTTCTTACTCACGTCTTCCTCTCCCTGCTCCACAGGAAACGCCTTCGTGGTGAGCCTGGCCCTCGCTGACCTGGTGGTCGCCATCTATCCCTACCCGCTGGTCCTGACCGCCATCTTCCACGATGGCTGGATCGCCGGCTACATCCACTGTCAGATCAGCGGCTTCCTCATGGGCCTTAGCGTCATCGGCTCCATCTTCAACATCACCGGCATCGCCATCAACCGCTACTGCTACATCTGCCACAGCCTCAAGTACGACAAGCTCTTCTCCAACAGCAACACCATGTGCTACGTGGTGCTCGTCTGGGCGCTCACCATCCTCGCCATCGTGCCCAACTGGTTTGTGGAGTCCCTGCAGTACGACCCCCGGGTGTACTCCTGCACCTTCGCCCAGTCGGTCAGCTCGCTCTACACCATCACGGTGGTCGTGGTGCACTTCATCCTGCCGATCGGCATCGTCACCTACTGCTACCTGCGGATCTGGATCCTGGTCATCCAGGTGAGGCGGAGGGTCAAGCCGGACTCTCGACCCAAAATCAAGCCGCACGACCTCCGCAACTTCCTCACCATGTTCGTGGTGTTCGTGCTCTTCGCGGTCTGCTGGGCGCCGCTGAACCTGATCGGCCTGGCGGTGGCGCTGGACTCCCGGTTGGGCCAGGCCATACCGGAGTGGCTGTTTACGGCCAGCTACTTCATGGCGTACTTCAACAGCTGCCTCAACGCCGTCGTCTACGGCGCCCTGAACCACAACTTCAGGAAGGAGTACAAGAGGATCGTCCTGATCGTCTTCAAACTTCACTGCTGAGACGAGCGGCCACGAGGGGGCGCTTGTTTTTAACTTTTACAACGGAGGAGGAGAGGAGGTGGGAAGTGAGATAAACGACTCAGTGATGACTTCAGGGAAACTGAGAGACTCAGAGAGAGGAAACAGGAAGGAAGTAACTTTGTAACGTGATTTATCACGACTCCAACAAAGTCATGACTTAGTGTTTGAATTCAAATCAAAGTTGTGAGACATGTTTTTTTATCCGTGTTGGATTATGAATGTTCATCCAATCAACTTCTTCCCCTGATTCCTTCTGATGCACGAACTGAAACTTTGAGACAGAAAAACTGTGATTTTGACTTTCAGGGTTTTCACAGCTGAAGTTCGAACCAAGGTTCCGTTGACTAGAACAACAAATTGATGCTTTGAGAAACATTGAGTCTTTAGAGCATCGAGGAGATTGAGAGTTAGTTCTGGTTGTATACAATAATTATTTAAGTATTTAAAACGATATGAGTTTCTGAGTGACCCTGAGATCTCAACACACTGCAGGTAAAGACAAGCAAATACATGCAACACAAACAAATACACAACCAAACTGCAACTAATCACTTTGCTCATTCTCTAAAACCACAGACAAGTTGGCGACTTCATAATTTAAACACGTCTCATCACTTTGTTTCTCCTGTTGTCGTTTCTGTATTGAATTAAGTATGAGCCAGTGTTTTGTCTACTTCCATGTGGAATCTGCAGAGAGTTGACGTCTCAGGGCCACCGTAGTTTTTAAAGAAGGAGCCAAACGCTCCGTGGAACAAAGAAAGAAAACGATGGAGGTCAGACAGAGGAGAAAAGACATGTTGCTGAACCAGAGCCGCAAATATGATTTTTATTTGACTCAGCAAAATCAAAACACGTAATCTGGACTTTGACTTTGACTTGGACCTGAACGCATCATTTTCAAACCTACACAGAGTTTGTTTTGTCCACTCCTGACATCCTGGGCATCACATGAACATCCCTGCATCTCTCTTGCCTCAGTTTAGATTAGACGACGGCGACTCCTGTGAAATGTCGCCACAGCACTTTAACCAAAACGGAAGTGTGCTCAGTTTCATCTGAACTGGGTCAGAGAAAGAAACTACAAGCAGTCGGGTGAGAAGTTAAATCTCTGGAGGTCGACTGGGTCGTTTATGAGTCTTTAAAGATGAGATGAGCTCCACACACAGAACAAGGATCTGAGACACTGTGTATCTGTAAAAGTGGACATGTTCTGATCCTGTGTGTTACTTCTGTCACGTGTTGTGATGCCTAAACAACACGAGACACACCAGAGGCTGCGTTCACACCGACAGCAGCACCGTCACAGACAGAATCCACCGTGGTTCTTTTTTCCTTCGTTCGCCTCGAAGCTGCAGCGGCTGATTCACCAGCTCATCCTCGTGTCTCGTAACGAAGCCATGTTCTTGATGCATCTACCTCACAATCCTCCAGGTCGTGTTGTGTCTGTTACTCACTGGACCTCAGCTGTGAGCTCCGAGAAGGGGACAGATGAAAACAGGGTCTGTTAGAGTGTGATGACATTTTAATATCACGCAGACACACATCGTGTCCTGAGAGCGACACAAACATCCGTCACAAACGCACAACACAGGTCAGTTCTAACAGAAAACTCTCAGATCTCAGGTTCTTCTGCCGTCGAGCACGTTGCACATTTTATAACAAACCTGTTCAGACACCGTTCTGTAAAGACAGATGTCTAAATACAAGCTTTGTTGATATTTATATCAATGTATAATAACATGAGTTTATGGTATTATTAATATATAATAAATACTTTATCGTCATTTCGAATGTATTAGTTTTCGTCTCTTTTAGAAATTTGTCAGGTCCGTAGATGTAAATGAAGATGAAGAGAAGCAGCTCCTCTTCCTCCCACTAACCAGAAATATATTCTATATCATCAATTAACTAATTAAAACCAAACTTATGAAATAATAATAATAATAATAATAATAATTTAAACCAGCACCTTTCATACATTAAATGCAGCTTAAAGTGCTTTACAAAAAAATTGACACACAAGACTTGAAATAAGAGATCAATAAAAACACATTAGCAATAAAACATAAACAACATTAAACTAGCAAAAGGTACAAAAAGGAGTAAAGAAAATTCAGAAACATGTAAACTTGAACATCAGTGTGATAAGAACTACTTAAACTGACAGAAACCGTCTGTGACAAACATTTATTTAACGTGTACTTTGAAATGTGTTTGTTTGGTCCCATCTGCTAACATGGAGGAAGGCAGAGTTAATGAGCCATACTGCAGTCAGCCACCAGGGGGCGATTCACAGCGGATCAGGCTTCATCGTGTGTTTTAACCATTGAACACGGCTCAGTTTAAGTTTGTTTAAGTGGTTTTAACCAACTCGTCGCCTGATGTGATATTAAAATGTCTTTCACCGTCTAATAGATAATGTTACAGTCGTGCGTTTCTCTGTTTTACTACAACGATCCTAAACCATCCAACAGATCACGTCCGCATTAAGACCTCATTGATTTTAACCACTGAAATGACTCTGTCCCAGTTATGGTATTTGTCTCTGTGTCTTCCTGGTGAACTGGAAAGATTCTGTCCTGACTCTAAAGACCTGAAACCACTTGGTCTCTGGCGTGAAGCTGCTTCTGTGGTGAGCAACTCGTTGATTTCACCAGGACTCATCTCCACGTCATGGGTTTCATACCTGGAACAGGATCAGCCGAGGTGGTGGTGGTGGTGGTCCTCCTCCTCCTCCTGCTCCTCCTCCCTGCAGTGATAATCCACCATGAAGGTGTTTCCTCTCACTCTGAGCGTGTCTCTGTGTAAGACTCTGAAAATAACACAGACAAAAGACAACAACACGGTGTCTCTGCCGTTCAGAAGCAATACTTTGATTTCCTCACACATTACTACCCCCCCCCCCCCCCCCACCCCCCACACTTTGTATATTAAATACGAGGATGCCCAAAACAAGAAAAAACAAGAGGTGGAAATTGAAGCTATGGTTGTTCTGAACAATGTTCTGACCACATCACTGTGTTTCACACTCCTGGAAGAAGAATGTTTCATGTGAATGAAGAAGCTGCTGCTGACCTCACTGCGTGTGTGCGTGTGTGCGTGTGTGTGTGCGTGTGTGTGTGTGTGTGTGTGTGTGTGTGTGTGTGTGTGTGTGTGTGTGTGTGTGTGTGTGTGTTCTCAGACCTGTTCCTCTCCAGAATAAAGGTCCTAGCTGGGTCTTTCAATTCCCACCGAACCAAGGATCTGACAGATGGATCCGTCTGGGGCCGACCTATCCCAGAATCCATTAGTGACAGAGTTAACAGCTATAAGTAGTAAGTAACAACTCAACAGTAACGGCGTGAAAAACTAGTGACGCAAATGTGAAATCCTCCGTAGAGCAGCTTTCTCTGTGTAGACGAAGACGAAGACGTGACCTTTGTGGACGGATTCCTCCCTGAATTGGGACACAGCTGTCGTGGACGTGTCTTTGTTTCATGTTTGTGCCAAAATATTGACCGCTCGCAAAAAATGTAACTATTTGTAAGTAAATTGAAAGCAAAATACTATTTTATTCATCAGTATCAAATAGATTTAAAGCAGGTCAAATAACATGGAGACTTATATATTGTAATATATTGTATGAATAATAATTAATAAGTTTGAGAAATTCTAAATTCAGAAAAAGAAAAATCTACGTAGTTAGTGTGACAAATATTTGGTAAGGTCGTCGTCTTAAGCTGATTTTTATTGAAACATGAGTGAAATTATGTTGAATCAACAGTCGTACGTAACCTTGACCTGGAAGCATTTTATCTAAACTAGCAAATGACCACAACCACATAGTGTGATTCTCTGATCGATGGAAACTATATTGAAGAAAATCCGATTACCAATTTGTGTTTCCTTCCAATTCGAAGCTAAAAAGGTAGATATCAAATAAAACAATGAGAGAATAAACCTCGGCCCCAGTGCAGAAAGATGGGAATTTACATGTATAGGACCCCGGTGAAAACAGAGGGAAATATAATTGGCCCACTGAGAGTTTTGAAAAATACAGAACCAGCCTTTTACCTCTAGTCGTGACATCTGACATTATTTATTTTTCTTTTAGCGCTAAAAATCAATTGCCTGAGCTTGTTGTCGTTAGTGTGTTGGGAACAGCTGCTTAACAGAAGAAGAAGAAGAATATATATAAATGCAGTTTCTAAAGGCCATGAGAATGTACCTGTATTATCTGATTTCTTTTTCATTCGCTGTTTTGCACATCGCCGTGGAGAATGTTTCCTCTGAGTGTTTGTATTGTTGCTGAGACAAAAGAAACCACCCGAGCCCTGGTCACCACGTCTTAATAAAGGAACGTTCACTGTGAGCTGCCCTCTGTCACTTTATTCCACAACACACGTGTTCACTGAAACCACAGCAGGAAAAACTTTTTCCTTAACACTCGTGGATTCAGTCTGCGAAAGGACTTGAAGTCATCAAAGTCCACGACGGGTTTTACAACATTCAACAGTCGGGGAAACAAATTAGGGATTTTATGGCAAATTAGATGCTAAATAGTTTAATTAGGAAGTTAGTGACTGTTTTCCTCACCTCACTTATTTCAACGGGGGCAGGTTGATTAACAGAAACTGCAAAAGGTTCAAGTCCAGAAAACTACAACGTCCAAAAAGGTCAAACTGTTAAATCAGAACATTTATTCAGTTGTAAACCTCTTCAGGGAGGATTTTAAAGAAAAACGATCTAATTCGTAGTTTGACTCTTTGAAACTGTGAATAAAGACGGATGATGCATCTCCACTTCCTCCAGTCGTAGACAAATGACAGCTGCTGCTGCTGCTTTGCACTGGTGACGTCAGATGAAGTCTGTACTGTTGTGATCCTGGAGTTTTGTGATCCGGCTCGAATTAAAACCAAACTTATCAGAAACAGGCAAATTACATTCGTCCTAAAAATGTTTTTAAATCATTCTCGTCATGGAGAACTAGATTTTTCTCAATCAAATGCTCCGTCTTTGTATTTTAATCATTAAAGTTATTGAGCGATAAGGAAAATTCACTGTTTTGCTGTAGAACCTTTGATTTCTAGTCACAGTCTGAAAACTGGATTTCACTGAAAAGCCTGTTTGAGACGAACAGAGAGATTCAGACACAACCGACTGAGACAATGTGCAGGAAATACGTTTGTGTAGAAACAGCATGAAGACAGTGAGAGGATGAAGCCTCAGTAAACACATCAAACGCTCCACGCTCTCGTCTCCGGCAGCGAGCGGAATCTCACCGCAGGACGCTGTAAGTCCTCACAGGCGTTTGAAGTGATGCTGCACAGATCAGCCGCTGCAGCCGTGAGGCAGAGATTAAAAGAAGGAGGAAAACGAGAACCACCGCCCCTGTGGCTGTTTGCCTTCATCAACTCCAGCTGCTTCCAGACTCATGTGAGGTCAGCGTGACCTTCGACCTCCGAAATCAAATCAGTTTATCTTTGGGTTCAAGAAACAACCGGGCCAAAATCTCACGAGTGAAGCTGCTCCACAGAACTCAAAATCATTCAGAACAACATTAAAAACACGAACATCTGTCCAGCTGCCTGAAAACCTGCGGAAAAACTCCACCTGTCCACTCAGTCAATGCTCCACTCGCCCATTAGTGCTGCTTATTTGTATCGTATCTTTGTCCCTAGAGACATGTAAAGTGTCCTCGAGTCTCTTGAAAGGTGATAAACTCAAGTTATTATTATCATCATTAAAACTCCAGAGTTTAGAAGCAGTGTTTAGGAACTTCTCCGTATTAGCGGCTCTAAAACTGTGTCTGGACGCCGGACGATTTCAGCAGGAAAGCAGAGGAGGTGAAGTGGAGAATGATGCATCTTCAGAAAAGAGCAGAAAGTGATCGTTAACGTTGAGGCCGTGCAGGAAGAATCCAGGAAGTGACTCAGACCAATGAAAGAAACCGCCACCGATGTAAAGCTCAGTCTCTAATGACCAGCTCATCTAAAATGCATGGCGCTGTGCATCAGCCCACTTTACACACTCCCCTGCTCCCACACGGGTTAATGAGATTCCATCTCCGACCGCAGGTGCAGCTTTACGGAGCAGAATTAACCCCAGAGGATGTTTTCCTCTCGATCCAATCGGCCTCCGTCTCATTTGTGTCGATTAGGCCGCGGGTGATATTACTCGCTTGTACGCGAAAGGTTGGAGAACGTTTGCACTTCAGGGACGCGAAGAAGAAGAAGACGAACAAAGCTGAGATGGCCACAAAAGCAGCTCGGCCCTCGGAGCTCAGAGGGCTTGTATTTGGCTGATTTACATTCTGCAGACGCTGACACGAAGACGATGAAACATGATGACAGGTTATTACTCACGCTACAAGACAACAGAGTTTAGTAGGTTAAATAATGAATTAAATCCAAACTTACCAGAAACTCAGTGTGATAAGAACTTCCTCAAATGACAAACCATATTTGAGAAACATTTATATATTTTAAAATTTGGTCCATGTCCCATCTGTTAACATGGAGTAGGCAGGGTTTAAGACAAGTGTGTATTTTTAAAGGTTCGGAGGAGAGTTGAATTTAATGTGATATGTTCTATATTAATAAATTACAGCGCTCAAGCTACGTTAGTTCAGGGTTTTACGTAGAGTCGAGCTTCACGGATCTTTAAACAACAGGCGAGCAGCTGTTTGTGCAGCAGCAGCTCTTTACTTCAGGTTCTAGTGTTTATTTGCAGCGGCTCAGTTGCTGCAGGTCACTTTCACAGTTTCAGAGAGAAAACCCGGAGCCGGCTTCACCAGTCTGAACAAACAGGTTCACAGCGAACACTGAAGAAAAGACAGAAACACACACGTTGGTTCTTTAACTGTTATTTACTCTGAGCGACAGGTTTTGATGGACTGAACTGTTTAATTTAAAAATACTGAACTGTTTGATGAGATCCGTCTTCTGTGGAGAACTGAACATCATCATCAAAGATTACATTTGTACACGTGTATATTCACAAAATCAAATTCAGCTGTGACACAAACCATCAACTGTTACACATCTTTACACACGAGAATCAAGACTCTCAGAAGATTCGTGTGCGACAGAAAAGTGACAAGTTCCACGTTTTGCCTGCGTCGCTCTACTGAAGCACGAACCTTGTTCCTACAGCTCGTCGTTAAGTTGGGTTTTATTTTACATTACATGTTACATTACATGTGAGTAAACTGAAATAAAACTTAGTTGTAAGCTCTAACAAATGCATGCTGCGTGAATAAAAAACTATTTAAAAATACAGAATGAATCTTTGTAAATACATTTAAACATAAAAACACATTTAAAAAAAAAAAAAGAATCGGATAATAAAAATAAAAGTTTTAAAGAACCCCAAAAAATAAATCGTTACACAGATGAGGTCCCACATAAACACTGAAATATATTAAAGTTTGGTTTAGAAAATCGACGATCGGGCTTCTTGTGAAATCCTGGCTTTTAAAACGTAAACGGAAAATAAAATATAAATATTCTTTTAGATTTTTAGTCAAAAGTTGTTTATTTTCCTTTAGATTTTACGTGAATCAGTAGTTTTTCCTTTTTAAAGCAGCGTTTTGATTTATCACTTAATGCAGATGTGTCTGATTATTAAAGTTCATCACAAGGATGAACAAAAAAAGAACAAATTAAACAACATTTAAGAAACTTCCCTTTTTTTTTAAACACCCCGACCACAACATCCTGAAACATCTGGACCAGAGACTGAAAATAAAGATGGACGACTTGACACATCCTGAAAAAGTGAAGCCAAAACATCTGGATCACCCTCTGGTGGCTGGCTGCAGTACTGGTCATAAACTCCATGTTAGTGGATGGGACCAGGACCAAACTGCTAAATCTGGGGTCACGACTGGTTTCGCATCCAAGATATGTTGGCTTCTTTTTTTGTACAGTGGGAGGAAGTAGAGACGTGTTTACAGTCCGTTACGTATCCACAGATAAACTAAACTAACTAAAACTAAAGTTTGTATATTTGTGTTATTATTAGACGAAGCTCGTATTATCATCATAATCCTACTTATGAGACACACAAGTCTGAATTACACGATAAGGAATCCTCTGTTTTCCTTTGGTCAGTGAGATTTACTTAGAACCTCACTGTCAGGATCTGATAAAGTGAAACGCACAAGGCAAAAGATTGAATGTTCTGATTCATGTAGAACTGGATTGAAATTCAGAACCGTTTGAACTGTTTGTTAGACGGAATATTAGGCCCAGAAAAATTAATTCCATTTAAGTGACCTTATGCTTCGTCGTAGGTTTGTTCTGATTTTTCAGTTTGTGCCTAAACTACCCTCAGAGTCGTTCTGGTTCACAGAGTAAGGCATGAATTAAAGTGCAACGCAACATGAAGATTGTTTTTAAAAACTTTTTTCTGGATAAATGAGTTCAACTAGAAAAGATCTAAGCGAGACGCTGTTTGGGCTGAAGGGGTTTTGGAAACATTTTAAAAGACCAATTCGATACCAGTTTGTGAGGTAGTTCGATTTTCTGACTGAAATATTTAAAAACACATTTATATATATATATATGTATATTCAGGCTGAACCCCGAAAACCCTTGATTCTGTACACGAAGGAATTATTTAGCCTTTAACCATCATTTTGTTATCGTGAAGTTGCACTAAGAGGCTGTAAATGACGAGCGGTGAGTAGTTGCAGGAACCTGAAGTTCAGCGGTGACAGAATGAAACACGACATCGAGCGTCACACAGCGTCAAGTGAGTCAAAGAAGAAAAACAAAACCTTAAAATGTGCCCTAAAACGTCCCGGTGGTTCAGCCCCACCTGCCGAGAGTCACTGCTCCTCCTCGCTGCTCCTCCTTGCTGCTCCTCCTCACTGCTCCTCCTCACTGCTCCTCCTCCTCACTGCTCCTCCTCCTCACTGCACCTCCTCCTCACTGCACCTCCTCCTCACTGCTCCTCCTCACTGCACCATGTAGGAGGACAACGTCTCTTCGTGTTTGAGTCCGTTCCGGGCGATGATCTGCTCAATGGCGGCGTAGGTGCCCGTGAGGAAGCCGATCAAACCCACCATGCTGATGACCGTGTTCTTGGCGGTCACCAGGGGCGACAGGCCTTCAGGGTAAAAAGTTACGATCTGGAGGAGCGGGGGGAAGATCAGTGCCAGGAAGCTGCTGCTGACCGAGCCGACCAACGAGATGACCAGGTCCAGCTCCGGTATCAGGACGGCGAGGGCGCCTGGGGGGGGGGGGGGGGCACAGAGGGACGACATTAGACTCAGTAACGTCACCCAAACCTCCAGAAACAGGTTGAAGTGAACTGATGAGGAGCAAAATACACAGTTTGTGGTCGTGACGTTTCTGAGCCCCTTCAGCTTTTCTTACATTCTGTGTGATACGATATCTGTGTTGAGGACCCTCCCCCTTTTCCTTTCACCTACCTGTCCACCTTTCATCTGAACTTCATTAGATATGTCCCCCACACCTACTGACGTCTAATTCACACTAAGGATCTGATTTTAGGCGTTTGATTGGCTCCAATCACGCTTTGACAACGCAGATGTTAACTTCGTCGGCCATTTCCTGGTTCGTGTGTGACTTCCTGTCGTCAGTCGTGTTGTGTGAACTTTACATTGATCCGACGACCTTAAAAGTTGTGTAGTCTGAACTTGTCATAAGTTAATCACGTCTGTAAAACCCCTTCCTGCCTTTCACCGAGCTCCTCTTGACCTCAATGTCATTGCATCACAATGTCTGGACCTATTGATCACAGCTACATTAACATAAAGACTGATCACTGCCGTGTCCCCACTGTGTTAATGCCCCCCCCGTCCTTCACACTGGGTTAGTCCACTGTCTCTGATCCGTTCTGCACTGACTGTGTTGAGGAACCAATAGAACTCACACAAACTTTGAGACTGGACTTTTGAGGCTACAAAAAAAGAAAACACCTGAGTGACTCTGGTACTACTTCGACTCAAAGAGAATATCTGAAGTTGTGAACAGATACCGGTCTCATCCTTGAAGATGACACAGACATAAAAAGAAATCCAGTGGTTTTACTAATTCATCAAAATTCTTATGCTGCAGGTCACATGTGGAAGTAATTCTGAGGCTCCAGTTTCAGGCTGTGAAACTCATCGCGTCCAAACGACAACTGGTCAGAATTTGAAGAAGCTCCGACTTCAGATGACAGGTTAAAGAGGCCTTAACCTTTGACCAGCTAAATATAATTAATTTGTCCTAGAGTGTAGCTGAAGGTTTGTGCCAAGTTTGAAGATATATCCTGAAGGAATTCTTGAAATATGAGCGTTCGTGGACGTACGTGGGGACGGATGGACAACCTGAAAACACAACGCTTCCAGCCACTGGCAGGGAGACATCAAACAGACTTTGTTCACCAGCTCCTCATCACAATGACCTTTGGCCTCTTTATCGCTGCTTCCTTTTCATGTGAGTGATCATAGGATTTCAATCATATCCCCCCAGCTCTCTGTGTTCCCTGTTACACGAGGACGATGGTGTGTGATAGAAGAGCCAGATGAGGAACTGTGAAAGAGACAATTTCTCTGCTTTTATCTTCTCTACAGCAAAGGATCGCTAAGGAAATTCAGAGCTGTGCTAGAAAACAAGGCAAGGAAGATGGGAGAGTATGAAAATGGGTCGGATGAGAAAAGAGGTGTAAATTTGGAATAAAGGTAAAGTGAGAGAAGTAAAAGAGATGGATAAGGCCAGAAAGATGACAACACAGTGGAAAGAAGAGGGTGGAAGGTGTGATAGTGAAAGCCGTGATTGAGGGGATTGTTTTTTCACACGCTTCTAGTCGCCAGGGACCCGAGTCACCTTCACCTGTTGTCGTGGAGACGGATGTAAACCGTGCCAGGGAGCCGTGACTGGACAAAACAAGCGACGCACTCCGACACAGCGATGCTATTGTCAAGCGAGAGCGGCTTGATTTGGGACGTACACACTCTTCATCTCTAAATCTGTCCATTACCATCTTCTCCCACAGCGAGCGGAGAGGGCGAGCGAGGTGCTCTTGTTCTCTATGTGTGTCGGACACTCTTTACCAGCGGCTGAAGAAAGAGTCTCTGAACCATAATCAATTGCTTGCCGCTGCATGTTCACAAAGTCTGACAAATTAACCTACAGGGCGACGGCAAGGGCGAGCTTTCATGTGACGAGTAAGGCGAGAGAGAGAGAGCCCCTCGCCACCACGCTCTCGTGGAGTAAACCTGTCACTTGTGGGAAAAGGCTTTTGAAGGGTGCTCTTCAAACTGCATCTGAAGCTTCCCGAGCCATCAAACAAGGCAGGCGAGGCCGTGGAGGGGGAAGGCGATGGCGGAGGAGCGGGGCATACCTACAGAGAACAGCGAGTTTTCATACCGATCGAACCACAAGGCTTTAGCTAAAAGCCCGGCTGCCGTCCCCCGAGAGAGAAGCAGAATGTGAATCATCAGGCAGCTTCAAAGGGCCGAGGAGGGAACGTGTGGAGCAAACTAATACGGCCTCGCTATCTCTGATCGTACCGAGACAAAGGAAATAAAATAACAAAGAAAATGAAGAGAAAGTACATTCAGCCCTGATTCTGTTCTCCACCGGATTGGTATGCCACAGTCAGATACTCCTTCAGAGAACGACAGAGGTGTGGGAGAGGAGAAACTGGGATAATGATGGTGGTTTTATGATGTGTGGTTAAGTTAAGAGTATTTGATATCCATTCCCCAAAGAGAACGACTGGCTCTGTAAAGGTCAGACATCGCATCTGCAGAATTCAAAGTGTTTGTGAGTTCAGGAGCTCCGTGAAAAGAGAGACTCATTTATTTAACATTATATTATCAATTGGTTTATTTTAACAAGGAAAATGGATGGATGGATGGATGGATGGATGGAGGGATGGATGGAGGGAGGGATGGATGAGGTTTAATGTTGGGAAACAAATGTCCAAATTCAGAGAACACAGCGTAAAACAAGCTACACAATATCAAGTCTCATAACAAACCTAATATGTCCTCTGTGACTGAGCAGCACAGCTTCCACATGAATGAGTGAGCTGCCCTCATTAAACATGGAGGGCAGCTCACTCCCCGGCCGTTTCCACTGAGGCCGACAGCAAGTGACCAGTCAAGGTCTGCATATGCTAATGTCAATTAGCGAGGAGTGGATCTGCTCAGCTTGAAACCACGACTTCACCGACACTCCAGTAAAATAACACTCAATACCACAGATGTAAAAACAGCAGCCAGTAAAAGAAATCTATTATTTCCTATACATCACGACGCCACATCTTCATCTGATGCCAAATGGACGTCACATCGCTCGTTCAGACTCACCAGGAAACATCTGGATTTAAATAATCTGCTACAACCTGGGTATTAACTCGGTATGAACAGGCCATCGATTATGTCGGCCTCCATTTATATCCTGCACTTCACTGTAGCAGCACTATAATTCCTATTAGGTTAATTAATAGCTTAATGTGTTTTAGTTTATTCTACTTATCTTGTTTTATTGTCGTCTTTAAAACCCAAATCGTTCATCGTTTAAAAGTATATTGTATACTGCCTTTAATTTGTCTTTATCTAATAACTATATATGGCAATAACTGTAATTTAACACTAAATGCTGCTCAGCCCACTGAAGCAGCACTAATCTACATCCTCCTCCTCTGAACGAAGGCCGACGCCACCGCTTCCTTCTTCCAGCAGAGAGCAGAATGACTTCGCTCTCAGATAACTTTCTGCCGAGGTGATTATTCCACCTTGTTTACATCCGGTAATGGTGAAGTCGTTGTTGTCGGCTGCTTTATGATCTGTTTTGTGTCTCTTATAAAGTTATTATCCTAGAATACGATACACGTCTGGTCTGACAGAGCAGTAACTGGGTGGAAAGGTGTTTTTTTTTTTAAACCATGAGACATTTGATTTGTCCGTCCGACCTCATCAATGGCAAATCTAAAAGCTGTGATACTGGAAAGAGGAAGAAGCTGATAAACCTCTTAAATATGCTGATGAGCATTTTCTCTGACACGTTCTAATCACTGCCAGCAAAGTATTTAATTACGCTAAACAGCGATGATTCCTAACGATTATTAACTTGGCATCAAACTCGCCTCCTCTGCCACTTTGTGTGAATCACTCCTCTCCTTCCATTTGTTCTTATTGCACCAGATCTCATCAACATCACCTCCGGCTCCCCTCCCTCCCTCCCTCCCTCCCACCACGTCACCTGCCACGTTGAGTCAGCACTCAGCGCTTCTCCTCGCCCTGATGAGCCGAGAAGAAAGGTGGAAGAACTGCTCTCCTCCAGTCTCTGCTCTAGATTCATCACCTACCACCTTTAAATAGCCATGTTTCAGATGCACTTGACACTTTGGTTGTCACAGAAACAGCAAGAAGAATGAGGTTCTCCCTCGGCGCCCCCTGGGAAACATGCTTTTGTCCTGCTCAAGGTCCATGTCTGCTACAGACCATGTACTAAAATACCCGGAGAGTTTAAAGTCCCATCCGGAACAATGCCTTCAAGACTTTTATTTATGTATTCATTTATTTAAAAGGATAATTTTCCAGTATTAACATTTACAAAAACCATAAAAACATTAAATAAATTGTTTATTACATACTGTGATGTGGTTGTTAGCAGATATTAGGACATTTTAGGTGTTTATTGATGTTCCAACTTCTGTTATGAACACAAATTTATGTTACTGTCATTCATTATCTGCTCATGGCTCCACTTATAGTTGTTAACAAATATATTAACATCATCGTCCGCACTAAACCATTCCTTCTAGAGCCTTAGTGAATGACTTGAGTTTCTTAGGAAGCCAAATTGATTATTTCAGCCCCTGGGAAACATTGTGGGAGCAATCAAACCTCTCGCTGAGCGGAAACAGGATGTACACTCAAAGTTTCCAATTCAATTAATCGTGGCTCGTGGATGTTTAAAATGACAAACATACGAGGAAGCAGAAGCTCTTCCCCACCAGCGTGTGTGTGGATTAATTTAATCAGGAGCAGGTGACAGTCGGCTGGAGGGGCTGGAATCAATTTGGACCCAGATGATTAGGATTTCATTTTCATTTGACCGTAACCAGGAACGTCATCATAAATAACTATCAGTAAAAAGAAAATAACTATAACCGCATATAAATAGAGATTAAATTCAGAAGATAATTATTTTTAAATTAGTTATGACAATTAACATAATTGTGTTTTCATGTAAGATATAAACACAAGTGCATCTTTTCTTCTATTTTAATTTTCTGATTCATTCATTTTATTCTGTAAAATTAAAGTTTCCATATCGGCAAACAAACAGCGCCTCTGCCCGCTAGTCCGTGTTTCACCAGTTTTACCCTCATAACCTGAACTTTTCCATCTGATCCAGGAAGCATGCAAGTTATTTATTTCAAAATCATAGTTTCAGAAGAGATTGATATGGATTTATTCATTAAATCCAGCATCCTTGTTTATCATAATTTCCCTCCCAGCGCCACAATTTTCTGCTGATTCACAAACGGCATGTGCAGGAAACCAGGAGGAGGTTTTTCATGCTGAGCCGAGCGATGCTGTTCTCCCTCAGGAATTAGTGTTAACATGTCAATTAGATCAGCAGATCGGTTTTGAATGTTTCAGGGTAGAAACAACAGCACAACATTGAGCTGATAGATATCAATTACTACTGCTGAAGAGTTCAGGCTGTCACCCTCTTGCTCAAACTACACTGAACTTGTATAATTATAGAAAATTAGGACAGAGAGGATGATGGGGACAGTAAAATAGCCGGAAGTGTTCACCAACTTTGTGTCCTGCTCAGTCGAACTGATCAAATCATAGAAATAACACCGGTGGTGCTTCTCTGAAGAGATGCACAGATTTTAACTTCAAGTGCACGATATAGCTGCAGAGTAGGTCAATGGTCTCATGCCCCGGAGCACTAATTGATCCAAAGTGTAACCGAGAGCATTCAAAGCGTCGCTCTGTGGAAACTCAAATGTTATTTCACTGTTGCTCTCATTGTGAGTCACAAATGCACCGAATGGAACAAAAGCTCACCTTCAAGGTCAAGTAAAAACAAGGACGCACTACATTAAAGCATTTTAACCGACTGCGAGGACTGAAGCACCGAGGCAGATGAAAACACACCTCTCAGTGTTGATCTTAAATAACTGAAATTTAGCCTTGAACAGCCGCCTGGATTTTAATGCATGAGCAGGATAATAAGCAGCAGCAGCAGAGACAGTGAAGTATGTTGTGTGGACATATGAGTTTGGGAGAAAAGGGCACAGCGAGGCCTTCAGGGTGGAATCTCAACAAATACAGATGAATGTTTACCAAAGTAGACGATTGCTCTTAATTGTGCGGCTGGAAGAAAGGAAGTATAATAAATGTTTAGAACCCGTTTCATGAATAAATCCATACCAATCCCTTCTGAAAATAAATAACATAGATCTTGAGCAAAATGGAAAGCGGGCCACGGAGTGAGCAATCATGTTTCCTGGATGAGACGGAAAAGTTCAGGTTATGACGACAAACGTGCATGAGAAGTGGCGGCCCGGAGGAAACTGAGATTAGAAGAAAAGACATGAGGAAATGCCTTAACCCTGTATTCTCTTGAATGACCAGGAACCATATAGAATAAAACATACCAATGTCCAAATTGGAGGTGTAGGTGGTTGCTTCTATTTTCAAAAGACCAAGATGGAGCAGGAGAAAATGCGAGGATTCAAAACAAATGGCCAAAACAAGATAAACAAGTGCACAGTACCTCTGCTGGCACACGACGAGCACAGTGAATGAAAGTAAGGACGCACACAGTCAAATTGGTAAGATTGGAAAATCACACACGCGGAGACAACAAAGGGTAAAGAGAAGAGAAAAGGCTTCTTTTTTTGGACACACAACACAAAACTACACACAGCATGATGAGCTGCAATTCTGTCTTTGTGATGCACCGGACAGGAACAAGATGTCCTGAACAGACCTTTCTAGCCGGCGATGTCATTTGCAGAAAACGTAACGTTTCATTGTGGCCCCTGGAGGCCCCTATGTTCATGACAGCCTCACTATTTATACTTTTTTTTTACAGGACAAACACAATGAAAGGAACCGAGCAACTGAGCCTGAACAGAAACATAAAATACAAGAACATGCACTGCTCCAAAGTACAGCTTCCTTTACCTCTTGTTGTCATTACACGAGTGACAGAATGAGACAACGCAGTGACAGAAGAAGGCCGAGGAGAGAGAGCGAAAGCAGAGGAGGAGTGAAAGTGCAGGGAGGATGGAGTAGGAGGGCGAGGCTGACCTTCAGCGCCCAGCACGAGGTCCATGCTAAAGACAGAAATCCTCGGGCTGACCCGCCTGCTTCCGGCCCGGCTGCACGGGCTGCGCTGCTTTTCGCTCGGCTGACACACTCAGCTGGTCCCGATGTGCGTGGACAGAGGTTGTCATTCAAAGATGAGACGCTCAGACGGTGAGTTTTGATTTGTTTCTCAGATACGTCATGTCAAAGGGACTTATAAAGACAACGAGTTCAATGTGTGTGGCACAGATATAAACATGGACAACATGACAGCTTCTTAAAAAGCCAAATCATGTGGATCTCTGTGGTCTTCAGTCACCACCTCTCACAGAGAGGAACAGAAAGCAAAGGCCACAACACGTAAAGGGGAACGTGTGCACGCATCGATTATCTCAAAGGGTAAAAAAATATGACAGCACCACAGTCCAACAACACTGCAGGACCCTTTCCCAGTGGCGCACCACCTTCGTGCCACAGTGCACGACAGCCTCACGTCCTCTCTCGTTCCCATCAGCAGCTTAACAACACACGCTGGCTGCTCAGCTCCCGCCTGTGGCAAAGTGACTCAGACAAAGGAAGCACTTTCAGAGAGGACATGAAATGACCAGTGTGGCCAGTATAGCTGCTGTGCAGGCGGGAACCAAACACAGTGTTTGTCCCACTGTTTATTGCTCAGCAAGGTGAATGTAACTTGTGTATTAATACTTACTTACACTAGGGAAAGCAGATACCGTGTAGACTCTGAATCAAATCACTCTCTTCATGATAGGAACGTGCTGCTTTAGTCACTGTTTTGGTTAGTTTGGGTCAAGGAAGCCTAATATTTAAAAGGTTTTTCTGTTAACACTTTTTTCCATAAACCAAACCAGGATCTTAAAATAGCAGTTGCACACTGGACGGAGTGTAAAGAACTATGACGCAAATCTATCACCTGAAGGACATCCTCACATCTCGGCTGATTTGTCGGCTAACCAACAATACAAAACGGCAAAATAGCCCAATTCCTCCTCACACTTAAGATCCAGACGTTGAAATCTACTTTTTCATTTCAATTTTTCTACCTCATTTGGGAAAGTAGAAACCTCGAGGATTAAATATTCTTCAGACAAACTTTACAGCTCCACTTCTAAACACCGACACAGGTCTCTCTGGATATCACCGAGTTTTAGCGTCTATGTGATCTTAAGCTTAATAAGAATTTTTAATTTTTTTTGCCTACGCTCATAGAAAGATTGAAAAAGTTATGCCCCTGCGCAAAGTTAGTCTGTGGAGGGTTTAGTTTCTTTGTGTGTCGTCAGTCGTTCACTGAAGCAAACTCACGTAGCTAACATACAGCAGCGGTTTGACAAAGACGAGAGCTTTTCCCTCCAGACAGCCGTGAAACAACATCTGCACTCTATTCAAAGACCACAACTCTCCGAGGCATTCTCTTCGAGGTTTGCTCCACGCGTACCCAGACGATGATGCAGTGCTTCAATATCATCTTGTGTTTTGAAAGCAAAAACAATCTCCTACCCATACATTCAGAAGCAACAGGATCCAAGCCCTCCCGTCCCTCGCCTCCTTCATTCAAGCAGGCGTCGCTGAGACCTGATTGGAAGCCGGTCTTTTTGTGTTGCCGCACCATCCCCACGCTAATGACACACTCTGCTCAGCACCGACGAGACCGGAGGCTGCTTTGTGAATGACCCGCAGACGTGAAGTGGCACATGTATGCATGTATTCCCTTTTATTAGCTAATCAATATGCATGTGCAGAAACCCGTGCCGTGCAGAAAATGTCATCTGCATGAATTCTCCATAGGTTCCACTCACAGCTAATAAAGGAAATGAAGATCCTGGGGTTAACAAGAGCTGCGGCTCTGTAACTCAATAACACGGCTGTGACTGGAAGTTATATTGCATGTGAAGTGCAGTGAGGACGGAATAGCAATGAAGTGAAGCCGCGCATTTCTCGGCGGGGATAAGATTCTCACACTTGCACGTTTCGAACTGTTTATCACAATTTAAGTAAAGGATAAGTGTACATCCACAAACCCAGCATCAGTGTATAGCAGTTAAATAAGCTGCATAAGATAAACGTACATCTGCCTCTTGACTTCATCTTATCTCTGATCCAGTTCCCTCATGTGCTGAAACTCCCGTTCCTCCCCCTCACATACAATCCTGTCCAACACATACGAGAAAACCTTGCGCTCTCTTTACCGCAGCATCTGGATCCCACTCACCTTGAGCTCGCCACATTTATCTGCTGTATATTTTGAACCCTTCACATCTCATGGTCTTAACTTCGATGAGTTAATGGAGGCTTTTATGCAAAGCACTTAACATTACAGCAAGTGTGGAGGACACATAATCCAGAGAGTGATACTTGACACAACAGTCATAATAGAGCTAATAACATCAATAAACATTTAAATAAATGTTATCCTTTTTTTTAACACCATTGTCTTTATATTTTTTATACCTTTTGCTAGTTTTATGCTTTTACCCTGAGTCTTTGTTTTATTGCTAACATGTTGTTATTGATCCATTTTATTTAATAAAATATATTCTCCGGTGGTCGTCATTTTCTCTTAATACTGTCCTTATAGCAGCGCCTCACAGACAGGCGCCATTTATAACGTGGCCACCTTTGTCGATGTATTCCCAAACAACCATGCCAACATAAAGGATGCATGTGGGCAGTGGCATTTGAAATGGACAGATCCATTCAATCTCAATCAGTGATGCAGCCCAAGAGAGAACCAAACAGTCTGTAGCTATTTACAAGTCACTGCAGTTTTGGTCTGAATGACAAGAATCAGTGCAACAGATAGATGAGGTTTGCAACCTTACGTGTTCCATGTCTGAAAAAGGCTTAGTTTGCAAACTGCTTCAGTGTCTGCTAAAGGTCACGGTCTGATGAAGCCAGGAGAACCACGTCATCAGCAAAAAGCACAGACGAGATCTCGAGGTCACCAAACTGAACACACTCCGCTCCTGAGCTGCATTCAGAGTTTCTGTCCATGAATAATTGGTCACAAAGACTGAACTTGGTCCATTGACCACCGAACAAATGTGCTTGACCTTTTGCCAAGAATATAAATACAGTGCATCTCTCACTCCAGTGGATGGTTTGCAGCACAAAGACTAAGCTTCTCTGGGGCCATTGAGACAATGAAGACTCAAACAAAACCACTTCAGTGTCCTCACGGTTACACAAATCTCAAGATGCCTTCATAAATGTAGCACACCCTCTAGTTTTAAAAATGGTAACTGCCACCTGCACTTGCCCGTGTACAGGGACGGTCCCGGCCTCTTTCAGAAGATGTATTACACCTTATATTTAGATTGTCCCCTCTGTCCGAGCCTGAGAGAGAACTAACCAGGCCCGACCTGAACCCGACAGGCGTTGTCGAGAACCGACAGAAACACATTCCTGAAGAAGTGCAAACCAAAGACCTTGTGAATAAATTTAATAAAACTTTGTTCACTAATAGTTTTGACGGTACAGTTGTACAAAAAGAGAAATAGATAATCCTGAAAAGGTGGGGATTAAGTACTTCGGAGACAGAAACGAGATTAGTTAGTCAAAAGCAGCCAGTGTTTTTTAAATCCGTTATCAGACACACCTCCTAATCTTCACCGGTCTCATACTCGACAGAAGCGCTAACAGAAAAGTGCAGAGGGGACTTTTAATTCCAAGTTTAGTTCCTGCTGCTCCACAGTTCTGCACCTGGAGGTAATTGGTCGCAGAGGGCTCGGAGTACAAGCTCAGGGTCCGGCTCCCCCCCCCCTTTGACTGACTGAGGAAATCAGCTGACACTGTTGTTGCTGTGGGACAAGAGGCCTCTTACACTTTCTTTCTTGCTCGTTTGCGAAGCCAATCAAAGACTCAAACCAGCAGCACCGTGAGCATTTCCTGTATTTTCTCTGATCTCAAGTTTTAAGCTCTTCTTGAACAAACTTCAAAGACTGGAACGTGCGTTACCATGGCTGCAGTTACTCTATTCTGTCCGGTTAATATCTTTACCTGCCTTTGTTTTACCTCTGTGTGATTTTTATAAGATGATTTCACATATGGTCCACACGTGCATTTGAACTGCTCATCATTATGTGACTCATTAAATAAAATGCCTTTAAAGTGGCAGCTGGCACGCTGATTGTCCCTGCGCCATTTTCTTTGTATAAATGCACTTAATAAAAAATACAATAAAAGAAACCAGGCGCTGCACAGACTGAAGTTCAAACGCTTCACAGCAGCCAAATGTCAAATGGGTTTCTTCTTCCTGCTCAGGTCTGAAATTAAGGCGCCGCACATTAGAACATATCGTATAATGAATAGATGAGAGAAGCTGGTCTGCAGAAGAACACCAGAGAATACTGCTCGTTCGGGCTTTGACCATGATCTCATATTCAGATAGAGGTAGTTTCATACCCATAAAATGATATTGGGAGGCTTTGTCTTTGCAGATGTGAATAACGGAATTCCCATTTACTTAAGAAAAGAAAATCCCATATAAATAAACTTGTCATCATTTCAACTTTTACAGCATCCACCGTTTTCCAGTGCTACTTACATGTGAATATGACCATGACGGTGCGAAGTAGAAGGTCGACGGCCTTCTCCCATCTCTCCGAGACACGGGCCAGCACTGGTGGTATGAGGATCTCTGCTGGAACGTAGAACTGCAGGGCGAAGGTGATGAAGATGCCAAAGCAGTAGAGAAGCTTCACGGCCTGGTAAGTCCTGGAAACGAAATTCAAAGAAATGTGAGGATGGGGGAAAAAACTGAAATCTGTTCAGTGCTTTGAAATGCAGCTCATCATAAAAACACCACATATGCATCAGAACAAGGCCTCGAACGTCATGCTCAAGATCCATTAATCCAATATCCTGGTAAAACACATAGTAAACACTGACTGTCTGCTGCTCACTTACAGATACTGGTAATTACATTCAGTTTTCAACCTCATTAAACAGCCAGTCTGCTCCACTAATTAGCGGCATCAGTCCAGTGGCAGGAGGCGTTTGTAAAGACGTGGGTCTCCTGCAGCTGCCACGATAGTACCAAGCAATGAGCGAGCAAATCCAACTGCAGTATTTAGTTTTACTAACGTCATTATGTCTAAAGAGGTTACCCTACAGGAGGGATGAGATGAGTTCTACATCATGACCGAGTGTTTTCATCAGAGGGATGAAGATGAATCGTGTTAATCAAGACGAACCAGACCAGACGACGCACAGAACAAATGAGTCGAGGACGTTAGTTGAAGTTAGAAGATTATTACTGCACCTCTGCCAGGGATGTTCTCATCTGTGTTTGCTTTTCTGTCATTCAGCGCAATTAAGAAGGAAACTACTGAACCAATTTTTGTGGAAAGGTGGAGAACAAGCCAAAGAAGAGCCCATCCAATTTCCGTAGAGGAAACAGCTAAAGCGTTAAATTATTTATTATTAGCTTTCTGTCTGGATGTCTAGCGAGGACAGTGATGGTGATAATTGAAATGGATTCAACTCATTTCCAGGTTTCCTGTGAGATCATTTGATTAAACTAATATAGAAATATGTCACACGTAAGCGGTAAACTGAAACAGTGAAAGAATTGTAACTAGATTCTGACGCAAGTAAGTTGAGACATGTTGTCCATCTTTACTTCGACTCTATGCTCTGGACTTATTTCAAATTAAAGGTAAGACCTCAAAACCCTTGTAAAAAAGTCGCAGGGTGTTTACTTACCAGCAGTTTGGCAGGTTGAGAGTGATGCTTCCTACTATGTGCTCTCCGAAGCACAGATATCCGATGGTGCCGAGGCTGATGTAGAGGAACGTGACGATGCCCATCCCTACATACAGAACCAGGGTGAAACTCTGAGGCCTGTGCATCTTGTTCTCCAGGGGAAGAACCTGCCGACCCACAGAGACACAGACTCTTTACCAAAATGATTCAGTGACATTTGAACATTAGAGGTAATCGTCCAGAGAAGTTCACGCTGTTCCTGTGAGTGTTTCATTTTGAAATGTCACTTCCTCTCAGGCTGTGATGTCTTGATTTTTAACGATAGACGTTACAATGAAAGTGAAATTTGTGCTGACATTTCAGATAAGGACTCGGACACTCTTTCACTTTTCTTAACCCTGAAGTGTAACCTTTCTCTTCACTGGGTGTTATTAGAACAACTCCAGAGTTTGCTTCTGCCTACAGCTTCTACAGAGCTGTGAATCATATTCTGCACATGGAAACATATACAGAACATAGGATAGGATTACACAAAAACTCCAGACTGTTGGTGGAATGTGATACGTGTCGGGAAACAAGCAAAAGAACGGTAGCACACGACGGTCACATACCACTCCAATCCCCTCAAAGGCAAAGATGGCCGTCCCGAAGAAGAGGGGGTAGTCTTTAGCTCTGCCCACTCTCGGGAGGTTGGTGGGGTCTGTGATGTTCTGGAGGAAAAAAAGGAGAAAACATCGATTATCATTATTGGTTTTATTCCCTTATCAAGTATTTTGTTTTACATTGTTTTTATGGAAAGAGCTGTACAAATAACAAAAGGTTTAATGATATATATATATATATATAGAAAAGATGTTGTTATTAAGTCTTCATAGCAAAGAAATGTAAGGCCTAATATTTTACATTTAACATTTTTATGCATATATAAATTTGCATCTTGTCTACATTGTTTATCCTGTAAAATAAAAGTTTTCATATCTGCAAACAAAAACACAGATTCCAATATATCTGAGTTTTATCTGCCAATTAATAAACTGTAAGTGGTTATTTGACAGTAATACAGATACAATTGAACAGAACTGATGTTATAATCTGAGGCTTTGTTGCCTGATCTCCTCTGACTGTCTGGTTTGTTGAATGACAGACAATCGCTTCAGGTACAATCATATCACTCCTGCAGAAAACAGCTTCACTCTATGGACAGAAAGTAATCACATTAAGTAACAACACCACTGTGCCAAGAGAACTTTCTCTCCCTGGTCCTTTTGGACTCATCGGCTGCTAATTAAATTAGCTTGTGAAAGGATAATTTATCATGATTAGAGTCTTGTCCCAATTCCTGAGGGAAGATATTCTAGCCCTCTCCCCTGTGGCTCCGTTTGGAGGGGGACACGGCGACAAACACCAGGACCCAGGGAGTTGGGACAGGCCCGAGACCAGTTAAACAATGACTCTGGATTCATTTAAATCAGCTGGAGAAAAAGAGCAGAGTCAGCTGGACTTACAGCTGCTGACGAGGGGAAACCTCTCTGGGATCTCACTTTCTATGATCATATTTTATATTGGTCTTAAAATGAAGGTCATCAAAATGAGCCAGAGCCTTAAAATCATGATGTATAATGAACATTAACACTTATATACATTCTGAGGTGAACTGCACAGGTAAAATACGGGGAGATGATAAAACAAACCAAGCGTGAATAGGAAGTGACTCCAGACTGTTTTTTGAGAGAGTTGTCGCCTTTATGCTCTAGTTTTCCCCAAATCGCCGGCTCAGGTGATTCATCAGTCACAGAAGCACCTTACGGGCCACATACATCTCTGAGAGCAGGATCTTTGTGAGGTTTCTGATGCAAGAAATTACATTTTTTTCCAAGGCAAGGCCATTTCTCAGGGAACGCGACGGCAAAGGGCAGAAGCTGCATGATGCAATACTCCACTGCTGGAAAACAGGCAATCTGGAGATTCTGTCACTACCAGTTGTCCTGTTATCAACATCGCGCCCAGAAACCAATCAACAAAGTAGAACCAAGGAGACAGAGCACGACACACAGCAGTTTAAGATAAGTGGCTGTACGATCAGAAATAGAATCAGGAAGTGACTTAAAAGATCGCTTGAGAGAAACTGCTGAGGTACAATCGCACCAGTGAGTAATAAGTAAAAGCTTCTATAAATAGAAACACAAAAAGTGCACAAAAGACAAAAAAACTGCAGTGTAGAATCTTCGTCATCAGATTGTGCTGCAGAAATCGTACTTTCTCACTTCATAGTTTTTCTAAAGGTGCGATGACGTGTGATGATAATAAGCACAAACATTTTTTTCAGCACTGATTTTTCCAAAATTCCCAACAATCAAGTTTGAAGGAATTTGACGTCTGACTGTATCTGTGGTTTGTTTCCTGTCTACGGTGAAGAACACAAAACATTTCCACACGCCGCTTCTCAGATGCTTTGGTGTCGCGATTGTCATCATCGTCCATTTCCGTAGCAAAACAACGCAACACAAAGACCTTCTTCGCTGACAGATCGAGAGGGCGAGCAGTAGGTCAAGCAGATCGTGAGCGCCCTCTGCTGGCTCACGAGGCAAACTACTTCAGGACTGACTGTATATTTTAAATCCCAAAAGTTTCCTTACAGTTTGAATATGAACTTTAATTTAGTGTGAACTCTTCCACCGCCCTGTCAGAGCTGCATTAAGTTACTGCAAATTGAAAACCAGGAGTTCTGCTGCTTCGCATCTAACTCGGAAAATATTGGGGGGGGGGGGGGGGGGCCTTATTGTGAATAAATCAGTTGTAATGAAAAGTCCTGAAAAGATGTCAGTGTGACAAACGGTGGGGGTGAAACACTCACACATGCACACGCACACTGGGCTTACCGTGATGGAGTAGAAGTAGATGAGAACCAAGCTGGCTGACATAACCAGGTTGGCCACCAGGGACAAAGGAGCCAGGTACTTCAGGTTGGGGGTGAAGACCAGCAGGACGACGGCGGGCAGGAAGCAGAGCATGTAGAGGCGAGAGTCGAAGCTCGGCACCACGACCTGCGTCTGATTGGTGTAGTTCATGTAGCAGTTGAAGGTGGTGGCGTTGGCTGCTTCCACCACCTGGTGAAGACACGAGAGGAGGGAACACACAAGTTGTTTAACATAAGTGAATCATCATTTTGTTTTTATAATGAAATATTGACAAGTTTCAATGGCGTCTAATCAGTTTTATCTAGTTTTGTTCCTCCCTGCTCGAGGATCTGAGGCTAAAGAATCTGTGACATCTTTTAAATGACTTCTTTAACCATATCTTTTTTTTAAGTATCAGTTTATTAATCCCTTTGTATGTGTTGTCTCTTTTTATTATTCTATTCTTATTGTCTTACTGCTGTAATTTAAATGTCTTATTTCTGCCTTGGACCTGAACCTGTTTTAATCCTGTTTCAGTCATGTGAAGCACTTACACACTAAGTTTGTTTTGAAAAATGCTGTTTAAATTATGTATATTGTTATATTTGCTTTTCTCCTTATTTCTTTCAGCCTTTCTTATTCTCAAGTTTCATATTTTTTTTCTGCTTCTAAGACACATGGAACCTAATATATACATTTTGATTGATTGAACATACCTTTGAGATTATGATTAAAACCACTGTCAATGCAAATGCATCATTTGTTATTATTAATGGAATTTTTATATAATTTTCTTGTATTATTCATTTATTTACATAGACACAAGAGGTCAGGGGTTTTCATACTTTATTGTAATTGCAAAACAAAATTCTCAGAATTAAATTTAGTTTGGTGTCATTGATGTACCAGATATCACCATGGCTGACAGACACCGCCATCTAGTGGTAAGAAAATGGAGCACAAATCCATCCTGAACTATATTAAAAACATAAAAATAACTTAAATTTATATACAATAACTTATATTTGAAGTGTTCAGATGAAGTTGGTGCATTTAAATCTTTTCTCTACACTGATATGAAAGTCCCCGTTATCCCTCCACTGTCACGGATCAACAGTATATATATATATATATATATATATATATATATATATATATATATATATATATATATATATATATATATTTAATCACATCTCCTGTGGTTTGTGTAAACTTTGAACGTACACTGGAAGCTGCTCACTCCGTCAGCGAGCAGATGTACATATTTGGTCAATGCTCTTGCATAACTTTGGTTGTATGAACTAAAATAACCGGACTAACAGCGTTTCTCCACCATTAAGTAAACTGACACTTTGGCTGCTGCTGTCGCTTCGTCACGTTAACAAGTTAAAGAGAGAAATCATGTCAGAGTACTTCCCAGCACTAGCGTGTGTGTGTTTCTGTCACAGCGACCCTTGGGAAAGAAATCCTGAATTTTGGGGTCAGTGACTAAGGTCAGCGGCTCATAGTGGTTAGAGTAAGCCTCTAGGAAATGAATGTCAGTCGACGTAAAGTCCACAAAGGTGACCGATGACAATGTGTGCATTGTGTGTGATCGTGACCTGTTTGACGTTGTCGCTGAGGAAGACGAAGTAGACGCAGCAGAAGCCGAGCTGCGTGATGATGAGGAACGCGTTCACCGTTCGTCTGAAAGAGACAAAGACACAAATCGATGCTGTGACACAGCTGTGCGTGGAATAACATGAATTAAAGTCGAGATCTGGGAAGCGTTGGTCTCACCTTCCCCACTGTGAATGTCTCCTGAGCCACGACACGTTTTCCATCCCGTGCTGCATCGCCTCGCCGTAGGTGAGAGACGGCCGGTTCATCCTGGACGAGAAACAGATTCCCTTCCTGTTAGTGCAGCTGAGACTTTAACACAGACCTCAAGGCCTTTACACATCAACAGCGACACAAATAAATAGCATGAAATTGCGAATCATTCTGAAGCGAATTCCGGACACGGTGAGTTTCACCGAGTTAAAACTGAACCGCAGCAGACTCCGGACCTATTACAGGACGTCCGTCAGAAAGTTAGATAAACGGCTGCAACAGCTGGAACCAGTCATGATAAAAGTTTTACATTGGAGGAAGGTCCCATTTGATTGTAAACAGTCCCATCTGTGTGCATTGGAATGTGACATTGTCCACAACACACGTTCTGATTGGTTAGACGTGCAAATGTCTAAAGCGAAACCTTCGCCCTGGGTCAGAAAACTAAAAGTTGCGATGTCTCTCTCCATTGTGGATGTGAAAGTTGCATTAACTGGATGCAGGTTTGAAACATATTCGAGAAAAACCTAAATTATGCAATTTAGTTGCATGAAGAAAAGAAGTGTGCAAAGGCCTTTATCCTGCATCACTGTTTGCACATCAGATGTCAGTTGTCTACTTTATCTTGTTCCTCATCACACTTATGTTTGAAGCTGCTTGATACAACCAGAAAAAGCCTAAAAAGTGCAAGTTGTAGGAAAACTTCATGCAGTGAAGATTAGAAAAGTATAAAATGGTTCAGTGCAGTTGATTAGAATAAAAGATGTAGGTTTGATAATTGTACATTTGTAGTTTCAGTGCTTGAATAAATGAAACCTGCTGCTCCTGCATGAGAAAAAGGGAACAAGAGGAAGTGGTGATTCTGACTCTGCAGTAAAAGAAGAGCAGAACCTTCCCACGACTGTTTCTTCTTTACATTTCTCAGAGTTTGAAGTTTGCTGTAGACGTCGTTCATTCTGTCTGATTAAACCTCTTTAATGTGTCAGGGCGGAGCTACTGTACGTTTCTACATTAACTTCAACACACACACGCTCTGACTGTTAATCTCCAGAGTTGAAACTCACTAAACAGCTGTAAAAAAAAAAGATAACGATCACATTTTGCATTTATGGTGTCATTGGTCACATAATCTAATGGTTTTAAAGCATTTACTGAAGCGCTGCACCTCTTGTGATAGGTGGAGCTGATTACAGATCCCAGCTGCACTATGTTGTGTTTGTGTGGATGATGACAGCCTCAGCTTTGTCCATATGCTGCTGATTACACAGTAGGAAAGGGTGGAGACACTAGAATAGAGTGTAATCTGTCAGCCAGCAGATGACAAACAAGCCAGTGTTGGCGCAGGGGGAAGCAAAGTAAACACATACTGTGGTTTTACAGAACAGACACACTTTGGGTATTTGGTAGAAATAAGTCACAGTGGAGCTGCTCTGAGGAAACGGGAAGAGCGATAATAAAAATGATGTCGAGGTGCCATTTTGAATCTAAGCTGCATCGACAGGGAAACACAATAATTCTATATTTGTTTAAGAAATTAAGCCGCAGCGTTTGTGTGTCAATGTCAGTGACTGATTTCTATAATTTGCTGTATTAGTCATGTCTGTCAAGTTGTTCATGGTAGATAGTGAAAAGTCTCTATAACACAAAGTGCTGAACATTTGCCTCTCGTACACCCAGCGCCGCGCCGGCTCCCATTTAGAGCCACTGGTGGTCCATGATGTTGCTCAAGGGCTTTCTGATATCAAACTGACAACCCGATCCACTGCTGCCCTACAAAATGGATCTGTGTATTTGGTTGTAATTGTGTTCTCTTTATATTTATTGTTATACATAATAATGATTATGGTTAAACTGTAAGATAAAGTTGTGTTTACTTACTTTGCACTCAGGTGGTGAGAACATGTGACCAGCAGCCTCATACAGTGAACTGCGATCACCCCCATGAACAGGAGGCTGATTGGTCCGAGCTGGAGAGAGGACGACAGAGAGAAAGATTATTGATTGGTTTACATATTTAAATATATAATAATATATTTTAGAATATTGAATTGATTATGTTTTCACGTTTATAGAGTTTTACAAACCACACTATTAATTGATTATTTCTAGATAAATCGATGACATTCAATATCTTACCTTCGTCTCAAATTCTTTAATTACAAGGGAATTCATTCATTGTTGGACTTTATGTTCAATTTGACTTTGCATGAAAATGAATCCTCCTTTGTTCCAGAACAACACAGACGGTAGAAGCTTCACTTCACAGTTTTACTCGTTTCATGTCAGAACGATGTGAGAATATTTTGTATCTCGTCAGCCCGGCTCTTTTACTTTGGTGCAACATGTAAAGGATTTGACACAATAACCACAGCTCCCAACACGATTCTGTGAAGACCAGTGACGTCTCTGAACTATGATGATCCTGCTGCATGAGAGATGACAGTGAAGATAAAATGAAGTAGGTAAAAACTAGCCCTCATAACTAAGAGTCTCATTTGACTTGACATCTCTGTTGACTCATATTCACTCGTGACCTAATGTCTCTTGAGGTTTCTCCCTCAGGAGTTAGTTCCTCAAACACCAGAGCTGACAAACTGCTCACTGTACAGAGTCCACACGCTGGACCAAGTCTGCATTAGGTCACACGTATCTGACAGGAGTGATGTCCGGACCTGCCGTGTGACCTGCTGTGATAAGATGATAAACTCTCTGTGAACTTACCACCAGACCTGCATTCTTCACAGCCAGAGGCAGACCCAGCAGGCCCGTCCCAATGTTCCCCTTCAGCAGGTGAATAAGAGTCTGACAGAACCTGGAGGAGGAGGAACACACACTTACACTCACATTACAACCAGATGGACCACGTTTCTATGACCTTTTCACTGTTTGATACACATTACACACAGCAAGGGTATTTTTTGGTGTCTTGTAAACCAATGAACTGCAATTTCATGATATCATCTGGAAATATCAACTGAAGCAATATTAACACGTTTGGTGAAAATCATTTTTGGAGTTATTCTGTACACAAACACACACAGACACACATTCCTAACCTGCGCCCACGCAGGGTAAAAATAAAAATACACTTACGAAGTTCCTGTCTGTCCTCCGATCCTCTCGTAGTGGCGTTGGGGTCTGGTTGGTCCAGGAGGTGAGGGACACAGAGCGTCCATTTCTGATGGATTCTGGTCAGAAAACAAAGGCCCTATGACAAAGAGAAGAAAAGACAAGATGCCACAAATTACACATCATACAGAGACATCACAAAGACGACAGATCATCATGAAATATCTGCATTTAACAGGATTGTTGTGATTGCTACAGACATGGAAAACATTACAATTCCATTTCACAATTTGTCACTTTCAATATATAATATAACTTTACAGTGTAGATGATTTCCTCTCTTTGTTTACACCCTATGAATTACTATTTATTTCCCCAGAGGAGAAATCCAGCAGTGAAACCTAATTACACACAGCACGTGACAGCAAATGTCCCCTGGTCAGTGAGAGGCTGCTGTACTCTTCAGTCATTCTTCAGGTCCACTGAACACACACACTGCTGCACTTACCTCATCGCCTTCTCACAGAAACGTGAAGAAGAGCGCTGCACTGAGTTCTGAGTCTGATATCAGCTGTGCACCCGGCTCGCAGCACATCTCGTGACTTTTCCATTTGCAGCAACTTCATTGGGTGGTGACATTCCAACAGGAGCTCTAATGTAAAAGCAGCTGACTGTAATCACCACATGACGAGAATGTTTGTTTGGCCGTTTGTTCAGATGGAAGAACAAAGTCTCCGACTGGATCCTGACTCTTATTTACTTAGTACAAGCACAAAGGAGCCGTGGGGGAATATTTTGAGTGTAAGAGAGATGAAAAGTGAAGTCTCTTCACAGCGTGAAAACTAAAGCTGAAGGGAAACCGAGAACATCTTTAAAACCCACTGCCCCATAATCCAAACCCACTCCTCCCACACGGCCTTGATGCTCGCCGACTCTACACACGTTTACTGGTTACGTTTTTTAAGAGATAAAGTCAAAATGAAATTATACTGCATGTTTTCTGTCTACAGAGACACAGCTGCTCTGCAAATCACTGTGTGTCATGTGTTTCTGCAAAAACATAATTAAACGTGACGTCAGTTGGACTTTGAGGTTTAAAAGAGCAATAAGGGTAAAATCGTCCATTCAGCGTTTTCCATAATACACACGATAAAAAAACCCAACAACAGTATTTCTGTGTGCCATAAAAATAAAGTCTACATGTTCTTGTAAAGACAAAATAAGTGGTAGGAAAACACTGCCACAGCTGGTGTGAACTCCTGTCAAACAAGACACCAGACACTCCATCAGAGGGATTTTGTAAATGAAATGAAAGCTGCTTTGGTGATTCAGCGTCTACCTGCCAGCAGGGATTACATATAATCCCAGCGTGTCCACAGACCTACGTTCTATCAACACTATCTTCACCACTAAGCACTCGTTCAGTTTTTAACCAATAAAAAAAAATAGTTGGTTTTGATACCTTCCCCTCGGGTGTCTACGTCGCTGGAGGCCATCATTTCGGTGGTTTTACGGACGACTGAGCGGCCGTCTCTGTCCCGGCCTCGCAGATCCTAATGCTGACGGATCAGGGAGTCCAGCATCGACGCCTCCTGACAACAGAAGACACAAAGTAAGTTGGTGTCAGATTCCGCAGCAGCAGGAAAACATTATGACGACGTTCACGATGAAACTACAGCAACGGACTGTGAGCTTTAACTCACATGGTGTCCCTTTCACTTCGTCAGCTTGGATTAACACCAGTAAACTGATCATTCATTGTGATGGGACGAGGCTGTAAATGTCTTAAATTCCCTTCAGGAACAATAAAGCAGTGATCTATCTATCTGTAAAACCCCAACATGGGCAAACAAATTAAGTATCTTAATCACAGTGTGAACAATATCAGGCTAATACAACAAATCTAATGCAAGTCAGCTTTAATATTGTGTTTTCTACACAATAGATTTAAAAGTACAGTAACAATAAGACACATTTTAACACGTTTATGTCTTCAAATCAACAAGTCATTAGAAATTCCTCATTCCAGTGTTAAATTAAACTGATGTATTAACACCTGAATAAGAAATATTTTACTTCACTGCCACAGAACTGTCTGTCAAAGTGAAAACTTCATTCTGTGAATACGAGACGAACTTTACTGGTAAAGGTGCAACAGGTTTGTTCATCAGCAGCCAAACTGCTTCTGGTTTTCACTTCTCAGATGGAATCATGTGCCGTTGTTAACTCACTCATATGTTGTGATAATTACTTTTTCAAGAAGGAGATTAGACTTAGAAACACTTGTTTTTAAAGCCAAATTTTTAACTGGTTTTAACAGACGTTTGTTCTTAATATGTTCATTATGTTATTTTTCTTACCTTTGTTTTGTCTTATTTTGGTTTAACATTATTGTAATTATCCTTATTATCATTATATTGTTTCAAACGGTATTGTTCTGGCAGTCCTGACACGGACCATCATGTTGTCCACTAGCTGTGTCACACAGAAGCATTTAGGATGCGAAATTGTTCGTGTTTACCAGAATCCTTTACTTCACGTCCAGACAGCACACTTCCTTAATCTCCATGACACCACCTGTCAATGTGTATCGACTTCAGTGAGAACTCAGACTTCTAAACAAATAAAGGCTGCCTGCAAAACGAATCAATGGCCTTTAGAGCTGCCTGTGGAATCAATCGAGTATTCATCCTCTCACATAGACACAGTCAACTATTGATTCTTTACACGGGGAAATTAGATCAGAACAACTTGTCAAAACTATTTTTATAAGAAAAATTCAGCCCTGGACCAAATAAAGCTTCTGCAAAACAAATACTGGGACGGAAAGCTGCGTCAGAATCTCTCTTTCAAGTACGTATCCTGTTTCTATTTCATATTGGCACAGTGAACCATTGATTCTTTTACTTTACACAGTCAGACTTGATATTTTAGAGAGAAACTGTCGAAGTAAAGTGAAACTCGAGTCCTCCAGACAGTTCCTCTTCAGGATAAGACGTTGACCAGACAACCAGGCTGATTTCTACAGTGCAACGGAGTTCAGGACAAAGTGTCTGAATTATGAGCCGTTCAGATCTTATCTCATTGGGCTGTGACATGAGGGAAGGACACTAATCAACACGAGCAGGGTGTGGAATCTATCTCACCAGCGACTTAAAACTGAAACAGTAACTACTAACAAGCTAATGTTTGAATAACATGATTATTATTTGTAATCAAACACAAGATATATTTCACAGGTTCTTCACAACGTGGCTCTCGAGGGAATGTAAATTATGTTTTTTAATGTGGGAACATTTTAATTATATTAAATAAACTATTATAATAAGGTTTTCAATATGTGGCACCTAAGTTCTTTTCAATACCAGCTAATCTGAAAAATATTGTGATGAAATGATGATTCTTTTTGTGTATCATTTCTAAAATAAGTGCGATTTCTCAGAGCCCACAGAGACAATGCTGGTTTTTGTCCTGATGAAAAAGTCCCGAAACCACCGAAGGCGTTTTCTTGTTTTTCTCATTTTCTCTATCCTGTAACAAAAGAAACTTGTGGATATGCAAATTGAGACTTTGCTGTTTAAAAAAGGTCAGAGTGTCAATATTTAAAACTGATACTGGAAGCTGCGTCCGTGACACGAACACAAACACACAACACATCCTGGTTTAACAAGGGTGCTGCCCGAACTCAACACTTTTCATGTGTTACTTCCACCAGAGAGGTTTTTTTAGTTTTTACTCGTTTTGTTGGTTTGTGTGAAAAACAACTTTTTGTACAACTCTCTCTGACGTGAGAGCAATGCATGATGGTATATATCGCTCGGTTACGACCAATGTTCAATAAACTACTGTGCACGATGCATTGCACCAAATTTAGTGAATAACATTAGAGTAGTTTTTGCATAACACTGATGACTGACAAAGAAACTCAGACCATTCAATCTCCTGCCTGGTGGAGGAATAAGGAGCAAAAAACTATATGTATACTGTATATACCATATTTAATTAACCATAAATTAAGTTATGTTCATTCTCACATATAAAACTGATGGAAAAATAAGGTATCCTACAAAATAAATCTCATCATACAGAATTACCATTTTGTTTATGTTGTTAGGAATTTAATTTATATTGGTTTTCTTATCTTATCTATGTTTAAAAATAATGACCTCACCTCTAACATACCTGTACTATAGGAACCAGACAGTAGTGTAGTACTCTCCTTAGTACTACTGCAGTTCTTTAGATGTATTTCATGTATAAAGACACAGACACACGCACGGAGGACCCCCTCGCTTGAACCCGTCTTCAGTCCGGGAGGTGACGGGGCAGACTGATGGGATCAGGCCAGGAAACTGCCCCATCACACGGGCGTATGATTAATTGCGCCGTGCTAAGAGAGCAGATAAACGGGGCTTTTAACCCGGGACCGAGGTTCGATTCCGGGAAGCAGCCAGGACGGGATTAGCGCTGAAGCAAACATCGGCTGCTCGCTACCTGGAACCTGTTTGTTCACTGTTAGCTTAGCTTAGCATAGCCGAGGTGGACAGAAGCCCGCTGCTAGCTAACGTTAGCCTCCCGCGCTATGTCCGTGTCCCCGGGGTGAACACGCAGCACACCCGGGTAAACCACCTACCTCTCAGCGGCCTCGTCGTCTCTCCCGGGTCGGATTCACTGGAGGCTGTCACCGCAGACCAGTGATTTTCATAAACATGTCCGCTGATTGAGCTCAGCTTAGCGGAGGAGGAGGAGGAGGAGGAGAAGGAGGAGAAGGAGGAGAAGGAGGAGGCGACACTGGAGCGGGACTCTGCTGCTCGGCGTCACGTGACCCGGACGTGCTGTTGCCACGGAGACGCCGTTATCCTCTTGTGTATTTAACACTTTACGTTATATTCAGGCCCAAAAGCTGGCACATTCAATAGTTATACTACTACTAATAATCATAATGATCATGTAAGGTTGAAGGTTAGGTTCATTCGTACGTTCATGTGAATATACTCACAAATGCTGTTTGTTTTATATGTTTTATTCTTTTATTCTCTTGATTTTAGATTTGTTTGCTTGTGTGGTTTTCTTTCTATATATTCTGTATCATAGTTAGAGGGAGCCTGTGACGTAATCATCTCATGGCCAGGGACTGCTTGATGTGCACATGACTAATAAAGTCTTACATGTTGACAGTTATTTACATATTTGAATAAATATATAAAAATAAACTATTTGCATGTGGTGTCTTAATTTGCAGATCGTTGAGCTCGCTCAGCCACTTTACTTTTATTTTGAAAACCATGCAGCAGAATGGAGGCGCTTGTTTTGCGCACCGGTGCAGCCCAGCGATGTGGCTGCGGTGCTACACGGGTTCTCTGTGCGGGTTGTTCTTCTGTTAAATCTCACTTCCTGTTGTAGGATCAGTTTAAATCAACAAGTGAAAATAAACATACGTTCTTTTTTTAATTCAGCTGTAAAAATAAAGAAACATCCGGGAACTCGCCGGTGCTTCGCATCAAGTTAACGAACATACCTTCAGAATATAAGCGGAAGTTGAGTTTTTTCCTAAATCTTATTCAGAAATTAGACAGTTTTACTCGTTAAATCCTTCCCATGTCAATAAAGGCTTTAATACAACGTTTATACTTCACTCCAATGCAACATAAACACATGTTTCTGTTGACACACTGATCCTTTTACTTCTGCACCGGAAGTGCTGCCGCTCAGCTGACAGTGAGCTTGATGCTAACCAGGAAGTGACCATTCCTTCAGGGTTCCTCAGGTTCTGCAGAAGCTGAGAATCAGTCCGAGGTGAAAGTTCACATCTGATCGACAGGAGGTCTCAACGCAAGACTTCAGACATGACGGTGAGTTCTTCAAACAGCTTCACTCGAACCGTGATGAAAGTTAGCTTGAACTAAAACAGCGTGTCCCGTCCGGGATGCTAGGTAGCATGGATGCTAACTGTGCTCCTGGCCACAGCTGGACCTTTAATAAGTTATCAGAGTTATTATCGATTCTACGTTTAAATCTCATTTCATAAGAAGTTAAGTGTTTAGTTCTGACGTCACACTCATGTTGTTACTGGTGTTTGACGTGCTAATTGTTTCAGAGATGAATTATTAGTCTATAAACATGTTATATTATTGTTATAACGATTCATAGTTATACGATTAATACCTTCAGCACTATATCAACATCTATGTCAACTGAATATTACGTTTTTTAACTTTTAGCCAAACAAATCTAGACATTTGAAGATGTCCCCTTCACTCAAACAATTATACTGACTGAGTTGTGTCATTGTTTGATTGTTTGTGATCTAATCTGATCTCAGAATGTGATCCCCACGTATTGATCGTCTGTATAACTGAGGTGTTGGTGCCATGAATGTAGTGACACGTGACACATGAGGTGAGGAACACTCTGTGAGATGTCAGCTGATGATTCCACGTGTCTCCGACAGAAGCACGAGTTCGAGGTGGCGATGACGTGTGAGGGTTGTTCAGGAGCCGTCACCAGAATCCTCAACAAACTGGGAGGTGAGACCAAGATGTGTCGTCTTCTTCTTCTTCTTCTTCTTCTTCTTCTTCTTTAATCTGGGGGGGGGGCATGGAAGCTCCACACACAAAGGCCCTGACAGTGCAAACTACCACAGTTCCCTTCGATCTGAACTCCACAACTTTGTTTGTCTTGTTTCTTGTGAAAAGCACAGAGATCAATATAAAGTCGTCTACAGTTCTATCACTCAAATATGTGGTAGAGGAAAAAAACATCAGAAATAGACTCATATATATAATCTGCCAACACGTAAAACTAAGTTTTAGATTTAGTTTAGTTTATTATCTCAGTGTTGCCTTTGCTAAATAAAATGAAACGTCCATATAAGTGATATCTTCCCTCTGACGTGTCACAGAGAACTCAAAGTGAAAGTGCAGTTTCTTGTTTTCAGAAGCACCTCATGACTTCTTGGCTCTGAACGATCCTCATGTCACCTGAAGCAGTGATAATTCTTTTATTTTAATTGGCTCAGTCCTGAAAACATCAGGTGCCTGAGTGACACTTTGTTTTTCCAGCTCGTACCAGTCCGACAGTCTGTGGTGTGACACACTTGTTTTGATAAAACACACCTTAGTTAAACATCTTCCTTCAGAGTTCATCAGTCCACAGAGTTCAATTAGCAAAGAGATTTTAGAATGAAAGTGTCTTACAGTGAATCTTCTCCTCTGTACAGTTCAATGCTGTACATGTGAGGTTTCCACCGTGCTGCTGTCGCCTCAGGGAACTAAACAAAGTGCCTCTTTGTCTTCTCTGCTCACAGATGTGAAGTTCGAGATCGACCTGCCAAAGAAGCTGGTTTGGATCGAGTCCGACAAAGACGTGGACTTTCTCACGGACACACTGAAGAAATGTGGGAAGGAGGTCAAGTACAACGGCACGAAATGAAGGAGTCTGCTGCTGCTCATAGGTGAAAGTCAATCATTGTGACTTTTAATCAATGTGTTTTCCTGCAGAAACAGCTTTGTCTGAATTAGATGGAACCAAAACTGACCTAATTGATCTCTCTTCAGGAAATCATTGCTGCAAACATTTATAAACTGGAAGGAAGAGTCTGGACCCCCCCCCCTTCTTCTCCTCCTGCAACTCATACGCACAAGAATCCCCCCCCCCCCGATGCAGATCATCTTTCAGATTTACAAGACGAGAACAACAACAAACACACAAACGATGATCTTAGTACTTGTTGTTTGCAGCAGTGTATTTGATATGTTTGTGTTCATGTTGTTTGTCCTCCGACACGGTCGCCTGGTCATCAAATGAATTTACACATTTTCACAGAAGTCATTTTTGTATAAGTTGCTCTTTTATCTAAAAAATAACAGGACTCCATATATGTTCTTAAATAATTGTAAATTTCAGTTGTCAAATGAAAAGATCAACCCACAAACCGATATGTGAAGCATTAAGTTTCTAATTTTCATGTTCATTATGAACATGATGTTTGTAACTGTCCTGACGTTAAAACAGAAAAACAGATTCTATCCAACTTCCTTTGAACCATATGAAGAACATTCCCTGGATGATAAAACATTCTGCAAACTACTGACAGTATTTGTTCTCTCAGTATTATTGAATTTGTTGTGGAATCAACACTAACATATGGTGAATATAGGTGTTGGTTTTGATGAGATTTGCTAACACACACTAACGTATGAAATTCACTCTTTTGTTCCTTTAGGAAAACAATCACCATCTTCTGGGTTTTATTACAATCATCTGGAAAATTAAATAAAATCAACTCTGTCTCAGTTTGTCAGTTTCCTGTTTCATTTCTTTGTCTTGACAACTTTACCTGGAGGAGATGTGATGATAATAAAATGAGAAATAATTCTGCTGCTTTTACAACCCATATAATAAACAGTGTCTGTGCATAAAAATCAAGCTGATGCCAAAACCAATTCATTTCCCTGCAGCACCACAGACATACTTCTCTATAGATGAATAAAACAAACGCTGTTACTCTTCTATCCCTGATGAATCTGTTGTTACCACTGTCCTGTCGGTTATTCAGGTTGCATAATAAATAACACAATAATACTTCAACCACCAGGTGGCGCTATGTGCTCAGGCTGTTCCCACTTTTCTGAGGTTGTCTACAGAAGCACCTGACTCCTCTCAGCTGCAGTTTAATAACAGAAGTAAAAAGTGAAGAGGTTTCTTTTATTCAGTGATGAATATTTCTTGCTGTAGTTTTATTTTAATTGTATCTTCTGCCTCTTTTCAAATCAAATCAAATCAAATTTTATTTGTATAGCCCATATTCACAAATCACAGTTTGTCTCATAGGGCTTTAACATGGTGTGACATCCTCTGCCCTTAACCCTCAACAAGAGTCAGGAAAAACTACAAAAAAAACCTTTTAACAGGGTAAAAAGAAGGTAGAAACCTCAGAGAGAGCCACATGTGAGGGATCCCTCTCCCAGGACGGACAGAAGTGTAATAGTGCATTTCCTTATTTCACCAAGTTTATATTCGTGATTTTCAAGTTGTGACTCCAGAATATTCTGGATCAGTTGGAAACTGTTAAACGAGACGACGGCTGCATTTCACTGAGTTTATTTCAACACACGTTCAAAGTGCAGACACAGACCACAGAGGAGCAGGACGAAGATACGTTAAAAAAGTTAAATTACAGTTTCCTGATAATCCTGAGGAAATTTACATAATAAATACACACAAAGAAATATACTGTAAAGTGTAATAATATG
Source organism: Verasper variegatus (assembly GCA_026259375.1). NCBI lineage: Eukaryota > Metazoa > Chordata > Actinopteri > Pleuronectiformes > Pleuronectidae > Verasper > Verasper variegatus. The sequence continues at coordinate 1,703,611 of CM048043.1, read as the reverse complement.
AATAAACATCTTCTGAACATCATCTGTCTGGAATCCTCAGGCCGCCATCACAGTCATGTCCACCGGCCCTCCTCTCATCGCCGGCTCAACGCGGCCTCTGTCGCCGTGGACGAGCCCCAGCAGCACCGTCACCAGCGAGGCGTAGAAGATGGTGGCGCAGCAGATGTAGAAGGTCCAGCCCAGGTGCTGCAGCAGCTCAGGATCCTGCTGCTCGACCGACACCAGGAAGGAGACGAGAGCGGCGGCACAGAGCGCGACTACGAGAGGGAGGACGTGGATTTAACACAGAGTCCTACTGATGTTTCATGTTTTATAAAACATGTTGCTTTTGTAACGGCAAGTTAAACCACTAACTAGCTGGTTGGTTGTTTTGTCAGTGATTTAAATATATGGACATTAAAAAGATGGACGACATGACAGCTACCAAAAGTGAAGCCAAAGCGTCTTGATCGCCCCCTGCTGGCTGGCTGCAGTATAATTCATAAACCCTGCCTCATTTCTGTTGCAGAGTTTTTATATTCAAGGTAGTTTGAGTTGTAGATGCTGGACTAAAAACATCTACATCACCTGAACAGACGCATGATTAAAGCAGACGAACGGTGATTGCAAATAATCTCATTCACTGACCTGCTCTTGATCTACGACTCTGTGTTAATCTGTATGTGCAGGAACAAGCGAGGGATTGTGTTTGTGGGGCTCTGATGCTGAAGGTTGAATAACTGTTCTCTGAATTAAGGACGTGTTCAGTGACCTGTGAGTGTGTGTGTCTGCTTTCAGATTGTGCAGCTTTAGTCAGTGGTGTGTTTTACTGGAGGTGATGTTGAGGAGCAGAGCGGCGATGGCCTTCCTCCCTCTGCTCAGAGCGGGTCGGACAGCGAGCAGAGCGGTGAGAGACAGCAGACTGGACGCAGACAGGAACATCCAGGACAAACTGTAGCTTCCTGCAACAAGAACATGCAAAATGTTGGATTAACCTGCTGGACACAGACTCTGGTTCCAGAAAGTGAAGCCAATGCTGAGGGGCCTGACATCTGTCTCCTGGGGAATGACCAGCAGAGGGCGACTCCTGTGGTTGTTAAAGTGACGTTACTTCTCATTTGATTTAAATAACGTCATTAAACATCAACGAGTTTATGTCTCAATCTCTAGTTTCAAGTCTTCTTCAATAAAGCTGATGTTCATTTAGTAAATTATGAACATTTAGAGTTAAATAGACCATAAAGCACCGTGGTTACCATGTGATTGTACCTTCCAATGGGTGCAGGTGGCAGGTGTAAGTGGGCGGGTTGTGTCCGTGAGCTCTCAGTTAGGCTCCACCCCCTGCTCCTCCAAATAATGGTTACTTCTGGTTTCCAAAAACCAAGATGGCGCTGAACAAAAAGTCAAACTGGAGGCTTCAAATCATTTCACAATGTCCAGAGGAACCGACTTCAGTGCAGGTCTGAAAGCAGCTAACGACAAACTGATCTCAGGTCTGCATGGATTCAAGTCTCTGGTAGATCGAGGAACCAGTAAAACTCCAGAAGTGCTTGTTTGAAAGCAGCTTAATAGTAAAATAAGAAGAATCATCTGAAACAAATTCATTTCGTGAACAAACGATGGCGTCACACGGAGCTTACCCAGCCAGGCTGGAAACGTGGTGCAGCTGGAGAAACCCTGGTAGGTGCTGCAGAGGGCAAACAGTCCCTCGCTGGCCCCCGCCGCCGTCTCAAACAGCCACTGAGGCGAACAGAGGCTCATTGTGTACAGCACAAACTCCACAGATAACAGGGTCGTCAGCACAGTCACTGGATTCTTCATAGTACCCCCCCGCACACACACAAACACTGTCCGTCCGACGCTTCGTGCGACGCTGTGTGGATCCCCTCGGCCCAGAAGCAGCTGCACTCGTCTGGAGCTGGAGCGGTTCTGTGCTCGTTCATCTTGTCCTTGACTACCAACGGGCAGCGTGTGACCAGGTCGGGACTGATTTGTGTGTGAATACGTTTCCGTTGACAAACACCAGCTTCGCCGCTGATTCGATTAGTTTAATAAAGTGAAGCAAATACAACCTGTTTGCTTTTATGGTGACGCTCTTGTTGAGCAGCAGGTTGCTATGTTGTTAGTATCACACATTATGAAGCTCATGTCCTCACAGCAGGCCTGAACTTTCCATCGATCAAAAACAAAGCAAGGAAAATATACCTAAATTTACAATAAGTATATGTCTGACGCCTCCAGACTCTGGGAGCTTGTTTGGTCTTATGTTGTTTGTCCTGGTACTGGACTCACTGTGTTTGTGCACAAGCCCAAAACTAATGGACCCAAAATAAAAACAATGCTGTTCTTTATCCCGTCTCATCACAGTCACGACCTCCGAGACGCTTTACAACCAACAAGTCCCAATGAGGATGACTGATGCCAAGTCATCCAAGTTACAGATGAACAGACATGGTAGAAGAATCAGGTTTCCTGCCTCCTCTCTCTGTGTAGTATCAAAAGTGTGTAGTAGTGTGTAGTAGTGTGTAGTGTGTAGTAGTGTGTAGTGTAGTAGTGTGTAGTAGTGTGTAGTGTAGTAGGATCTTTAGTGAGCTTCATCCACAAGTCTGATCCAAGTACAAATAAAGTTGTAGATCGTTTTTTGAGTAGTTCCAGGAGGAAAATCTTTTTTAAGAAACTGCTCCAACTTTGTGGATATTTTACAGTATAATACTTTATGTGCACATGAATCATCATAAACCTTTAATCCGATTTCTTTTCCTCCACAACAGGAAGCTGCCAGGTTCACTGAGTTCACCCCACGTTTCCCTTGATGGGACTTTTGGGCTCAGTTCAACATGAGTTTCGACCCAGAACAGGACGACAAAGCTGCAGTAACCGGAGAGGAAGTCCACAGCGGAGACTCCCAGAGAGACGTGAAGCCGCAGGGTCGGCCGACTGTTTGCTCTCGTCAGTCAAACTGCACATTTCACCGTTTGGCTGTGGCCTCCCTGGTGACAGGTGTGTTTGTTTTGGCCGACTGGACAGAATGTGACAGCCATGACTCCACCCCACTTCCCCCTAAGCCATGGCAGACACACACACACACACACACAGGCTACTTGGAAGTGGTCGGCTGAGGACATATATCAGTAGATGAGAGGAACTGGAGAAATTGAACATCTGAAGAGAGTCCTGATGACACAGCCACAGTGATGTCACACCGGCAGACACGCCCCTTTGCGAGGTTCAGATATTTCCGGCCTGTGTTTTCATAGACTTTAAATAAAGATGGACGACGCATCTCCAGCTCCTCCCACTTTTCCCTTTTGCACATTTGGAGTCGGTGCAGTCGAGACCTGTCAATCATGACGTTCCACTCATTAAAATCAAACTGATCAGAAACATGAACCCTCGAACAAACACAAGTGTGAAATGAATTTATTTGATATCCGCTAACATGGAGAATTATTACCTGCACTGCAGCCAGCCACCAGGGGGCGAATCGAGACACTTTGGCTTCATTTTTGGGAATTACCCTACCGTTCATCTTTATTTATAGTCTATGGACGTGACACATAATTAAAAATATATGACAGGATCATTGCACATGCAACATTTGTCCTGAAGCTGAGCACCATAACAAAGACCTCTTAAAAAATCTAGATCATAGGGTTTTATTTAAATACTGCATCTGGATTAATGCAGTGAATAATTTAGTTTATTGTCTCTATTAACGCAGAATAAATTCAGACACAGAACCCAGTTGTGCAGAGACTTGACTCCACTGCTCCACCTCCTCCTCCTCCTCCTTCCTCCTCCTGCTCTGCAGTAGCAGACGTCGTCGAGACATGTCCAAGAAAACCCACAACACAAAGACACGAGCTGCTTGTTGCTGCCAGCTGGACGGTTTTGTTTTGGCGTGAGACGATTCCAGGTTTTGATTCTCGTTCCAAAACTGAAAGAGTGAACAAATGTGGATGAGATAGTTCAGGCCGAGAGCGTGAGAACACGGATCAGATTGGAATGTGATTTATCAACAGGACCTGATGCTTATTCATCACCTGCAAAGAGATTCATGCAACGTACAGACGTAAATACACAGGGACACAGGGACACAGGGACACAGGGAGGAGACAGATCCACAGGACGAGGAACAACAGAAACAGAAGAATCACATGTATGTGAATATAAACATGTGTAAATCTACTGTTTGTGGTTTTTAGGTAGATAGATAGATAGATAGATACTTTATTCAGAAATCCAGTAGCTCACACAAAAACACACAAATAAGACAAAGAGACACAATCTGATTGATAAAATATATAAAACCTAAATTCCATTTCTGGACTCACATATTCCAACATGTGGCAGCAGCTCTGAAGGGATCAGGAGTGTCGAGGAGCCTGTGATCTTCTGCTTGTACATGTTTGAACCTGTGAGGGACTTTGTGTATCTGCTGAGGTTTAGACTGGGTGTTTGCAAAAGAGATGAAAAACTCCTCATGAGCAGATATTTGAATTTAAACTCACAGACTTAATTCCTAACTCATCCAGAAAGATTGTGATATGAAGGTTGAAGAAGTACTGAATGCATCATAAGAACGACAGTTTCACCACCGAGCTCAACCAGATGGACAGAAAAACACACTAATAAAAACACATTAATAAAACATAATAATCTCTATGAAAATACTGAAATATTATTTTTCCTTTCCTCTGGTGCAACGACCGCCACATGTGGGATAGTTCACATTAAAAATCAGCTCTGCAAGTTCCCTTAAAGATAAATGTTTACTCAACCGCCCCCTCGCAGCTAATGATGCCGACAAGAGGCTCATTCAGGAAATATCTGTGTTCATCTGGGTCCTTCTCTCCAGCAGGTGCTCAACTTTAAATCACCTCCAATCCTGTTCATATTTCTCTAATTCAGCCACTGTCAGTGAACATCTCAGCGTCTGGTGAAGATTAATATCTGTTTCTCTGTGTGAATGATGTGTGTCTGTGTTCTACTAACTTACTTCTAACTCTCAGGAAGCATCAGGAATTCAATTTGTTCAGATGAGACGAAGCAGAAAATAAATCCATCCACCCTTCAGCATAAAGAAGAGTTTTGTGTTTCATCCGCTGAAATCACTTTAACTTTTTACGGCACCGCCTTGAGTCCCAGCCTCTGTGTGTGTGTGTGTGTGTGTGTGTGTGTGTGTGTGTGTGTGTGTGTGTGTGTGTGTGTGTGTGTGTGACTCCAGAACACTGTGTCCGAGCTGCAGTTTCTGGTTTACACGTCACCAAACAGTTTGCAGCTGCTGGGTCCAGGTTTCATCATGATAAAAATCTTCTATATTTTCTCTTTTTTAAACCTAAGAGCTTTATTCTATCAAACTGACATGTTCCAGATGTTTTGTGCATCATTTTAAAAAGGCCTCACAAGCTGTGATTATTATTAACGCTTTAAAAATAACATTAATAGTGATTGTAATAGTTCCAGATTGTGGAAGATGTTCCTCCACCAACACGTTTCCTACCCGCTGCTCATGAGAGGACTTTCACATCTTGACTGTTTTTAAACACGTTGAAGAGCACGGACATAAAAACAGATTTAACAGATTTCTAAACATGGAGACAGACTTTTTTTAGGTTTTTTTAGGACAAGTTCCCGAAGAACAAATTGGGTCCCGTGGGATTCCAGGCACTTACAGACACAAGATACAAGACAGAAACCATTTCCTAAATCTACCGATCCACACACTTTGATTTGTCTCCACCTGTGATTTCAAATATAACGTCCATGAACTCATCATCATGTTTCATCACCTGCACAGATTTTCAGCGTCTTCACATGTCCTCGTTTTTTTATTAAAATGTTCTTCTCCTGTGACGCTCGGACCCGTTCTGTGGGCGACAGCGAGTTCTGCGGTCAGGCCCTGAGCTCGTGTCGGTGTAATTACAGACTCTGACCCTCCATCAGACTTTCCTCAAATACACAAGCAGCTCGCTCTGTCACGATCTGGGCGTTCAACGGACTCCAGAGGGAAACGGCTCAGTTGGATTTAAGAGCTGCTTCACTTCACTGCAAACTGATTTCTCACAACTGTATAAATACATTTTACTGTGTCCACATTCTGTTCATTCTCTTAAATGTTAATATGCTGCAAAGAAATCTCACAAATGATGACGAATATATAGGAAACTTTTTTTTTCATTAGCCTTGTTAGCTTGTCCAACTTTTATGTTCTATAGTTGGTTACGTGACCCACTTGAAGGTCACAGTGGTACGTCGAGAACTTTTATATAAACATGTACAGACACTAACTTCTGTTCAGAAACTTATTCATCTCATAATATACTTTTTATAGATCGTACGACGTTCGACTTTATTTAGCTTCAGTTTCAAGTTTTCTGTGTTTAATTGATTTAATTATTGTTTTGTATGGACGACCCACGAGAGGCGCTGTGCAGCAGACATGTCATTTACACCTTCAAGTATGTTCGCATGAAAAAGAGCCGTAATTGATGCTTGGTGCGAATTCGTACCCTCGGCTTCTGCTGGAGGATGAAGAGGAGGAGGAACAGGAGGAGGAGGAGGTGAAGAGCTCAAGGGAAATTATCCATCACAGAGAAAAGTCTCCCTGTGCAGAAGTGAGTGTCTTTGAAGAGGAAAAAGTGGTTAAAGAAAAATCTTTGTTCAGAGTCCTCGCTGCCTTCGTCTTCCTCCTCGTCTTCCTCCTCCCGCCGCTCGCTCATTAACAGGGTGAGACAAACACTGAGAGGCCGAAGTTCACTGGAGTCGCCTGAAGGTGGAAATTAAAACTGTTCAATATTTAAAAACTTAAATAAAGTACTACAATCTCAGGTGTGTGTGTCATATCAGAAATATTTTAATTGGATATGGACATACAAATGACTCAATAAATGAAAAGCAGATGTTTATGTGATTACAGCTGTGGCCAGTAAATGTTGAATCACACATTTCCAGTTCCACTGTACATTTGACAATCAGACATAAATTTACCAGATTGTTCGTGTTTTTTGGGGATAATAAACATTTCTTGAGTTGACTTGAATTTAATAAAGATACATGTTTTAGTGTAGATACTGAAACATATTCCTTTTTGCCTAATTTTATTAAAATCAACCCGTTCTCAAAACTCTACATTTTTCCGAGTCTTTGTGGCTTTCATGATATTTAACTACATTAAACCTGAGCTGTCTGTGCGTCGGTGGAGTCACTGGTTTTCTGTCATTTCTCAGAGCTGCAGATAAAACAGCAGCAATTAGAAAAATCCTAATTGCAGCTCTTCACCTCATCATCTGTGTTGGACGTGTTCAAACAAACACTGCCACGTTTACAGTGAGAGAGAGAGAGAGAGCGAGAGAGAGAGGGTGGGGGGGTGAGAAAGAGAGAGAAGGAGAGGGTGGGTGAGAAAGAGGAGTGGAGGGGTGAGGAAAAAGGGAGAAATGAATGAGAGACAGAAGAAAAGAGGGAGGCTGGGTGAAGGTGAAGATAAATGATGTAGGAGGGGAAAGGAGAGAGAGAGTCTCACGGTTTAATGACACCTCCTCCTCCCTTCTATACCCTCCCCCCTTTTCTCCTCCTCCTCCTCTCTTTCTGTCCTTCATCGGCTGGACTGTGGCTTCCAGGCAGAATGGAAAAACGCCACGTTGCATCGCCCCCCCCCCCCCCCCCCCCCCTCCTCCCTCCTTCCTCTCATCCAGCTGTTGTTCACATCAGCACTGTGGGAACAGACAGGACTAATCTCCCCGGCTCCTGACTGAGGAGACGCTGGGTCATGGATCCAGAGCTCGGCTGCTTCTGTCTGTCGGCAGGTGTTCTGAAGAGCGAGTCGAGGATCTGATGAAGTAAATGTTCCACAGGCTCAAGAGAACTGAATGTTTCAGACCCACAGGGGCCGAAGCGTCAGAGCTGCAATGTCCCCAGAGGATAAACACTCACCGTCAAGTTATTCAAGGTTTACAGCTGTGTAACCCACTCAGTCCACTGCAGATTCAGAGATTTGAGATCAGAAGTTTGAGACATGACACTGGATCCCTGCAGCCCTGTGACCTCTGACCTCTGACTTGGGGTCAAAACGCTGAACAGCAGACACACGTTCTTTCTTAAAATAGAAACAAATAAAACTTCTCAGCTACGAGTTACGTTCACACGCAGCTAATTCACAACGATGAGACATGACCGTGAAGGTTTCTGGAGTTTGTGTTTCACATCTGAACGTAGATGTGAACGTAGACCAATCAGACACTGAATCTGACCCGAGCCTGATGTTTTCACGATAACAAAAAATGAATTAGAAAGTCCTGCCAACGGGACAGAACCCAAATATCATTTCAAACTTTTGGTCCGACCGCGGCCCGATGGGCTCGGTATCCTCACTCTTCTTCAAACACTAACACCTGGTGTAGTGTGAACATCACGTGCATCACTTGTTTTCCTTCTTGGCGTTCGTCAAGGCCTTAAAAAGCAGATGCTGAGACTTTCTGATCTTCAGCTCCACAAACTGGGAATCCTGCAGCTTCCAGACGGTGAGTCAGTGGGAGCAGAGAGTTAACATGAGGCCCTGCCTACAGGAAGAGGGGGGGAGAGTGTAATGGGAGGGGGGTGGGAGGGAGGCGTCCCACTGGAAACGTCTTCTGTGTGAAGTGGTGAGGGAGTCAGATCGTCCAGCACTCAGCCGACTTCTCTCCTGGTGCCCCTGCTCCACAAAGACAAGGTAAGAGGTCTCACTCTGATCCGAATCTCCTGACTCTGGTTTATCCTTCCTCACGGGACTCTGGGTCATTTTTGACCTGGAGAAATAAAAGATCTGCAAGAACAAATTGAATCTTTTCCTTAGTTTGACTGTGAGATTCAGTTTTGGATGTGAGGGGGAACAATGAAGAGTTGTCAACAGCAGAATCTGGTTCTGTGATTATCCTGCTTCATGTTCGAGGGGAAACTTTTAGATCCAGAATTCTTCCGTTAACTTAAATTTCTTTGTCAGCTGCACTAAATCAAACTAAATATTTCTGCTCAAAGTTTTTCTGAACCAAATCTTTTCTCCTCAGAGTTGAATCAACATTAATTCACAAGTTTCAGCCTCAAACTTCATTCTCTTGATCACCTGCAGCAGATTATCCACAGGCAGCTGAGTCTGGGGCAATTTCTCCATTTTCCCACCGTGTTTACCTCCGTCTCTAAACTTTCCATTTAAACCAACACCCTCCACATCGACCCCTGGGTTTTAAACGCAGCTCCTGAGGCCTCGGATCTGAACGATCTCTGTTATTACTGCACAAACAGCTGCGAGGAAAACCACCGCCTGCAGGTAAACAGGCTCGTTGTGAGGACTCATTCTCTGTGGAGGTATTGTGTGCCACATCGGCAACAGGGGGAGACGGAGGAGGGGAGGGCGAGGGGTGGAGGTGGTGGTAGGGGGGGGGGGGGGGGGGGGGGTGGCTGGTTATTAAGGGTTGGCAGAGGAGGAGGGAGGCGTCGACACGAACAGTGATTATACATTTAAACAGATTTTCTTTATGCTGGATTATGTGTTTTATGGAATAATGAGGTCGATGCCTCTTTGTTTGGTGGAAATTCAGTGAGAAGAAAGTAACAGAAGAAAGAAAGACGAGAGGAAAGAGGTGGATTCCAACAAAGCCTGATAGAGTAATCAGAGCGTTTCGCCACCACAAATATCTCTCTCTCTCTCCCTCCCTCCCTCCCTTCATCCTCTCCCCAGACTCCCACTCTCTGATTACTCCCATGTAACGGAATGCGGGTTGCCATGGCGATCAGTTACCAGCTGTTCAAAGCCCCTCTGTGAAGAGTCTGCAAAGACAAACAGGCTGAAAGTCTTGCAGAGTTTCTGTGTTGTTATGGTTCCGTCTCGACGTCTCGAATGGGTCCAGCATCACGTGATCAGTCGGGCCCTCGCTAACGCTCTAATAGTTCAACATCTGCTGGAAAAACTCAAACCAGGAGATTGGAGGCTGTTAAAACAGAAGATTAAAGCCCACGCTTGTGGAAAGGACACGTGTAGTTATTTCCTATGAGAGGTGGTGGGAGTTAAATGTGTTTAGGTCGTTTCTAAACAAAACAGAAAATCAGCAATTAGACGCAAAGTGCTAAATTTGTAGTATGTGCACGAGAAGACTGCTTTCACGTGTATCTGCTGCAAAGGAACAGATCCTCCACCCAGATGTGAGGAGAAATCACACACCCACAAAGTTTGACTCGTCAGTGAAAACGGTTCTGACTCTTCTGACCTTTAGCATTTTCACAGATTCTGATATATTTTAAATAAGAGAAAAGGCGAAGATGCATAAATAAGGAAATTTAAACTCGCTCATTGGTCTTTGTTTGCTAAGTTAATATCTAATTTATGATAAAACACATGTCTGGATCTTTAACTTTATGAACCCTGATTTATTCAAATAGTTTGAGATATTATGGATTTTTTGAAAACCTGTTGAATCTTTATTCGTCTTTTCCTGAGATTTTCTTCTCACCTGTTGGAAACAGTTTGTGTTGGCAGCAGTGTGAGCGAGTTAAAGAGCCACAGCGTCACTGCACGTTTGATTGTTGAGGTGGCAGCTCTGAACCAAAAGGGAGGAGAAGGGATAATAAGGGAGGTGGAGGAGGGGGGGGGGGGGGTTGTGGTCTAGGAGCTGAGGATGCTGGGAAATATCAGGCCAGCTTGGCAAAGTCTAGAAAAAGTTTTAATCCACCGACAGGAAGGAAGGATCACGTTGTTCTTTGGGTTCGACGTGGAACAGACACACCTGCAGATTAGTGTCTGCAGAGAGAGAGAGAGAGAGAGAGAGAGAGAGAGCGAGACAGAAAGAGAGAGAGAGAGAAAGACAGGAAGGAAGGAAGAAGAAAGGAAGGAAGAGTTGACAAGAGATTCAAGAGCTTTTCTTGTTAACGGTCGACGACGGTGTAATAAAACTAAAGATAAACACAAAGTACAAACAAAGCCAGCAAAGATAAATCTTCATTTTCTGCAGCAGCTGACCTGCCTCGGGCTTTTATTTTGAAGAGACACTAATACTATAACACAAACCTCAAACCAAAGTTTAGAACTTGGAGAGTTTCATGTGACTCAGGTTCCATTGATCCTGAATATTCTCCTCCTCCTCCTTGCTCCTCTTGTTTGTGCTCTTTGTTTCTCGGGGGTCTCTGAGTGACAGGGGTGACTGGTGGTCTCTGAAAACCACTCTTTGTCCCGGGGTCTCCTCTCGGGAGGAAAACAGGATTTGTCAGGTGTCTTGTTGCCGATGGAGGATAAGGAGGAAGTGGCTGTGACTGAAGGGGGGGGCGGGGTTAGCAGGAGACACTGTCAGGCTCTGCACGGAGATTTAAAGAATAAAACTGGTGTTATTTGACGTATTTACCTGGAAAACCAAAGATTATTTTACCACAGGGATGTATTCATTTCTAAACTCTTGAACACAAGCTGAAAACATTTACATTTACATGTTGGAGACTAAATCTAACAGGTTCTCTCTCGGGTCATGACCCACCTCTAAACCAAATTTCGTTGAAATAAGTTCCTTAGTTTTTGCGTCATCCTGCTATCAAACAAACAAACAATAAACAAACAAACACTAATGAAAACATAATAAAGAAAACAAAAAGCATATGGCGTCGTGTAGTGATGAGGATACTACAGCTGGGTTTGTGTCATCTTCAAATATCTTGTTTTGTTCGACCAACAGTTTGAAACCAAAGGACGATAAAGAAATGCTTCAATCTGCAACCAGCTAATCTTTTGGCGTTGTGATGATAAAAAAAAATTAAAAAATCAATAAATCCATCGACTGATCGTTGCAGCTTTAATTTCCTAAACTTCAGTCTCCTTCCGGAGCTCAGAGCTCACAGAGGAAATCACTGTTCAGGAGCTTCTCGGAGTATTTGCCTCCTGTGCAGTGTTGTTTGTCCGTCCTGTTTGCTGGCAGACAGATGGCTGCAGGTTGTTTTTCCAGGCTTCCAAACCCGCCTGTTATGTCACCGAGGAGAAGCAGAAAGAATTCCTCTAAATCTGTTCCCCCGGCTGGAAAAAGACACAGACGCAGAGCGAGACAGAAAAAGACAGACATTTGAGAGAAAGTGAGGGCGGCGTCTGTCTGCGCAGAAAGTTCCAGTCCAGGTTGTTTTCCGCCGTAGCGAGTTTACACTTGCTTACCTTACTAACCTCCCAAATTAAATACATCTGAGGGGAAAAAGGCCCCTTTATGAGCCTGAAGTTTCCCTTTTAGCCGCTGCTGTTTGATTATGAGAGCAGCTTTCCAAATAAAACACCTTCTCCAGCTGTTACGTCAGTCCGAGCCTCTATGACCGAGCAGGAATATGTAACAGCGGACAAGCGATGAGAACACCCCGTCCCTCCAAATCAAATACTGACCCCGTGCTTCCTGGAGAGGACACCGGGGTTCAGACGCACTACTCAGACGTGTCAGAGGTTCTTTTTACAAAGTTTCCCGTCAGCAGAACCTCCCCCTGCTCAGCTTTTTCAGAAGGTACAGAGACGTTTCCTTGTGCGCTGGATTATTTGGACACGTCTGTATTTTTCCACGTCCAAGTCCTCTGATGACTCCTCGGACCTTCGTAAACAGTGGTCGCCATTGTAGAGGCGCTGCCTTCATTCTGTGTCATGCACTGAAGGAGCTTTCGTTCCCTTCGACAGGAAGAACACAACAATGCAAAGACATTCTTCAGGCTGTTGAGTTCTTCTCCAGATTTAATGCTTCTCGCATAGAAGCAGTAAAGGAGCATCTCTGCTTCTTCTATCTAGTTTTTATTATGGTAGCAACACCTGCATCTACAGGAGCAGCCGTGCAGATCTGAGATATGATGCATCGTTAGCTGCTCTGAAGTGTGGACGTATTCCTGAAATCTCCTCGTTGGAGCTGTATGTGAGAACAAATATCCAAGTCTGTTGCTCTGGACATTTTCTGGAACTTTTCCTGCTTCTTTATATGTGAAAGACAAACTCCTGTAACATGTGCAGACCCGTTTTCTGGACTGTTCTGGAGTTCATGTCTGAAAACAACGATTGAGACAGTTGAAAAATCTCATCTACTAATAATTTAATTTTGTTGATATTTTGGGTTTAACTTCTGCTTTGTGCCGTGAACAAGAAAAGGTCTTTCATTTAGTCTGTAAATCTTTATCTGTAAAATGTAAAAATATCAGTTGTTTGCTTTACACTGTTTAAAGCAAAGACTACAAATATTCAAAGACAGAGGAAGATCTTGTACTAACGTGCTCCGAGGAGAGAGCGCGACATCGCCTGCAAGAAAACTACGCCAAAGTTCAAACAGTGTTAATCCGCTCAGAGACAATCTTCTTAGAGTCGAACAGTAAACACATTTTGCACAGATTGACAGAAATGCTTTTGTTGCTAGAGGGTTTGTCAAACATCTCATGCAGACTTCACCCTTTTCACTGCATGTGTCCAAACACGTTGTCCTTTTCAGACGCTTCGTGTCGAGACGCCGGGCAACCGGCCGAGTGAAATGTCAAGCTTAGTTTCCCTCGAGGTGGAGTTTTTGAGAGACAAGGAATTCTTCTCCAGTTCCTCTGCGTCTGATTGGATACCTGCAGCACTCGTTGACAGAAACGTTCAGTGTTTAACGTCGCTTGACAAGATCGGTTTGTTTCATTTTGCTCGTTTATTGTGGGTTTGAACCTTCTGGCCTCTAATCCGAGGGGCAGGAATTCAAAGTATGCACAGCTCTGTTTTTTAAATCAGACTATCCCCCGCTGATCTCCTGCAGCGTTCAGGACATCGTGCAGTCTGGGTCTGGCCTGCGAGGAGAGTTCCTCAACAAAAACACGAGATACAGACGCTTGTATCAAGTGGAATTCCTGCTCTTTTTCATATCCAGTCACAACAGATGCAAACAACGATCTAGAGGAAACAGGTGGAGCCTCCACAGACGTGATCTTTGATGCCGAGATGGTTTGTCGATGTCTGAGTGAAACTGCTGACATCATGGAGGTGGAGAGGGAGATAACCAACACAAAAGAGAGGGAGGAAGACCAAGCAACGTCCTTCACCACACAGAGGAGTCCTTATTTAGTCCTTCACATGAGACGAGATGAAGGACAGCCTCAGATCGAGTGCTCAGACGCTCAGATGGAGACAGAACGATAAGGAATTTGTCTCAGAGCTGCAACAGTTCGCAGGAATTTCCCCAAGATGGTTAATCAGCTCAAAATAGGCACAAAACCCTGCTGAGGCTGAAATGTCGTGAACTGTGCAGGTCGTCAAACATGAACCAAAGTTCTGGAGCAAAGTTAAATCTGGGAAACAATGAGGGAGTTACATGTCAACCTCAAGGTGGCGCTAAAGGAAAGATTCAGCAATTAACAAAAAATGTCAACACGAGTGTTTTGGCTCCGTATCAGTTTGAACACAAGCTTGTCTTTCTGCATCAACATGCCTGAAGACGCACATCGTGTACACTGGACATGTGCGTGCTACTGGAAACAGGAAGCATTCGGTTGTTAGCTGCAGAATTGTCACAGATTGCGTGAATAACGTCTCGTCTCCTCCACGTAAAGACACTTCACGTGTTAATGTTCCTGAAAATCAACCTGTGAAAATAATAATAATAATAATAATAATAATAAAAATACATTTTGTGTTTGTGTCCACAGACTTTGAAGATGAGGATGTGGATCGTCTTCCTCCTGTGCCTGGCTGGCCACGCCATGGCTGCTCCTGTGAGTCATACTGTGTGTGTGTGTGTGTGTGTGTGTGTGTGTGCGTGCGTGCGTGCGTGCATGCATGCGTGTGTGTGTGCGTGCGTCTTTATGAGCTTGTTCCTCTCTTTGTGTGATTTCCTGTGTGCTCTCGTCCTTTCTCCGCTGCCGTGTGATCATCAGTTCACATGTGGCGGTGTGAGTTACCATGTGTGCTTTTGTGTGTGTGCGTGCATGACAATTGTGTTTTCCTATCCATGTGAAGTTCCTGTGTATGTGTGTGTGTGTGTGTGTGTGTGTGTGTGTGTGTGTGTGTTCAGATTGTGAGTTTGTGAGGATGAAATGTTTAATTTCCTAAGACCAATTGCTCCCTTGAGTACACACTGTGGTTGTGTGTGTAGATTTGGAGCTTCTGTGTGTGTTTGTGTGTGTCTCTGAAGAGTGTGTTATGTGTTCATGTCTTTAATGTGAGTTTAACGTGTACGTGTGTGTTCGTGTGTGTGTGTGTTAGACTGAGGAGGTGCCAGTGACCGAGGAGCCAGTTTATGAGGTGAGTCCAGATGTTTTTCATGAAAAGTCTTTAAAAAGCTGCTAAAACCAAACAACAACAAATTAAATTCACCACATTTGTTTTTCTGAAACCACTTGTTCCCCTGAGTGTAAACTGTGACTGTGTGTGTGCGTGAGTGTGTAGATTCAGAGCTGGGCATGCATATGTGTGTGTGTGTGTGTGTGTGTGTGTGTGTGTGTGTGTGTGTGTGTGTGTGTTTCTCCAGCTGTTGAGTGGGTGCATGTGTGAGATCACCTGCTTCTGACCTCCTTCATTCAAGTGTTTTTATTTCAACACCATCAAGTGTGTGCTCATGTGCAAGACTGTTTAACGTGTCTGTCTGTGTGTGTCTGTGTGTGTCTGTGTGTAGGATATTGATGATGTCGTGTCAGTGATTGATGAGCCAGTTGTCGAGGTCAGTCTAACATGTGCATCCTCTCATCATTAAAAACCCAGAAAAATACAATAAATCATTTCCAGCACTAACAAGGACGTTTAATTCATCGACTTAATTCCAACCAGTCGAGAAACAAAAGCATCAGATGGATATTCATCAACTTGAGAATAATTTCTTTGGGAATGAAAATTAAGGCAACATTTACAAGCTGTAGTTTTCAGATTCTGATTGTCTCAGGAAACTCGACCCACATAGGTCTGGCCTCATCTGAGTTGGATTTGGCCGCCGCGTCGTGTTTCCTGAGCCACGCAGCTGCTCGCAGAGATGATCTGATCTGTGATGGAGCTCTGGGGTTTGGGAGGCCGGTGGTTTCTGTCCACGTGACGGTGGTTGGCGAGTTCTCGTGTGAACGCCCACAGCTGAGCGCCTCTGAAACCAAACAGAAAACTTCTACTTGGGCAGAGTTATTTCAGAATCAGATTCTGCAAACAGACGCTTCTGGAAATGCTCAACGACGTTAAGCCGTTGTTCCCAACCCGTTCCCTCTCTGGTCGATCAGCTCCCGCAAGTTGTGAAGTGTCGCTGAGCTGTAGATCAGATAAAAAGACTCGGTTCGGTCACTAAATTCCTCCCAAATTCATGCGATACCTCGGAGGCCTTCGTCTAAATCTTTCCACCAAATATTTTCCTTATATGAAGAAACATAACAAAGCATAAATATTATTTTTCTTTCGTTCCTCGTCGTACACAAACTATTGGAGTCAGTCTCCATGTGAATGTTTTTATCGTTTCCTGCTCCAGAGGTCCAGCGGGACCAGAGATCCCACAGCTGTTAATTTTAGCCGCTCGCTCAAACCGCCAGGAAGCCATTACGTCTTTCATGGCTTCACCACATGTGGATCCAGCTGCTTGTTATTCAGGGAGGAACCTTCTTTAGCGGTGACGCTCACATTTGTTTTTTCTCTTCAGGAAAAAGCCTGAGGGAACGTTTAGGTGGTTTGGTCTGAGTGGACATCGAGTAGAAATAGACTCAGATCTGCAGAAAAGTGTAAAATGCAGATGTGAGTTTTCTCTCCTCGAGTGTGATGTGCTCACAGTCTGACCTCTGACCTCTGGTTGTCTGCAGGAGCCTGAGGTTGGAGTCAACCCAGTGCAGGTCGATGTGGGAGAGTTCGACGAGGCCATCGAGATCATCGAGGAAGAGGTTTTCGACAGTAAGTTCACAAACGCACACAAGTTTTCATCACTTCAGGATGAGGATGAACTGACTCCCGGATATTTAACCACATGACAAACCTAAAATCTCAAAGTTCACCTCGTTGGAACCGTAACTTGGGTCAAAACTCTCCTCAATTAAATTTGATTAATTATTGTCATATTCATATTATTAATTACATGTGTTGTTTTTGTTATGGTAAAGTTTCATGGACAGGAAGTTGTATTATTTTGCTTCTATTCCCTGCATGATAAATACACTGCTGCATTCTTTAGCTGAACACTAAAGTTTCACTGACTCCGCTCCTCTGTCCTCTGGTGTTCGGCTTGTGAAGCTCTGTCGACTTTCACCGAGCCTCAGACTCACAAAGTCAAAGAGCCGTAATAACAGAGTGGCTGATTCTGAGAGGAGACGTCTGTAATTACATGTTCTGCTTCATGAGGATCGACCAACAGGAAACAAAATGTACAAACTGTACAAACTGTACCAGCTGCAGAAAGAAAACGAGGCAGATGAGACAATTTGTTCCGACTGACATCAGCTTCTTTACTCTGCTGAATAATCCTCGTATTACAATAAAAACATTCTTTATTAGAAGCCAACGTAATTCAAGTAAAAGTAAAAAACTGAACATTTTTCTTATTGTTATTACCAAGAATTCAAAAGTGTTTTCTGAAGAAACTTAATAATGCATCCTGTACATCAGCACATCTGGAAATAAAATCTGCAAAGTTGAGAAAATGAAATGATGAAATGATGAAATGCCCAATATGCAAAATGGAAAATGGAAGGATGGATGATGAAGAAAGATGATACCCGTGATATTATTTTTGAAAAGTAACTGCAGCTGTCAGTGGATATTAGTCCATGAAATCTGAAGAACTCCTTAATGGAATTTCTTCAAATTTGGCAAAAAACATCTGATTAGATTTGGGAGGTCAAAGGTCAAAGGTTATGCAGAAGCAGCCTGTAACTCCGCCTGTGTCTCTGCAGATCCCTGCCTGAACCACCACTGCAAGAAGGGCAAAGTGTGTGAGGTGGACGAGGACAACACCCCCCTGTGTGTGTGCCAGGACCCCACCACCTGCACCGCTGCCGAGGGAGAGTTCGAGCACGTGAGTAAAAACCAACAACAAGCTTTTAGGAATTAAACCTTTTGTTAAATCTCCTCTTATGAAACCCTGTGGTGATATTAAGTTGCTGCAGCTTCACATTAAAAGCATTTAACTGGCAAAACGTAATTTGGCTTTTATTATGAAGTAGCCACTGGAAACTTAAACAGTAAATTTGATCCCTACTTCTTCTTCTTCTTCTTCTTCTTCTTCAGGTTTGCGGCACCGACAACAAGACCTACGACACCTCCTGCCACTTCTTCGCCACCAAGTGCGCCCTGGAGGGAACCAAGAAGGGCCACAAGCTGCACCTGGACTACATCGGACCCTGCAAACGTGAGCTCGCACAGAAAACCCTTCGAGTCGGAGCCCAAAGAGACTCCGACTCAAAGGACGAGCACAGTTCAGTGTTCTCTGAACGTTCCCTCTCGGCGTGTCGACTGTTTGCGTTGCTGTGATTGATGGGCGGCTCCCAGGATCCGTCCCCGCATGCAGGCTGCATTTTTTCCACTGTTCAAACTGACTCAGTGGAGGAGTCGGGGCCTGAGGGTTCAGATGGAGATCAAGGTTCTATATGATCTCACAGGACGCAGGTTGTGACTGTTTCTTAATAAATAGAAATATAACTTCAGATATCAGATCATTCAATGGAAAGTTAATTAAATCAAGGTAAATAATCTCAAAACAGTAAACTTTAAATAGTTTTTATTTCCTAAAAGACAATTTTCCCAACATAACTTTATTTATTCCAGTTCATGTAACTCTGGTGCAACAATAATGAGACTCACTAAATTCTCTCTGCAGGTTTGGACTTGATGCTTCATTCAGTCACTTTTCATTCTGTATTTGCACTAAATTATCAACCACACGTCACAAAGAAAGATAATGTGTTGGTTTCAAATAGCTGCTGCTGCTGCTCACGACTCCTGTTTGACTTTAATAACCAGTGTGTGTGAATGATCAAGTATTAAAGTGTGTTTTCTCCCTGCAGACATCGACACCTGCCTGGACAGCGAGCTGAACGAGTTCCCCCTGCGCATGAGGGACTGGCTCAAGAACGTTCTGGTGACTCTGTATGAGCGCGATGAGGACAACAACCTGCTGACCGAGAAGCAGAAGCTCAGGGTGAGACACGTCCATCGTTGATCATTTCATCGAGCGTTAACGTGACAACTATTAAAAGGAACCGACACATTTCAGCTGCTCAACACAGGAAAACAGGGTTTTTACGTATGAAACCCTTACTTCTATGCATCATTTACGTTAGCATGGTTGTTAAGCAATACTCCACTAGAGGGCAGCATACATTTTCTGACAATAACAAAATAACAACTTCTTACGAAAGAGGCAAAAGAGATTCTGGAGATTCTGAAACCAAAACTTAAATCAAATCAATTAAGTCCTTAAACCATCCATTCATCACAAAGCACAAACTCTGAAGTGAACGTTCATTGTGATAAGTTTTTCTCTGGTGCTGCAGGAACACAATGTTTTATTTGATCTGGTTTTCTTTTAACTTGAAGATGCTCATAAAGAATAAAGACGAATCCAAAACGGTTCGAGGATTAAACTCATTCACTCGGAGGAAATGTTTATGCACTTAACTTCTGTTTATACGAGGACTCCACAGCCGCCAGAGCAGATTTAGCTTCTGTGGATCATTAAGAAGAACATCTGGAAAACATCAGGTTCTAACAAGACATTAAAAAAAGACCTCTTTCTTCTTGCTCATCGTATAAAGCTCAGTGGCACCAGAGAGGAGCAGAGGGAAATGTTCATACCTCAAAAACTAAAAAATTCACACAGTTCATCGATGTTAAGTCAACTTTTTTAAATTCATTTAATTGAAAACACAACAGAAAGTCTGACGAGCTCATTGAACGTATCTGCGTGTTTCTGACGATGCTCTGTTGAAAATGTTTCAGGTGAAGAAGATCTACGAGAACGAGAAGCGGCTGCAGGCCGGCGATCACTCTCTGGACCTGCTCGCCCACGACTTCGAGAAGAACTACAACATGTACATCTTCCCCGTGCACTGGCAGTTCGGACAGCTCGACCAGCACCCCGTCGACGGGTACGAGCCATTGTTTCAAACATTCGCAGCCTTTGTCGTTTTCAGTTTCCTGACAGCGTTGTGACGTGCGTGTCTTTGTGTGTCTTTGTGCGTCTCCCTGCAGATACCTGACCCACACAGAGCTGTCCCCCCTGCGTGCCCCTCTCATTCCCATGGAGCACTGCACCACCCGCTTCTTCGAGGAGTGCGATGCCGACAGCGACAAATACATCGCCCTGGAGGAGTGGGCCGCCTGCTTCGGAGTCAAGGAGCGTAAGTGTCGACCGTGCAAACTCAAATTCATGAGTTGATACTGATAATTATCTAGATAAACCATCACTTATTGTAAATTAATAATAATTCTCTTACACTCTGACTGATGCTCTGTCCAGATGTTTGACTGACGGATGTTGTGAATGTTTGTCTTTGCAGAGGATGTGGACAAAGACCTGGTCATCTAAGCTCCTCAGAGCAGCAGCAGCAGTCTGAACACTCCTAGTTGCTACTAATGGGACAAGGTGCTGATCCCTAAGTTAAAAATCACAGTAACGGTGCTAATTGCAAATCATTTTTTATTTTGTTCTGTTTGAATAATGACTTTTCCTACCTATACCACTAAAAAGATTACAAAAGAGAAACGTGCACAGTCTGTACTAACTTTGAATTCTCCTGTTGGTTGAACAAAACTCCCAGTAAAGTAAACTAAAGACCTCTGGTGTAAATGTATGTTGTGGACAATATTATTTTAGACGCTATGATTTGTTCAGGGCTTTAAACGGAGAACAATTTGAAACGTTTTTATTGAGGAGACAAAAACTGTAAAGTCCAAAATAAAGTTTCTAAATAAATGCTCCCTCTGCTTGCTTTCTACAAAACAACAGTTTAGTTTTTGCACTCTGTTGGTGGTGGACTCCTTATTTTGTGTATTTTGGTCTTTGAACCTTTGACTACTGCTTGTTCGTTGTTATTTTCCAAACAGAGTCTGTGTCCCGGGCGAGGACACGCCTGTACTGATATTTTGAAGCAATAAAGACGATATGTTGTTTTGGACGTGTCACTGAGGGGAAAATCTCGCAGGTTGAGTGTTTTTCTCACAAATAATCACGTTTCTACTGAGAGCACGACCAAAACTCTTCCATGAATAAAAGACTATGAAAAGAAAGATCTGGAAATCTCTGCATGCATCAATATCTGCGTTTCTTTCTCCTCTGCCTGAGATGAGGTGACCAGGGATCAGATCACGACTCATACGAAGGCCGTTTGTTTACGAGGAGGATTTGAACATATGACAACGAAGTGACAGATCTCTGTGACGAGTCTCATCCTCAAGAGTCACTTATTGTTAAGAAGTAGTTAAAACTTTCCGTTGTGAGTCTATTTCGAAACCTAAGAATAAAAACATTTGTCTGCGTTTCAGCTAAATTCAACACTTATGAATACACAATTGATTTTTTTAAAGCTTTCTTCAATAGGCAGCACATCGTCCTTTTGAGATGCTGTCAAATAAATGATGTCTCAGTTAGGTGACTGCTTTATTATACTAAAAAGATGGACGACATGACAGCTCCTTAAAAATTAAGCCAAAACATCTGGATCGCCCCCTGGTGGCTGGCTGAGGTATAGGTCTTAAATCCCTCGACAAACCCCACGTCAAATAAATGTTTCTGTGAGAACAGCTGTGTGTACATGAAGTCGTCCAGGTCCTGGTGAGTTCTTAAGGGAACATAATGTACATGTACACTTATGAAATACAACTGTGTGTGTGTGTACTACCACTACAAACCTACAACTTTATAAAATGAGTCTAAATATGGGTGCGAAGTAGTTAAAATAAACTACGATCATGTTGTTCAATGTGGAAACAGACTTTTTACACGATTTGAATGCACAGTGCAAAGTGAAGGTTGCTTAGAATATATAAACGTTAGCCGAGTGCACAAATGTGTTTGAATTGAGTCATAGAGACTGAAAATTCCGTCAATCAAAACACAAAAAATGTCTAATGAAGATGTTCCAAAAGAAAACGTTTGTGAAAATCCTAAATGTTGCACATACACAACACTTAAAACAATAAAACTGACATTTCTAATTGAACTGTATCTGCAGCCTCGGGGGTTTGAGTTACTGCCTGTGACTGTTGTTCCGTGAGTTCAGGGTGTGACCGTGCACCGAGCCGCTCGTGGTTCCCTGGGGAGGCAGGAGAGTCAGAGCACCCTGTTACCATCCACACCCGCTCATCCAGACTCCAGTGTGGAGAATGTGGAACAACAGCCGCGCCTCGTGCACAAAGCCCAGGGTCCCTCCTCTCAGCCACAGCAGGAGAAAAAACTCCTGTTTCCTGTTTCCTTCAGTCTGACTCTGCGAGACAGACGAGGGAGTGAGACTGGGTTTAAATAAAGTTCCTTCAGAAGAAGTTCTCGTACTGGGCACCGGCTCGTTTTCACTAAACCACAAAGAAACGGGTCAAATATGAACTTTAGTTTATCTGTTCTCAGACTCAGATTTCCGACTGTTGATTGGAGAAAGTTCAACTTGGGCCTCGGGGCATATTTCACAGATTTGGGTCATTTAAGAAGTTTTTAAAAATCAATTTATTATGAAAGACAAAAGTGTCAGATGTACTGATAATGAAAACCGTTGCTATTTTGACAGACTGGTGTTATTTACTTGACTTGCAGAAATAAATGAAGTAAACTAATCAAACACAACTTGATAACAACTCATCTAAATATAGACTATTTATTCAAACAAACTGCTCAGGTCATACAATCAAAGAATCTCTCCTCTCGCTCCATCTCACACGGTCAATCTGGGATCGTCTTATTTATTTAACGTGAGTAAATCTGGGTCTCACTTCAGTACTTTGCTCATTTTCCAGTTGAGACGCATTTGAAAACTCAAGTTGACGAGTTTGTCTGCAGCAAAGATCGAAGGTCAAAGATGAAAGCTGTTGATTAATGGAATTTGTTTTGGTTTGTGAAAGGAAAGGAAATCGAAAAAGAGGCGGCCATCTTTAAATGAAAGGTTCATTTAAGTTTCTCTTCTTCCTGTTTGTATTATCGTTAACGGAATGTGTCTGAGTTTATTGTCTTTTTAAATTGTTTTAAACTAAATCAATCTAAACTAAACCAAACCAAACTAAACTAAACTAAACTAAACTAAACTAAACCCCAAACAAACCTAATCAATCTAAACCAAACTAAACCAACTAAACTAAACTAACTAACTCCTCCTTCAGTTAAATCCCTTCAGACACTAAACACGCTTTTGTCGCCCCCACGCGGGGAAGAGACTCCGGCGCACCGCCCGCTGCTCGTCACAAATCCACCGGCAGAAGCCAGGCAGTGAAACAAACACACTCCCACCATTACTGTGACGTGATTGGTTCTCCTCGTAACTCCAGGTCGAGACACGGGTCATCGGGATTGGTTGTATAATCGGGGCCCTCACGCTATTGGCGGACGGTCCGCGGCGCTCGGGTCTGATTGGCTGTGAGCCCGGTAAGGGGCGGGCGGCCGCGGTGCGTCGCGGGGCTGAAACCGGTAACCGAGCAGCACGTTGTGGAGAAGCTTCGGAGCAGATCGGTGAAATCACGCGTTTCTCAATCCAACACTTTTTATTTTTTGATCATCGACTCATCGGTAAGTTCACGTCACACTTCAACCATCGCTGCGCTGCAATGGAACAGTTCCATTACGTTTCTCCCGTCGCTTCCGTTTGATGAAGTGGGTCGCTCTCCCGGGGCCCGTCTATAGCCCGGTGTGGCGGTGCTAGCCACCTTTAGCAGCGTCGCAGTTTTCGCACGTTTCTCGTATGAGTTAATAAACACGCTCAGTGTGGACGTGATGTCGCGACCCGTCGGCGAAGTCGCGTTGGTCCCTGAGAAGTAATGTCGATGCAAACGCCGCCATTACCGCCTTATTTCACTTGGGGCTTCCAGGAAATAGCCACCGCTCGTGTGCAGCCGACTTGTGGCTCATTCAGTCGTGACTCCCTCTCTTCTCCTCCCTTCTCGTCCTCCTTCTCCGCCCTGCTCGCCTCCATTTCCCCTTATCCCCCCCCCCCCCATCAACACACGTCCGTGTCTACTTTCTGGTTTTATCTGTATTCAAACTTAGCTAAGGGGCTAATTAGCTCGCCGGGGTCGGGTAGGAGTGTGGCCGGCCGGGACACGTGCTGGGGCTGCTCCTCTAACCGGGTCTGCCCGGCTGCGAGGGCCTGTGCTCGGCCAGCTGTTGTGGGTTTCAGCTCCTCAGTGAACCAGACACGGAGCCCTGAGCCCGGGTTGTAGCTAGAATCTTTACCCAGAAATCACACCGACCTCCGGGGTAGCTGTGACCGGGTGACGGGCGTGTGTAGGCCGGGGGACAGCGTGGATGGCCCCGTCACTGCGGGCACACCGTGTCCTTTGTCCGGGTGCCATGTGTGCACCTCCACGCCGGCTGCTGCCGGGCAGCATGGCCTTATAAGCCGCTATTCTCCAAATAAACCCGGACTCATTCAACGACCGAGCTCCCCGGGTACTGGGAACACTGGAGGGGACCCAGCACACGTTGGGCTGGTTGTGTTAACTCCAGCAGATCCCTCCATGTTAGCTGGTTGTGTGTCTGTGTGTGAACGTGAACCTGCAGGTGTGGCAGCCAGTCCCTCGGACTGGTGGCTGCTGATTGACCACACCAGTGATTTGCATGTTTCAGCTGCTTTTTCAAACTAAAAACCGGAACTTGACTCTTCTAATCTAATCTTTGAGTTGTGGTCTTGTCCCCGAAGAACAAACAGTCTTTATTTCCTGTGAGACTCGGCCCTTTGCTGCAGAAACTCTGTAGAAGACCAACATGGCCACTGGGCTTCATTTTGAGACTGAGCCACTTTCCCAGCTCTGCTGCAGGAAACACTCACAAGAGGCCACATCTCTTCACCATGAAGTCCACTGTTCAATCCTGTTACCAGTTTAGCTTCGGCTACTAATAAAGAAACTTTGATTAACTAGCATCACATTTTATTTGTATAGCTCATATTCACAAATCAGTTTGCCCCTTGGTGCTTAACAACCTGCACAAGTACAACTTCCTCTGCACTGAACCCTCAACCTGGGTGAGGAAGACGTGTATGTGACTTAGTAATAAGTAAAACAAGTTCTATAAAGACAACTGTCTATGATAGAAGACTTCCAATATGGCCGCTGGGCTTCATTTTGAGACTGTACCACTTTCCCAGCTCTGCTGTGGGACGTGGTCACTCGAGGCCAAATGTAGTCCCCATCAAATCCACTGTTACTCCTGTAACTGTAGCGTGAAGTTTTATTGGTCGTTCATTCACAAATGAGTTTACCTCAAATGGTTTAACCACCGGCACAACTTCCTCTGCACGTAACCCTCATCCTGGGTGAGGGCGAGCTACATGTAATGAGTAAAGAGAACTGTGTAAAACATATTACATATCACAGACATTACCCTTTTTAACACGGACACGTGGTTTTTCCCACCTTCCAGACACGCGTCAGTTTGAATTCATGTCAGCGCAGAATGCAAAGTGAACTCGCACAGACTTGAAACCTGTTAAAACGGAGGGTTCATTAAGTCTGACAGGCTGGAGCTGGTGTGCTGCGTTTTAATAAAGGGGGCGACTTGCACACGATGCCAACACAACCGCAGGATCTCACCTGATGTAAACTGTAGGTGAGATGGTGAAGAATGTGGATCTGTTGGAGCAGAGAACCGTTCTTCCTGGTTTATCTCGGCGCCCGTTTGAAAACGTGAAACATTCTCCAGCAGCTGAATTAGACGTCTTGCATAATTCAGTAGGTGCCTGATTTTTACAAACTATACAAAAACCCACTGGTCAGTACTTATATATCCTCCTCGATAGGAAATATGGTAAAACATTAGAATATATCTAACTGCTTGGCTGGAGAAGGAGAAGGGCAGTAAAGGAATGAGCATTATTTTATCTACTCTCAAATCCCGATGGGACAGGAAATGCTCGTCTAGGATTTGCAGCTTGGATTTCAACGTGGTCCAGAACGTGTCCTTTTTATTTTTTGGGGCAAATTGAAATCGGAAGTTGTTTTTGACGCATCAAACTACAAGTGGAACTGGATCTGACTTCTCTCCTGTGAGACGTCTAACGACAGATGATGATTCATTGTCACAGGATTTTTTTAATTCCCAGAAATGAACCTTTCCATAAAAACTATGCATTTGTGATATCCGGACAAAGATCCTACGAAGTATCGCATGTAACGACAAAGACACAGATTGTTGTCCAGCTCCGTGGTTACCACAGCTGTTGTCCCAGCAGCCCATAATCCAAGAGTATTTCCCCTAATGCAAGTTCCAAGTTTTGTTCCTGTTGTATGAATTAGATGTTGGTCACTTCCCCTTTGGAGGATAAGGGCTGCAAATGATGACTATTGTCAGTTTTAAGTGGTTTTGTTTTGTAATGGTGAATCTTTTCGTTTTTCAAAATGTCAGAACAGAAAATGCTGACTCCTCTTAGCAAGAAACTAATGTAATCTCTACAGTTAGTCTGGTTAAACCAGTAATGCAACCTCATATATTACTGCTGCTGCTTCAACAGTAAAGTGACAGATCCTCCTGTTTGAGAATCTGAAAAATGATATAAAAGGTTTGTTTGATTCGTTTTCTAATCCTCTTGTTGTTTTCAGACATTTCCAGTTGACCAAAGAAATGGTGATGGAGAAGCCAAGTGCCCAGCTGGTCGGGCGAGAGTTTGTCCGACAGTATTACACACTCCTGAACCAGGCCCCTGACTACCTGCACAGGTAACAACCCCCGGCTGTTAGACTGTGACTCTGCTGCTGGGATTTAAATGTCGCGTGTGAGCACACGTCTGTTCCCATGTGTCCATTAAACAAATGAACCTTTTGTCTCTCCACTCAGGTTTTATGGAAAGAACTCCTCCTACGTGCACGGAGGCCTGGACGGCAACGGCAAACCAGCCGAGGCTGTTTATGGACAATCTGTAAGTGGGCTTCATCCAGCAGATAACAGCTTTTTAAAAATGTTGTTTCCATAGAGAAGCGCTGCACTTCCCTCCCACGTACGAACACAGAGCAGAGGGGACAGAACCACTGGGCTGAAATCAGTAGTTTCCTGAAGCTGTTTGGTCCATAGAGGACGTTTATTCTCTTTGCCCTAAGAAACTTACAGATGCTCGTAATGAAGTTATTGGACAATTGAGAACATTTGTCTTTATGCGACATGTGCCTTTTTGTTTTTACATTCTGCATTTTGTGCTTTTTCTAAATGTTTCAAAGTAGTTTTCTTTAAATCTCATTCAGTCTCTGCTCAGGTGTCTTGTTCGTTTTGAATTAAATTATCTGATTCAACCGCAGCAGGAAACGCCTCCATGCAAACATTTCTGAACAAACAGATGTGGGCAGCAGGCGTGTGACATCATGTTAGTGATGTATAATGAACGATAAGTTCGTGATAATACCTCGAACCATGTCAGTGACAAAGAAAAGCAACGAGTCACAGCTCTGTCTGTTTGCTTCCTGTAAAAGTAACTTAATTGGCAAAATACCCTTTTATAATATAATTACATAAATGTAAGACATTCTTAATCTGACCTAGTATTCAGTTTTAAATGTGGGGGGGATCCCAGCTCGCTCCACAGGCTGCAGTAAACGATTCCAGGAAGTGTGTGTTAAGCATGAAAACTAGATTTTAATGTTACTCAACCTCGTCCTCTCTTCTTTTTCAGGAGATCCATAAGAGGGTCATGGCTCTGAGCTTCCGGGATTGTCACACAAAGATCCGGCACGTGGACGCGCACGCCACCCTGAACGAAGGCGTGGTGGTGCAGGTGATGGGCGAGCTGTCCAACAACATGCAGCCCATGAGGAAGTTCATGCAGACCTTTGTGCTGGCGCCTGAGGTTCGTTGGGTTCTTCCACGAAACCGAACACTTTCTGGATCAGATTTGTTTTCTGTCAGAAAAAACAATGACACGGTAAAATCTAAAATACTTTTCCCCCTCCAGGGCACCGTTCCAAACAAATTCTACGTCCACAACGACGTGTTCCGTTACCAAGACGAGGTGTTTGGCGACTCTGATTCTGAGCCTCCAGAAGGTGAGATAACATTCCTCCCTGATGTGAATGAAACTGTTCATCCATCACTTGGTTTAATTCATTTTATTCTGGCTTCCATTTTCATCCCCCCTG
This sequence comes from Verasper variegatus, assembly GCA_026259375.1. Lineage (NCBI taxonomy): Eukaryota > Metazoa > Chordata > Actinopteri > Pleuronectiformes > Pleuronectidae > Verasper > Verasper variegatus. The sequence continues at coordinate 1,675,431 of CM048043.1, read as the reverse complement.
TAGATACGATCTGTCTGATCTCTGTATTATTTGTCCAAAGATAAATGATGTTACAGACGAGAGTTTCTCATTCATTCTCTGTTGGGCTCGTATCAGCACTTTGATCGTTTCTCTTTGATCCGCTGTGTGGAAGCTGCTGAGGGATTCACAGACCGGGATAGTGATTTGTGAATATTCGGTTGAAGTCGCACAGAGAAATAGATTAAACACAAGAAATTGAAGTCCCAAGATTAAACCACATGAGACAAATATTCCACTGTTCCTCCATATTTAGAAAAATACAAACTGCAATTCTATTCAGTTTCTATCTTACAAGCTGTTTTCAGACACGAAGCCTGGAGATTTTTCCTGAAATGTTCTGGAGGGGCTGTGTGAGAACATCAGACAATGTACCTGAGCCAGCCCCCGAGTAAAATATCTGGAACATGTCAGTGAGTTAATTGAGATGTTTAAATACTACGTGTTTGTGTTTCAGAGTCTGAGGATGAGGTGGAGGAGATCGAGGAGAGGGTTCCATCCCCCGACGTCGCTGCCGAGGAGTCGGCTCCCTTCTACGACCAGACGGCCTGGTACGAACCCCGGCCTCTCTCTCCCAAAGCTTTTTGACTTTTCTTTACCGTGTCCACTTTGCTAAAAAATAAGAAACTTGTACATCACCAACGCCCACATTCTCTATTCACGGTCACACGTCTCCTCCCAGGTGACCTTCAGTGAAGCATCTTTATTTTCCCCTCAAGTGACAAACTTAGTACTTAAGTGTGTGAGAAATACTGCAGCTAGAAGACTTCCTGGGTTTGTTCCAAGGTTGTTTGTTATATTAAGTGATTTTAAAAACCTGATATTGGTTCATCTGAAGGAACATTGTGCAAATCACTTTTAGTTCATCAGATGAGGCGTTAAGTGTTCGCTGAGGGAACGTTTTTACTTTAACGTAAAAAGAAATGTGCTGCTTTTGAACTTGTTTGACAGTTTTATTGCTCAGCACTTAAAGCTGCACAAAATATGAATGAATTCAGACACAATGTTTTTATCTGACCACAATTTCTTGTGACACGTTTTATTACTCTGGCTTATTTTAGCAGCACAACACGAGCCAGTGTAACTGTACATCGGTCTCCTTCGCTGTTTAACTCTTGTGCTTGTCCCTTGTAGTTCGGAGCCGGCGGTCCCTGGCGACGACGAGGAAGTGGCGGCAGCGAGTCCCGAGCCCGAGCCAGAGGTGGAGAAGGAGGCCGAGGCTGCAGTCGTGGAGCTGAAGTCGGAGACGTCGCTGGAGACACAGACAGACGCACTCAAGATTGAAGACCAGACAGACAGTAGCCCCGCCGCCGCCCCACCGACTACAGAACCCGTCTCCATGCCCGCCGAACCCGCCCCTGCTGCCCCAGAAGAAAACAGGGTAGGTCTCAATCCCAATGACTCCTCAGATGAACCGGTTTAAAAGTGGAAACCTTTTAAATTCACCCTAAAGCTTCTATCGGCCCTAATTTTCTCGTGTGTCCTTACTTCTGTCATTTCTGCAGCCGTTCTCTTGGGCGTCCGTCACCAGTAAGAACCTCCCTCCCAGTGGGGCCGTCCCAGTCACAGGAATCTCCCCGCATGTTATCAAAGCCACCCCCGCAGCACCTGTACGTTCAACGTCCTCTTTCAAAACCTGCTTTCATGATATAGTGGAGACGGGGATGCTGGACGTGAGTCAGTTCCAGTTTGTCATCGTGCAGATTACTAGTGTTATTAAAAATGTATGTTAGTAAACTAAGGCAAGGGAATAGAAATGTTATATATTAAGCACCATATTGGTGTAAATGGTTATTTCTCAATCATATTGGAAACATTTCACACTTTTCCTGTTTTCTCTGACGTATTGATCCATGCAGAGGAAAGTCCTCTGCATGGACACATGCTGCTTACTGATCCCACCGTCTTTTATTTTATTTATAGCCATAAACCCCCCTTGGATTATGTTATTGGGTCAGACGCGGTGCTCCACTCTAAAAATACTAGTTTGTGCTCTGACAGATAAACAATCAGTTACATGAAGAAAATGTGACCGTTCGAAGGAGCCGTGTCAGTGGACGTCTCACTTTGTCACATTCATCTCCTTTGTGGCACTGAGTAAAGGTGAAAGCAGATCATGTGACTTGTCTTTGGAACGTTTATTTACTTAAGATGAGACCTGGTCCAAAGTCGCCTGATCAATCTCAGCAGGAGAGAAACGCTTTTCCTTCTTTCTGTCCTTACGAAAGTGATTTGACTGTTTCAGCCCCGAGCAGAAGTGAAGTCAGAGACTCAGACAGCAACACAGAGACCACAGAGAGACCAGAGGCCGAGGGAACAGAGGCCTGGAGGTCCTCCGCCGGTGCACAGAGGACCCAGACCAGGTACACACACGCCAAATTTAACTAACTCTTGTTTGGAAAGGTATAAAACACACAATCAAATCTGATGTGTGCAGTTGAACATGGCACCGAGGGCACACGTGTGTATCCTCCCTGTAACTAAACATTTGACCAGTTGAAGGAAATCCAGAACAAAGCTTCACATCAGTGACGTTCAAAGATCAGCTGCTGCAAATCTTCTGTAAAAATAAATCCCAGTTGTGCTGCAGGTGAACACATCAGATGTGGTTTGTCTGGAGCTCGCTCCCAGATTCACTTTGAAGCAGCTCTGTATTCACACCGACAGCAACCCCTGAATTTTCAGTGTCTGCACGTGAAACTTGCGCAGACAAATAAATCCACAGTACTTTTATAAAGTGTCAAGTGAAAATACATTAACCATGAAGTTATCCTGTGTTCTTGTATTGACTCATTCATTTCTTTGTTTCAGTGCGTGAAGGTGAGCAGGGCGAGACGGAGGGTCGCAGGGTCGTCAGGTACCCGGACGCCCACCAGCTGTTTGTGGGAAACGTCCCTCACGACGTGGACAAGAGCGAACTCAAGGAGTTCTTTGAACGTGAGTCGGATTTGAAAACACCTGTTGTAACCTTTATTATGGTTCATTTATTAATTATTTTAGTTAAATAACCCAAATGAAAAACTAAAATGCGTGTGTCCGTCTCTTCCACAGAATACGGTACAGTCCTGGAGCTGAGGATCAACAGCGGAGGAAAGTTGCCGAACTTTGGCTTCGTGGTGTTTGACGACTCTGAACCTGTTCAGAAGATCCTCAGCAACAGGGTAAGAAGACTTCTCTGGATGATGAGTTTTATTTGATCTGATGCAGAAACAGTTATCTGCTCAGAGACCATTTTGTGTTTTAGTCCCCACTTCTCAGATTATTGCTCACTACGCCCCTCTGGTGGTCTTTCATGGCACTTGCATATTGAGTTTGCTCAGTTTACACTTTGAGGGCTGATTTTATTTTTTACTTTTAACAGATGGATCCATTTTAGATTTACTAGAATAATAAGATAAGTTTAATAAATTGTAATTCTCGTCTCCCCAGCCCATCAAGTTCAGAGGCGACGTCCGGCTGAACGTGGAGGAGAAGAAGACCCGTTCAGCCAGGGAGGGCGACAGGAGGGACGTGAGGCCCCGCGGTCCTGGAGGTCCCGGTGGCCCCAGAGAGAGGATAGGAGGTGGAGGAGGCCCCCGAGGCCCCCCCACCCGAGGAGGCATGGCACAGAAACCCAGCTTTGGCTCCGGACGCGGCGCTGGGCCCAGCGATGGCCGCTACCCCGCCCAGCGTCAGTGAGACGCCCGGGCTCCAAACCTGAGTTAGATTTCTGTTTGGATTCATTAACTTGAGTGGTCACTGATTACTATTATTTTATTTTTTACTGCAGCAGGAATGAATTGGACAAAACCCAAATTAATCAAAACCCCTTCCTTGCTTTGGAGCTAGGAGCAGAAGTTGTAGGATTTGTTCATTTTAAGTCAGTTTGGGTCGATTCCCATTCGTCGCGTCTCCGCTCGTTCTTCCTCCGAAACGCGACAGTAAACGACGGTTTCGAGGGGATTTCTGTTGGTAACTGACACAGGTTTGGTCGAGAGCTTTCACTGTTGTGTCAAGCCGCCTCCTGCTGATTTCAGCCGCCGGCCACAACAGGGCTGCCTCATCTTCCTCCTCCTCCTCCTCACCTGACTCTTCTTTCTCACCTGCTGCTTTTCGTTGCCCTCCGAGGAATCCAGAACGTCACTCATCCGCTCGCCCAGTCTCTCCCTCCTCTCCTCCATCACCACATGTATTATCTGGACTTGTCATGTTTTTTGTTTTTTCATGCTGAACTTGAATTTATTACGAAACAAATCAAAAACATGCAAAACACATGAAAAAAAGGGTAAATACTACTTGAATTGGGGATTAAAAAACCCAGATGTTTGGTTTTTTTCGCGTTCTCTCTCCCTGTTTCTTAAAGGAACGTGTACTTTACTGCTTGGGCAATCCTGTGTATTGCTGCCACCGTTGTATCTAGCGATGGATCTGTCTTATCTTTTTATTCTATCAGGTCAAGAGCTGAACTGTCGTGGTTTTATTTGAGTAATAATGTTGGCTTGTAATACGTGGATTCATGGATGCGTCTGAATGGAGCATGTATCAAATCATGTATCAAATCCTGTTAAGCTTCTTCTACCGATGCACTTCATTTGTCATCATGTTTAAAAATGAGCTCACCTGCCGATGAGAGAACTAAATTAAAAGTGATTTACTGTTTTAAACCTTTGCTCTGTTTTGATTCCGAAGCCTTTTCTGCGTTTGATCCTGTTTTATTATGACGAGGACGACAGCTGGATTAGACTAAATAAAGATGGACGACACGATGGATCCGAATAGTGAAGCCAAAGCATTTTAATCTCCAGCTTGTACAGGATCATAAAACCTGCTTCCTCCAGGTTAATCAAAAGTACAGGTCAAATAAACTTAAAGATGGTTTCTTTAAATTTACTCTAGTCTTCATATGGTGCTTTAACAGTCTTATTGGTCTCTCAATGGGTTTTACACATTCAGACAGTTTATCTATACACTGAAACAATTATCTGTCTGGTTCTGAAACTTGACTGGTTAGTTCAACAGATTAGATATGTGTAAGGTAGATCTGGACATGCACTACAATATGACCCCTTGCATTAAGGCGGTAAAATGAAAAGCAGGAAGCAGGTACGATACAGACATTTGGAAATAAAGTCAGAAGACAAATTTACATTTTGCGTTGCATAAATTAATGAAATAAAGCAGAAGTATTATATTTGCTGCTAATTTGTAATTTTTATTCTGTCTGTGTGACAAACTTAAATGTCAAATTAGGATTTCAAACTGCCACATTATTTGAGGATTCTGGTCTGAGATCTGTCCTTGTGTCCTCGTGTCCCCGTCTCTACTCTGAGCTGCGTGATGAATGTAAAATGGCCGACAGCGCTCTCATATACAGTTTAAATGAATAATTTCCAACTGAGCTGAACCACAATTTGAGCTCAGGTCCCAGCTGGAGCCACTGGAATCCACGTCTCTTCAACCTGCCTGAAGGTCCAGTCTCAGAGCGTCTTTAATGGACGACTGTGTTTAGGTGAAACAAGGCGAGTGACTCAGGTGAAGCCAAGTGTGTGTGTGTGTGTGTGTGTGTGTGACAAAATTCATCTTCTTGCTCAACTTGTTTTCTCTCAGGACTTCAGTTTCCTCCCCACCACTGATTTCACTTGAACTCCGGATGAACTGTGTGAATCTGCAGCCTGTGTGTGTGTGTGTGTGGGGGGGGGGGGTTATGTGTTAAACACAGTTCACCGGTGAATGTGTGTATTTCCTCACACACACACACACACACACACACACACACACACAGATTCTGATAATACAATTATTCCAACACACTTTTAAAGTCTCCACTGATTTTCTGCTGCTGTGAAATAAAAAATAAAACCAAACGGTTCATTTTTAAATATATATTACGAGACTTGATTCAGGGTTTTAAAAACAGCTCTTAGCAGCCAGGAGCAGGCAGGAAGGTCGGGGCAGCGTTTTGCTCAAGGACATGTGGTACTTATTGGTGTCTCAGTTGCAGGATTTGAACTTGTGACCTTCTGCTGTTCGCCTGTGTTAACACATGTTCGTCTTATTGCTACATAAGGTGTGTGTGTGTGTGTGTGTGTGTGTGTGACCAGTATTCAGTGAGTGCAGCCCCCCTGCTGTGAGTGGACACATTAATATTCAGGAGCAACATGGCTTCCAGCATGTTCTGGTCCAGCTGGCAGTGAGACCCCGAGCACACGGCCAACACACACATGTAAGTGTGTCTTCCTGCCTTTGTGAGGACGCTCATATACTATTCATGTAAAAACTCACTTTAACCATGAACACATGTTTAATCCCAACCTCCAACACTGTGTGTGCAAACATTAAATCCTCCAACAAGACAACTCGCATCATTTCCCTTCAGTTGATGCTGAATAACGTGTTGACTTATATTCAAGTACATATTCTTAAGACCGTCTGTCCGATTCATGTGAATATCATTATCAATATCGTGTGATATCTCAAGATACCTTTACAGAATTTCATCACATTTTGTACAAACATACAAGTGACAGTTTGGTGGTCAAAGGTCAAGGTCACATGGCTTTGCATTGCTTTGAACTCAATATCTCAGGAATTTCATCGTCGGCCCTCATCACCAAAAGCTGTGGAACCTCCTCGTCTTTCCAAGTTGATGTCTTCGTCTTCTACGCGTACGGCTCCTCTTCTTCATCCTGAGAGGTTTGTGTTCTTCCAGTTTCACGTCCGTCACGTGTTAGAAACCTCATCAACACGTCCACTCGCTCACTGGGAAGCTTCCAGACATCGTCCTGCTGTTTTCCTCACATGGACTCACACTGACATTTTACCAGGAGGCTGCAGGAAACGGTCCAGAAAATGTCCAGAGACACTAACTCAGACATTTGCATTTTCACATCAGTCCCTAACTTTCAATATTTAGTCTGGACTTCAGTCTGAAAGCAGTTAAACCTTCAAAGTGGTGAACACACGTCACAAACACTCTCCTGACTTTTCATCAGCTCTTAACACAGAGAGAGAACGGCTGGTTTGTGTCTGAGTGGAACCAACAGCAAAATGAATAAAACCTGGCAACACAACAAAAACACAACAGCAGCACAAAGATCAGATCTGAGTCTCGTTCAGAAACCGGCAGAGAAACGTCCTCTGGGGTTTTAAGAGCTGCACACAGGTGATTCCCGTCAGGTCAATTATCCACAGCTGGAGTCTGAGCTGGTTTTAAATGGATCTGCAGCACAAAGACATTTAGAGTTTTCACAAGCAAGTTTTACTATTAAAGCAAATTTCAATGATATGTAAACACTTGTTATGTTCAACATTAGCTGGAAAAGACTGTTTTCATTACAAACAGTCAAATAACAAATTAGAAATAGAGAAAATAACATCAAATGTAAAAAAAACCCTGATAACTAGTGTGAATATTGATAAAGGAATTAGAGCAATGACAAGAAGCCATTTGTTTACACAGCCACATTAAATCAACACTATTCATCTAAGTGTGAGTTTGTTGTTTGAGTGACTGTGAATATGGAGAATGCCCCCCCCCCCCCCCCCCTTTTATCCTGATGAACAACGAACAGCTGTCAGGACGGAAGCGTGAGGAAATGAACACACCCTGCAGCGAGGATTTATTTGCAATTTTTAATACTTTCTCTTTAATGATTACACAGATCCTTGAGTAGAGGAACAGAAACCGAAAGATCCAACTCCAACAACCTTGACAATGTTCAAAAACAGGTAAAGAGATTTTTGTTCAGAAAACCTTTAATCGTTAATAGAATTAGTAGTATGACATATTTCAATAAATATTTAGATATATACAGATACAGCAGAAACGGTACATTCTTTTTTTCTCTTCAAATTGCTTCACTTTTTTTGTACAAGCCAAAATATCTGCCATTGTATTTATATTCATGCAAAATATTGTTTTTCAGATTAATGAAAAATAAAAAGAATTTGCTGAACTTTTAAACGTTTTTTTTTTTTCATCCTGCTTCGAATGTGCACTCTCGGATTATAAGCATCATAATGAGCATCGTAATCTCTGCAAATCAAACGGGTGCACTTTGTGCCAATACACAATAGAAGCAAGTAAAGCAAAAATTAAGGCCATTCCAACTTGTGCAAAGAAAATAAATAAATAGAATAATCCCTAATAATAGTAATAATAATGTTTCTTTTAGTTCACAGCAGTTCACGAGTCGCTGTATCTTCTCCCTCGGGGCATCGGATTGTACGATACATACAATAAGATACAAGAGAACCAAACACAAACCCCATAAACCAATAGAATCATTAATCATCAACAAATCAAACCATGCTACTTTAAAATCCAGTTCAGAACCTAAGGATTTAGAAACGTCCAAAAACCCGTCGCTCATTGTGCCGTCCGTTAGCATCACGTCGCAGCGCAACGCAATCAACGCAGCATGGACCCCTCCCTCCCCCGACCCCGTACAGTATAACACTGATTAATACGATGACGTGAGGCCAATGACGGAGCTCTAACATGACTATGACACGCACAACACGCACACCTGAGGAAAGCTTATGAATATGTGAAAAATACTTCATGTAAAACGGTGGCGGGGGGGAATGCACTGATATGCTCGTAGGTCCTCGTCTGTTAGTTGCATATTCAACCCACATATGGCACAAAGAGAAACGTGTGAACCGAGGCCGTGGACGGCTGCTGTTGGCAAAGAGGCTGATGGACAGAATCGTGTTTATGGCACAGAGGGAAATAAAGTATTAAAGTCTGATTAGAACGAGTCTGCTGACGTTTCCACTGGTTTCAAGCCGTGATCAGAGAGGAGGCACACGCTACCAAGTGTTTTCATCATTAATGGAAATATGTTGTCCCGACTGAACTCTAGAGGGCGCTAGTTTAAATTCGCAGTTTGAAAGTCAACGATAGCTGCCATCTATATTTTCTTGTTCTTTTCTACGTTGTTTTACTTAAAGATTCCCCCCAAAGATATTTTTTCATCTCCTGCCTAAAATATCTTTTACTTGTGCACACAAGATAAGAACAAAAAGGAAGGAACGACCAAATCCTCATATTTACTTTCAATTACATGCTACATAAATAAAACTGGCATAAAATATGAGCTAGATAGTATGTTAGCGTGCGTTTGAACTAAGTAACGTTACTGAGCAACATTATGCACATATTTCCCACTAAGCTAAATAGCATGTGTCGTTTGACTGGTTTACTTTTGCTACATTGCTTCTACACTTGTTTAATTCCGCGTTCCATTACACGTCGGAGTTCGGCTCTCGAAATTACGTCACACCTGAAATACCCAAGTTGTTAACGTTCCAGTTGCACAGAGACTATGTTTACGTTAGCCAGCTAGCCATTGTTAGCAAAAAGAGGTCATAATAACGCATCGAGCAGTATCTTACGCATACTGACATTGTAGTAATACGTCCAGAGATCGTAACTGGATATGTACGACACATTTAATGACAGAAGTGCTAATAAGGAGTAATAACTACATTTTACGGAGCGGCCATCTTAGATGTCGAAGTTGGGGGTGGTGATGTTCATCTGACTTTCCGAGTCGAAATTCCAGCGTGAGGCGTAGTTCCAGTTGCAACTGTCGAGCTTTTTGACTAAATACCATTTCTGATATTTCACCAAATTACTTTGACGCAGACTTTACGAAAAAGCTCAAATTAGCATTATTTCTGAGCTCTTTGGAACAACTGTTTTTGTTAGAGCTTTCTAGTTGCTGCTAAAGCTAATGCTAACTGTCCAAGATAGCGGCTGTACGAGAGTCCTTGGTGCGTCCTTGGTGATCATGGCCTTGAAAAGGTTTGTCGCTGTTTTCTTCCTGAATGAAATGCATAGTTTCTGGGGCGAATCGCGTTTTTATGGCACTTCCACTTTAAAGTTGAAACACGTTGGAACGTGAACAGAAGAATGCGCGTGACGTAGCCCTTCGGATCAGTCGGACACACTCAGATGAACAAATACATGAAAATAAAATGGATTCAAACAAAAACGTCTCCACAAGATTAATAAATAAATAAATAAATAATTAAATAAGTCTCTGTTGAAAATAAATAAACAAACAAATGTGTTTTACAAGTATAAATTGTGTAGGTATAGTGGGAAATGCTCCATATGAAAATATTTTGTCTACATTATAATAATAACTGTATATCTGATGATAATCTAACCCAGTCAGTTATTGAACTCAAAGACTAAGTGAATATAATATTACGTTCTTTAAAACCCCCCCGACAGCAGCAAACAGCACTGACAACTTCGTCAAACACGAAAAACAAACAAAAGAAATCTTTGGTTTTGCTTCAAAACCAAGTTGGACTGGGGCTTAAACGTTTTCACAAGTAGAAATTATCAATGAAACTATTTTTCATTGCAACCATCAGCTGAATTAGACTCAAGGATCAAATAAAATACCAACTGTACCATTATTGCAAAGTTAAATACGTCCGGGAGAGACTCCCCACAATGAAACATTATACAGCTGAAGTTTTACAGCTGTTTGAAAGTGTGAAACATTTTGGAAAATACCCTTATTCACTTTCTGTCGAAGTTAGATGATATTACTTTAGTGTGTTTAGTATGGAGCTGTAAATTACTAGCCTAGCTTAGCATAGACACTAGAAACAGGGGGAACAGCTAGCATGGTCCCCCCAAATTTTCAAATATTTGTTGACCAATACCTCAACAAGAAACCTGCCATTTCCTCAGTATATCTGGATTGTGTAATTAGTACACAAACCAAAATGTAAAACCAGTCATGCTAAGCTAGGCTAATCATAGTTCGATGTTATCTATCTTCTCACCTGACTCTGATACAGAAAGCAAAACGTTGTGTTTCCCAAGAATGTTGTGTCTGCAGTAAAAGGTGGAAAATACGATACGTCTGAAACACTCACACTGAACATAATCAATAAACCAATTAACGGCAGGAATTCAAAAGACAGAAAAAACAACAATGAGAACACACAATGTTGCTTTGCTACAAATTTGCAAATTTCACTTTTTGCAACTGTCACGTTTAAAACCTTCCTGTAAAAGTATAAAAGCACTTTGTATATTTTTTTGGGGGAGTAAATTCAACAAAAGACGTAAAATCCTGAAACAACTGTTCATATACACAAAAATATGTTTTCCTTCCTTGTTCTGCCGGGTTCAGAGGTTTGGCTCAATCTGCTTCCTGATCATTTCTAACAAAACAAAACGAAGATAAAAACCTGTTTTTAGTCATTTGTCTTCTCTGTTTGTTCCATACGTGTCAATAAGCATTAGAGACGTAGTCTAGCAGTACGATGAGCCACAGGTAGGTGGTGCTGTTGAGATGGTCGCGCTAAACGGACAAAAAAAAACCCCAACTACATTGCATAGAGAAGCCTGCTGCAAAGTAAGATAATAATATTCGCACAAATCATCGAAACCAACCGACCTGCTGCATGATCAAATCCCGTCCAACGTGGCTGTGACAGAACTGAAGTCGTTGTTACACTTGGAACGGACGATAACGCAGCTTTTCACAAGTCACGACGTCTGCAGCTACAGTTGGTGCATGTGAATGAGGTGGAAACACAGTTAATTAAGGTATAACAGGTGTAATAATCTGTACAGTTTAACTACATATATCCTCTCAGCTGGGGCATGTTGGGGGGGGGGGTTTCATGTTAAGGCGGGGCCAAAGCAAGGAAACACTAATAGGATGTAAACATGTCTAATGTTTCAGTCCCAAAGAACACGACAAGGAAAGAAAACGAGGATCTGCGTTGTTCTCCGTCCAGGATCGATATGTTCCGTCTCTCCAGGTGACGAAAAACAAAAAACTATTACGTCTCTCGGAATTAAAAAAAACAAGATGAAGCATGTGAGGTGACGTCAATCGACGCAGCGGCGGCGTCACGCAGCGCCGCTTCCTCCTGCGGGAGACGTTTGGAGCTGCACAGCCACACGCGACATGTTTAATTGGCACAAGAATTAAGAAACAAGCCAAAAGGACAAGAAATGCATCAAGAAATAAATTACGGACGAGGAAGAGGAACGCCACAGATAAACAAGATATTCTGTCTCAGAATATTCACCACTGCTCGTCCAGTGTTTTTCTTTTTCTTTTTTTTTTAAATCTCATGTTGTTTTCTGTCCAGTCGTGTGATTGACAGCGGCAGTAGCCAACCCCGAGTGTCTCTGCAGGTCGAGGTTCTGTGGTGCTGGCGGTGGCTGGGGGAGAAAAAGCATTGACGAGTGCTTGCAATACACATTTGAAGCAAATCTAGATATAGAATGTGTCATCCTTGCATCGCTTTAATTAATGGAAGCACCGATCCGCCTTCGCTCCTTTTTTTGGGGGGGGGGGTGAAAAATCCCTCATTTTCAGATGCCCACGTTCCTAAGGTTCATTCTTTTATTCCATTTATGATAAATATATGAGTATATTACACTGCTGTTTGCCTCTCACACATCCCCCACCCCGTCCCCACATCCCGTTTTCATATAGAATTATAATATCTGTCAAATATACGACCCTTTACAAGACACTCTCATCATCTCCTTTGGTTCCAGTCCGTCCACTCGCCCACAGTTCGCTGGGTGTGCCCGCAAAAGTCTGTTTTTCATTTTTCATCTTTTCATTAATATATTGCCACATTCATATATCATGCATTTTACTGCATTGCTATTGCACTGGTCCGGATTATTCAGGAGGTGTAAAGAGACGGGAGCAGGGGTGGGACTCGGGGCAGGAGGAGGAGGATAAAGGGGAAAAGAAAAGCTTCTCAAATGATGTGTCGTCGGGGTCAGGAGGGGCTGAAGGGGCCGATCGTATCCTCGGGGGGGCGATCGTATCCCTGCTTGTGGAGGATTTCCTCAAGCAGCAGTCGAGAGGTGACTACTGCTTGTGGACGTCCTCGCTGCGGATGATCTTGTAAATGATCCAGTAGAAAATGTTAAAAATGAGGAAGACGAGCGGGAAGGCCACACGGGACACCGTGTCGATGCGCTTGGCCCGGCCGATGAACAGCTTCTTCATCTCCTCGATGGTCTTCTCGGGCGGGACCGAGGCCGGGGCGTTGTTGTTGTTGCCCTTGATGGCCATGCCGTCCTTGGCCTGCAGGCAGGCGGGGCCCATGCCGTAACCGGGGAAGCTGAAGCGCCCCTCGCCCGTCTCATCCTCCTGCAACACAGGCCAAGACTCAGGCTGTTAGGAACCACAGAAAGACGTTACTGTTGGAGGAGTGTGTGTGTGTGTGTGTGTGTGTGTGTGTGTGTGTGTGTGTGTGTGTGTGTGAGACAAAGACAAACATCACAGACAGACAGTGACTTGAAATGAAATGAAAAATGAGGTAAATCATTGTCTGAATCAAAAATACAAACTTTTAGGTTGAATCTGTTTTTCTGTCTCTTTCCAAACATCCAAACATAGACTGTAAATAAAGATGGACGACATGACAGCTGCCACAAGTGAAGCCAAAGCTTCTGAACGCCCCCTGGAGGCTGGAACATGGACCAAATTAAAAATATCAAAGTAGTTGAAAATCAATATCTGTGACAATACACAGATCACTACTGTGGAAGAAGTGGAGACGTGTCGACCGTCTTTATTTTAAGTTTATGGTTTGGACTCACCATAAAACTTGGTTTCCTTTCTCATCAGTGATTAGTTTGAATAATTGTAAATGAACAGCACTGGCTGGTGGTGCCATATTAAAGCATGACAGTTTTCCAGTGGTCAGTTGTGGTTGATTGACTGATTCAATGAGCAGCCATTTATGGACTTTATGTCTCTGGATCTACAGAACTCAGAGGGGGAGTTAAAGTTGGTCTAATTTGATTCTGGGCGGATGGAAATTCACCAGTTTAGAGTCACTGGTTCATCGAAGTTGTTATTTGCACCGTGCAGACACGAGAACATGCAAACTCCACACAGAAGCATAATAAACAATAATATGAGTTTATCATCGATCACACCACACAGAGACGGACTCGTATCTTCCCTCTGCAAAACTCATCAATATGAGCTGAGCACAACACTGAGTGGATTTATCTGACCCGTCAAGGGGAGTGAGGGGTTGGACGAATGGATTGGATTGATTGACAAGCGCTGCGCCTCAAGGTTATGTGTTTTCACCAGAGCACGGTGAGATATTGAAAATCCTATCTGCACTGTCACCCTGGCTTTTCATTACAGGAGACACAATGACTTCCTTATCTGATTCAGAGACTCCGACGCAAACACTGAGGGGAGTGTGTGTGTGTGTGTGTGTGTGTGTGTGTGTGTGTGTGTGTGTGTGTGTGTGTGTGTGTGTGAGTGAATTAAAGATCAGGTCCTTCAGTTCCCTTCAGATTTAAAACAACAGCTATGGAATTAAAAATGATCAGACAAAAATCCCTCCGATGATTAGCAGCCATGTTTGTCTGGATTCACATTCTTGTTAGGAGACGAGAATGTGACTTGTGTCCCCAGTGGGAGAACATGTGGCTGCCTATCAGCAGCACATCTCTTCCAGTGCATTCTGGGTAAGAAACAAGGAGCCTTTTTGTGTGAATGCAGGCTGACCTGCAGTTGGCATCAGGAGAAGTTAACGACCAACGTAAAAACCTCTGCGGCAAACACAAATCAAGCAGCCAATAAAACAAGGAGGCTCAGCTCTCTGCAGTTCGACCTGCGTCTGATTCCAGCAGCAGCAAAGAGGCAAAAATCAATCACCAATAATCACCGATACCCGTCAATGACCGAAAACCCTGGGACAACAACTGCTACAGGAGATGTGTGCGAATGCATGTATGTTAGTGTATAGGACCATAGATAAGAGTATGTATGTGTGTGTGTGTCTAAGCCTCTCTGTGTGTGTGTGACCATCCTTTATGGAAGGGAAGGAGAAAATGCCGTCCCACAATTCTTTGCAGGGGCAACATTTAAAGCGACAGGACCTTGAAGTTGCACCTGGACACACCCACGTCAATATAAGATTGAATGAACTGAGCTGTGCCAACTCGTGTCTGTGAGAGAGACTCCTACATGTGTGCTTACTGAATATATATTTATATCTTCCTGACATTAAAATCAACACAATGTCTGATCTATTTTCCACTAGATGAGTACTGACATGCAATCAGTGTCATGGAGGGTCCATGTACTTGTGAGATAATGAACATGTTAAAATGTTATGTTCTACGATCAGTGTTTTCATTTATTACTGTTTTGGGGACTTTCATTAACGAGACTGTAAACTGGCAGCTTAGCACCTTTATTACAGTCAATCCAAACCATAATCATGTTATTATATTGTACACTTTATTTCAAATTTTGTTTTTTAAATCTTATTATGGTGTATTGTTGCCATGGATACGGCTGGTTTGATTAGATCAGAGGCACAAACGGATTTTAAGAATCCAGATGTTACATTTTGTCTTTTGATCATTTGATGTAGGCAGGTTTAAATTAAGTGGATCAATGTTCAATCCTCACTTGGTTTACCTGGTTCACTAAGTCCACTTGGTTATTACTAAGCTCTCTGCTACCGATTCTTTGGATTACTTTGCCTTCTGGACGCAATTTGCTTTTTTTAATTCTTCTCACCATGACGAAAGAATTTAAGAGTAACATGGAGATTGGATTCGTGAGCGATCTCCGGCAGGAGGAGAAAAGGAGGGAAATCTTCAAAGGTTATGATGGAAAGGCCCCGGGTGTGTTCAAGATCCAGCTCAAAAAGAAGCGTGGACCTGCTCAAACCGAGTCGGTCGCAGGTGCTGCCTCCTCTGAAGAGCAGCCACAGGAGGAAGTGAATGCTTCAGAGCAGCTCAAGAACGAGGAGCTCATCAGCTGCATTGGAAACATCCTCAGGGGACTGAAGCCTGAAACATTTGAGGATATCAGCAACCAGACTGACCCCACTCTCACTCTCCTGCTGGAGGAGAACAGGAGAAAAAACGTCCAGGGTTATGGTGGAAAGGAGCTAAGAGTGTTCAAGATCAAGATCAAAAAGATGAAGAAGCACGGACCTGCTCAAACCGAGGCGGAGGTGCAGACGCTGTCTGAGGACACCAGCGCACTGAGGAGGCGACGCAGCCAATCAGCTTCCAGACTGACCCTACTCTCGCTCCACATGTGAAGACCTCAGTCTCAAAGGAGGAGGTGGAACTGCTGCCAAAGATCTTTATTGACAATCATCAAAACTACAGTAGCTTGGAAGACACCATGAGCTCGTTGGCGGATCAAACTAACTACAGTGCGCAGCATGTGTTTGTGAGGTTAGCTGTGGAGCTGACCCTGAGAGGCAGCAGCGACTCCAGGAGGGATTTGGGCCTGTCGCTGCGTGACATGTTCAACACAGGGAACCTGCCGGCGGAGCAGATAGTTAAAGGGCTGGGAGACATCATAGAAGCAGCTGTTTACATTGGTGAAGAGGTGCCCGACTTCTGGATTCTATTGAGGCGTTATAACGAGTTCATGAGGAAATAAAATCGATTTTGACGTCACATAGACCAAATGTTCAAATGTTCATTTGATGATTTACGTATTTTTTTGTCGATGTGCTGTTGCCATGTGAACGATGGTCGGCTGTGACCCCGACTGACTAATGACCTCCAGATGTTTGGAAGCAGAGCTTGGTGAGGTTTTCCTCTTTACAATGGAGGTTCAAAGACTTGCTGCAGTGCATTGTGGGACACAGCAGCTCATATCAGAGAGGCTCATGGGCTGGTCCATCATCTTGACACTTCTGGCAGTGTGTGACTTTATGTGGGTGAGGATGTGTGTTCACACATGTGAGAGAATCACTGAGAAAGCAAACGTGTAGGTGTGTGCATGTGTGCATGTGTGTGTGTGCACGTGCATGTGTGTTAGACCACCAAGTAGCGATCCATTTTTAGCCCCCATGTCCCCGTTCTGTCCTTGCGCCCACACCAACCCATTTATTACTGTTAATACATGTACACACACACACACACACACACACACACACACACACACACACACACACACACACACACACACACACATTAGCCGCGATGCTAGCCAACGACCTCTGCCTGTCCTTGAGCGACGCTGCTTAACTATTACAGATGCTCTGCTTTATTCTCTCTGCCATGTGATTAATGTGGAGGGTGGAGGGACGTGAGGAGGAGCCGCAATGAGGAGGACGAGGGAGGAGGAGGGATGAGGAGGGAGGAGGAAGAGAAAGAGAGGAGGAGGGAGGAGGAGGAGGGAGGAGGAGGAAAGGCCTGCAGCCTGTAGACGCTGCTCAGGGAGGAAGACCCCCTGACGGAAACCAACACCCTGACACATTTGTCACATTCATGCCTAATTAGAAAATTCATCCATTAGCACAGCAAGGAGCGAGGTTGTGAAACCTATGGATGGATGGAGGGATAGAGGGATGGAGGGATAGAGGGACGGAGGGACGGAGGGATGAATGAATAGAGGGATGGAGGGATAGAGGGACGGAGGACGGAGGGATGAATGAATAGAGGGATGGAGGGATAGAGGGATGGAGGGACGGAGGGACGGAGGGACGGAGGGACGGAGGGATGAATGAATAGTGGGATGGATGGATGGATGTAGGGAGGAGATAAACGATGGGAAAGAATGAAACTTTGCCCTTCGGGTTGGACAACAGAGGCACTTTATGATCCTGTTTTTTTTTATGAAAGCTCACCGGCCATCTTTCCTTTCTCCCCTTCATTTCTCTCCTCCTCCTCTTTCTCCTCCTCCTCCTTCTGCTCGAGCAAAACCTCCTGGTTCTTTCACACTCATCTCAATTTCTACAGCGATTAACTCGTATGCCGTTTAAAAATCACACCGCGGATGTGAATCGAACAGAAGCTTTAGCCAATGAGACGTGACATGACGACAGTGACATCACTTTACTGCTCAAGTCTCACAGCAGCAAAGGGAATTTTTCCTCATTGGACCCAGCAGCTCTGAAAACTACTGAAAATCCAATGCTTTATATTGATGTACATATATTTAACAGTTTGCATTAATTACCTCCGACAGGGAGGATTCGCTTTTTAAACGACAACTTGATTAATGTTGAGTCAGTGAATTTTAAATTGTTGAGTCAACACATTGTATTCTTTAAAACTTGGAACAAACACACTCACTGAACTTTCAGAAGTTGAAATCAGGCAAGAACTGATATCTATGAATGTTCCTGTTCATCGTGTTCTCTACGGTAAGAGCACTGCATCATGGGTGATTTAAATACGTTTCTATACGTGACGCCCTCTCATGTAGAGGACCTCCAGCTAAAGTACCTTGACCGATGGAGGAGAAAGAAAAGAGAAGAACAGATGAGATGGAGAACGGATGAAAGAGAGGCGTGAGTCAGAGGATGGACGCAAAGACAAGAAGCTGGGATAAGAGAGAGGTTGACAGAAAGTGAGGACAAGTTGAGGAAAAGAAATCATCTGCAGAAAGGAGCCAGAGCGATGGAGGGAGGGAAGGAGACGGAGGGCAGAGAAGGAGAAGAGAGGGAGGAGAGGAGCACGAGGACCTCTCAGCTCGCTCATCCATCACGCGTCCCTCTCTCGACCGAAGCATTTATATCTTTGCCTCTGTTGATGTGATTAATCGAGCAGATTAGCAGGAAGCAGAAAGCAAACTGCGTCGGGCGCTATCCTCCGCCATCTCCTCTGCAAATATTACCCTTGCACACTCGTGTTTAGGGACCCGCATTTACATAGGCCACGATCGGGAGACGTGTCAGCTCCAGCTAACGGCGGCATCCGTCTACCCTGCAACGGGCCAGAGGAGGAATTCCTCGGCTCGCGTCCCGCTTTATGATTTCCCCCTGGAAGCAATTCCGGCCCAGCGCAGGGGAAGGAAATATATTATACATTTTGCCTTTGCTGATCCATTTTCTGGATTCATCTCAGACCTCCCACCCCCTCCCCCTCCCCGCCTCCCTCTGCGACTCAGGCCATTTGAGTCTTTTTAGGATGTTTCAGTATCAATCTGTCAGTGGTGAGTGGATTCTGTGGAGCTGAGGGGAATGTCTAAGAGGATGTGGGTCTCTGTTTATTAAGACGTTTAAAGACAGACTAATGCCTCTGATGGCGCTGCTCATATTACAGTGTGCTGATGTTAAACCTCTGGATTAGACTGATCTCTACAGCTGAGGATGCATCCAGAATCTAATCTGGAGTTACCAGCTCCATCAAATTACTAATTCAAACCAAACACTTGAACAAACATCAGTGTCATAAAAACGACCTAAAATTTCAGAAACCATCGTTAAGAAACATTTATTCAACGCCTACTTAAACTTTTTGGTTTGGCCCATTTTCCATCTGCTAACACGGAGGAGGCTGTGCTTACAACCTATACTGAAGCCAGCCACCAGAGGGCGATCAATATATTTTGGCTTCACCTTTGGGAGTCGTCGTGTCGTCCATCTTTATGTCATTGGTGGTCAAATGTGGACCTGACTGTCAATTTGATCCGTGCTTCAGCTCATTCTCTGTATATAGTCTGGTGTGATTGAGTTGCTGCAGTCACTGAATGTCTCTTTAATCTTTAAACTTGTCTTCCTCCAGTCATCCACACATCCGTCCCTGTTTCTCTCTCTCTCTCTCCACTGGACCTGGAATGATTATCCACATGATCTGCTGCATGGTCCTTCTCCCTCTCTGCTCTTTCACTCCTGGTTTTCAGTTTGATCTCAGTAACATTTCAGAGCAGCCAGGACACCTTCAGCTTCAAGCACTTAATCTGAGGTCGGCGCCTGCTGCCTTCACATGAGGGTGGGGTTAAATTGTGCCTTTTGATCTCAGAGATATCACGAATCGAACTAAGAGCAAATATTTATTACTGCGTGCGTGTAAAACGGCTTTACTTACATGTGTATATATATATATTTAGACATTTCTATTGGTAAAATCACGCCCACTAGCTCGCTGTAAATTCCCTGGACATCTTACTGAGGGGCTGCAGCTAATGTTCTGGGAAATAACCAGACTAACTGACTTGGACATTTGGGTTCTCACATACAGCCCATAATGAAAATTTCAGGAAAATGTCAGCGCACGTCTGGAAGCGTCTGTAAGTACAGACTGGATGAAAGCGTTGGCCTCTGCTTTTCCTTTCACTGTAGCTTTGAATTAAAAGCTTCTGCCTCTGATCAGGAAACAGTGTCTGAGGTTCAGCTCACGGAGAGGATCGCTCTCCCTGTGTTCTCACAGCACAGCCGGTGAGATCAAGGCGTTTAGAGCGAAAACAGCATGTCGAGGCCCGCACCCCCCCCCACCCCTACCCCCTGCTGAAAACGCCTAATCACGACTAACAAGCTGATTATAGCCGATCAATCACAAAGTGGGTTTCCCCTCATAAGCCGCTGTCATCGTTGAACAGCAGGATGGCGT
Organism: Verasper variegatus; assembly: GCA_026259375.1. Lineage (NCBI taxonomy): Eukaryota > Metazoa > Chordata > Actinopteri > Pleuronectiformes > Pleuronectidae > Verasper > Verasper variegatus. Next base: position 1,655,081 of record CM048043.1, on the reverse strand, counting down.
CTGGCAGCGAGGGGGAGGACGGGGTCACGCTCGTGAGGCGACTTCTCGAAATGTACATCTCCTCTCCCACAGAAAACAGAGGCAGCTGCAGAGGGGGGGGCTTCTCCAGGCCGCTCGGCTTTCTCTCCTCGTGTTGTCGAGGTGAACGACGAGTGGAAGAGAACGGTCGTAAGCAGCTTTCTGCCCCGAGGCTGAATGAAACACAGACTTTTACTACGATACTCGATGGTATCTGGCATTTATAATGTAGCTGTATTTGGATGTGACGCAGCGGTTGCACTCCAGATGGGATAATTCCTCCCAATTAATATATTTAAATGAAAGCGTGTCTTGATGTCGAGTGGCTGATTTGCATTCGCTGCTGTAAACGGCGCCGGAGTCAGGCCCTGATTGAAATGGAGGTGCGAGGCAGAGCCGTTTGACGTCCCTTTGATTCCTAAAGGGCCTTTTTTCTCCCTCAGCCTCGTCTGTCTGTTCAGAGCTCGTCTGCGTTGAACAAGTGAGCTGCTGCCAGGCGGTCCGATCCTTCAAGGATGAGTGGCGCTATTGATCTCATCCCCGTGCAGTCGCCCCAGCCGCCCAGCAGGGGGGGGTGTCACACCGCCTCTCTCTCCGGGCTGCGGTATCCATCTGCCGGATGCCATCTCGCTAAGTCTCCCTAATTAGACAGACTTCTGAAGCAGGTAGCCTCAGTCCGATTGCACTCGCTCGTTCTCTCTCTCTCTCTCTCTCTCTCTCTCTCTCTCTCTCTCTCTCTCTCTCTCTCTCGACTATCAGTGTCACTAACGATCAATAAGGCATCAGGGCAGAAACCAGAGAAATCAGCACAACTGGGACTCCAGCTGCCTCCAGCTGCCTCCTGCTGCACCGACGGCTTCATGTCTGGTGCTGAAAGACGAGCTGAAGCACAGTGTTCATGTCGGGGGGGGGGTGGTGGCACCCCTCACAATCTGATTGATCAGACACTTTGTGGACAATTTCCCAAGAAACCACAGAACCACTCGACCGTCTCCCTCCAGCCGAGCAGTGTTTACTTCACGTGCACTTGCTCTTTAAAAAGAACGACACAAACGCTTCTGAACTGTTGCGTAAAAGCCATAAAAAACGCTGCAGGACATTCTTCAGTCAGATTGTAAAGACGTCCCACTGAACTCAGCTGCCCCTCATGGCTGCTCACCACTGGAAGCATGTCGCCGTAATCACAGAAAACAAATCCCTCCGGGGGAATATGGTTCTAATCCAACACATCCCAACAAAATTACATGTGCTAACCACACTGGTAATTCCCTCAAAACGCAGAGTGCCCTTGCTCGTGCCGGCACGCATTGTTTGGTTTGTCCCGTTTTGTGTTTCCCCTCCTCGTCGCAGGAAACTTTTCCTCATGGTGATCGCTCCATAATAAGAATTAACATAATCTCCTTGAAGGGTGTCAGTGTTTGTGTTTGCAGCGACAGAGAGAGGGAGTTCGGGGCATTAGAGCTGGAATCAAACACATCCCTGACACAATTTTCACACATTCAACACAGCAACAAAGAACCAGCGGGTCTGGTATTAACCTCGAAGCAACTTTCCAGACGTGGATCCCGACTGAATGAGAAAATCAATTTGGACAGAACCATGACAGTTATTATGTTACACGTGGCGTTTGAGCCTCGCTATTGTGACTGTGCCCTATTATCAGAGTGTACACAGCCAGTGTGTGTGTGTGTGAGATTGTCAGTTTCAGTGTTAACTCATTGTTGATGAACAGTGAGTTGCTGCAGCGGAACATTTGTGTCACTCAGTGTGAATGCTCTGCCCGACGCTGACAGCAGGGTGAAATCTGTGTTTGTTCTCGAGCTGCAGCTGCTCGACCAGCGTTCACCTGGATCAGTCGCTCCGCCTGGAGGTCGCAGCCTTTGTGCCGAGGTTAAAAACGCCGTCTTATTAAAAGGGATGTATGTAAATGTATATGAGGGAATATAAACAAACTTATTGTACATTGTGCTTTGCTTTTAACAAACATTTTTTTAATTTAAGGTGCGTGTCTCCTTCCCCTGATTGACTCTGGCTCTAAATGCACAAGATGGCAGTGTTCGCATCCAGGATATTTTTAGCTTCATTCCTGTTTAGTCCATCATGTTTATTTATCGTCTACAGTTTAGAACAGTTGCCTGCTAACATCGTTTCCATGTAGTTGTTGTCGGTGGACTCACAACCCAGTTGCATGTGGTCAAGGTCCATCATAAAACTACCATCGCCTTAATGCAGGTGGTATCATGTGGTGAGGTCCCAGCAGCCGAGCAGAGGACGCCGGTCCCCTGGTTTATCGGAGGCCAGCAGGGACGGGGTCTCTGCAGCTGGGACCTGAGTGATCGTCCTCTCGGAGCCGTAATGGACGACTGTGGATCACATTAGAGTCACATTACAGCGACTGGCCAGAGAGGTTAATTAAGGACGAGTGACGCCCAAGGACTGTGTCTCTCTCTCTCTCTCTCTCACTGTGTTAGTGTGGTTTCACCATCGCTGGATTTATTTCACAGTCTGGATTAATGCTGATGATCTTATGGGGGGGGGGGGGGGGCACACTTACTCTTCATAATGATTTTCATTCTGCAGTTCTTTTATTTTGCTTTAGTACAAAGGACCTGAGGAGCTGAACTTCAGACTGAAGTGTTTCACACTCAGTGATTCCTTCATTTGGACCACATCATACGAGCCTCTCGGCAAAAATCCTATTTCAAATGCAAATACCTCAAACTCCACTCAGTGTTTCCTCCGTGTCCTCGGAAGCCCTTTTATTTTCTCAGAGGTTCGGACTTGAAAACAGAAAAGCTGCTTAACGTGAGCAGCTGTCGAGCTGCCTGTAGTAAGACGAGGTCGTTTGTGCATCAGAGGAGAAAATACATAGATATTTAAGTGCAGTACTTAAGTACACATTCAGATAGTTGTACTGCATTTAATGCTACTTTAGTCTAATGCACAGCTTTTCAGACGGATGTTTGTTTGACAGCTGTAGGCAGATTAAGATTTTTATACAAACACTATGATAAAATATTATGTATAATCATATAATAAACTACCCAGTGGTACGTAACGTTATTAAATTATTTCCACCTCAATAAGCTTGTTCTGGGCTATTATGGTGATTTATGAATCCTTTAATTATGCTTTTATTTGCCAAATCAAGTTTAATATCTTTTTTTTTCAACACATGATCTAAATAATCACTTTTTCACTTTGACATATTAAACATCGTTTTTAGACCCAAAAACTTTCCATTTAATTGAATATATATATATATATATATATATATATATATATATATATATATGATAATTTGTGACATAGTGAATTATCTTCAGTTCTTTCTGTTTGACAACTGTCACATCTGTTTTCATCCATCTCATCTCCTTCATTGCTGCGAACCTCATGATCTGTTTCCATAAAACTTTCATCCAACCCAATAAGCTGCTGCTTCCACCTCCAGCAACATCTCCGTCATGTAGCTGATGCTTTATTAAATCTGCTCGACACTCCCATAAGTACATGTATTTTTCATGTGGGTGTGTGAAAGGGCAGAACTAACGGGTTAAGTGTGTGTTCACATGCGTTCACTTTACACTTCATGTTATGGAAGGAAAATCCCTGAAGTATATATGGCGCAGTGATAAAAAGTGGACTCTACATTTACCTGAATTCACCTCGAACATCAGACACGAACAGGATGTAAGAAGTGAAATAAAACAAAGCTCAGCTTCGCTCCTGTAGTGTAACAATGAGCACTTTTAAAAGAGCTCTTTGACAATTATCCTCTGATCGTGGGTCATGGAGCTGGAGCCGATACCAGCTGACATTCATACTCACATCGATGCCTACAGCATTTCATAAAACTGGAACCAGGCCGACAAGCTACGAGATGGCTCGTGACCATAAAACGCTTGATTCAAATTAGAAAAACGAATGAAATGCAAAAGTTCAAGACTGTGTACGTAATAATTTGAAAAGTGAAAGCCCACCATTGAAAACCCACAAGATCGCTGACACTCCAGTACAGACCTGCTGTGATTTCCAGTCATTTGGACTCTTTTGCTGTTGTTAGCATGTTAGAAATCACGGTCGCTCTGTGGTGGATTGAATGACTTCTTGTTGACATTGTGAATAAAACCCAGTTGATATAATCAGGACTCGTGGCTTCAACAGAAGAATCTAACTTCACTTCCCTATCTCGTATCCTGTGGTAAATCTACCTTGGATGGTTAAAACATTGTGGCTGATTATCAACATCAACCCGTAAATCCTCCTGTTTTGTTTGAACGAAGACGCCGTTTGTTTCAGAGTGAGCGCGGTGACCTCACCTGAACGGACGAGCTTCCTCATTAACAACACAACAACGATTACACAACACAGCGAACGGCCCAAATTCACCTCCTGCTTTCATCATACGAGCAGAAATAAACTGTGTACACGCAAGTGGTTCAGTGTGCCAGATGTGGGTCAGTCCTGAGCCCGCGGTCCTCGCTCCCCCGCTCCCTCGCTCCCTGCTCTTGGGGTGAGGGCGGGTCGAGAGACACAGATTGAAATGCAGAGCGGGAGCGAGCGAGCGAGCGAGGTGGTCTTGGTTTGAGTCTGATTCACCTGAAAGTGCAGCGGCAGCCGGACCACTAATCTACCTCTTCACCCAGCATCACAGCTCAGGGGATTGGGGATTACAACAATGGGATTTAGGGTTTATAGGTTTTTTATTTATTTATTTTCTCCCTCAACTATGTCGCTTCTCTCCCTCACTTTGCTTTTATTGACTGAGACTGAAGTGGACGGAGGTTTCACCGGCTTGATTGGTTCGTTTGAAGGAGTTTAACGATGCTGTTTAAAGCTGAATTTGAAGAAATTAAATATTTAATACTCAAATCTCAATTGTTCTCAATGAAAAATGGCTCCGATTAATGTTTTTTAGACTTATAACGTAACCACAAAAATCTGTTCCATAGCTTTTCTGCAGCTTTCGATCACCCAGTTGTCAGGATGTTGTGAATATCTGAGTTCCTCTACTTTTCTTCAAGGATTTCATGGTTCATGAAATAAAGTTAATAACATATGAATTGTTCCCCCTGAACCAGCAGGTGAGGAAAACAATCGCACCTCAAAGTCCAAGTTGTTCAATATATCAACTCCGGGGGTTTATGGGAAATCGTGATAACTATGTTTCTTGCTATTCTCGAATATTTTCATTTCTAAACCACCAGTCAATCACTGAAAATAATGGCCACATGCATATCTACATGAAAACAGCAGACTCTAATAATAATTATTATAATACTGACAGTAAATAAACACGATCTTTAGCTCTAATTCCAACCTGAACTTTAAAAATCTAATATTAAACGGAGACCACGTCCTCACTTCGCTGCACCTTGGGCGTCTCACCAGCCTTGTGAGGACACGGGGGTCCTCATAAATACTGCAACACACGGACATGCTCACACACACTGAAACGTGTCAAACTCAATCAAGCAGCTCTAGTCGTGGCACAGGCACGAACACATGCCCTACAACACGGAAACGCGCGCCAGCACTCATGGGCGCAGTCATGCATGTTCATCGAGTGTATGGATACAGCCTCCCTCTCTCTCTAACACACACACACGCACTGCTTACTGCCTGGTGATGCACTCTTTTTTGTGTGTTTTTTTTTGTTTGCCCTCCACCCACATAAACACAAACCAGCAGTTTCACAATCAACCAGCAGTTGTTCCCCTCCGGCCCGACGCAGACTCCTCGCTCAGCTCCTGCAGCTTCGGACTGACGGATCCGCTCCGACAGATTGAATTGATTGATTAAATGCTCCAAAGAAAGAGACGACTAAAGAAAGTAGAAGAAGAAATAACTCATACGTCTCAACGGGGGAGGAGAAATCGACACTGACAGATCTGACTAAATATATCCAGAGCAGTTTTAAGAAATGACGTAAAGTGACACGTCTTTCAAGTCTCCACTTAATCTTCAGTTTTATCTTAAGTGATCTTCTTAGACACGGAGGCGGTTAATGAAAACATTGAAAGTGGTTTTGAGGCAGATATATATTTATTTTGATTTCACAGTGATGTCAAAACGCAGAAAGGTGAAGGGCGTTGGTGTGATTATAATCAAAAGGCTTCTGTTTTACATCAAGACGGATTCTCTGCAATATGAAGCAGGATCCAGGCGGCGAAACCCTCGTCTGTTTATGGGATGAGATCATATTCTGGTTTCTAAATCACTGTGAACCTTTTCTGTAATAAACCACAAAATAATCCTTTCTAACCAAATGCTGCGAATGCCTGAAAACAACCAAAGCCATAATTCCCCCCCACTTCTGTTGCCTTAATCTAACCCCAGCCTCCTCCTCCTCCTCCTCCTCCTCCTCCTCCTCTTCCTCCTCTGTTGCTGCGCCTCTTTATTCATTCAAAACTAAAAAGCAGGATCCCGTCAGGACGCGGACAAACACTGAGACGCACAATCACAACTACACATCCCCACAAAACAAATAAAATCCTGCGCTGCCCTGTTTCTCTTAAATGATGCATTTTCACAAACAAAAGTTTTGGGTCAGAGGGAAAAGTTTCCCGTGGTTATTTGTTTTTTCCTCTCTCCTCTGCATCGTGAATCAGTCATGAGCCCGGTCTCTGTTTGCTCCGCGGCTCAGCCTTTAATCATGCTCAACACTCCGCCCATGAAACATTGATGCCCCCCCCTGTTTCTGCCGGGTGACGAGCATCGCACAAAAGCTGAGATCAAACACGGAGTGAATTCTTCAGGATGCAGAGGGAGCGGAGCAGGGATTTTGTGGGTTTTAACCGCCGCGTTCATCCTTTACAAAACAACACATTTGTGGTTTTAACCTGTTTGTTTCTCCCCCTCAAATCTGAGGAAACAAGTCGTGAGCTGTTTGTGTTCGACCACTGGAAAACAGAACTTCTCTTGTTACGCCTAAATATTCCTTTTTAAAGCAGCAACACACCTCCCTCTTCTGTCCTTTACGGTTTTATTTGTAAAGGACAGAAGGTGAAGGGCAGATATGGAAGATTGTGGAATAAACATTTGGTTTACTATTCAATTTTAGCATCTCAATTCCTTCCATATTCCCATTTTGCCCTCTGGAGTTGTGTTTTATTCTTAAACAAGTGTGTGTAATAACTGTTTTTTGAATACAACGCCAAAATAGATGGAAAAGCAAAATGAAACGTGAATCCACACGTGTGAGACGAGTATTCACCTTCATGTGTCGTCGCCTCCGTCTGAAGCGAAGCAGCTCTTTGTGTTGGCGAGCGATGAAGTTGACGGCGGCGTACTCCAGCAGGGCCGAGAACACGAAGAGCAGACACACGGCCATCCAGATATCGATGGCTTTTACGTACGACACCTGCGGGCGGGGAAACAGAGAGGAACAGAGAGGTTGAGTTTAAAGGTTTCGTTTAGTCCAGCGCCATCTTGGTTTGCTGAAACCAGAAGTAACCATATTTGGAGGAGAAAGGGGGTGGAGCCTGACTGAGAGTCTGATGCCCACCTACCTACACCTGCAGCCTGCACCCATTGGACCGTACTAGCTGTCAATCACACCCCTCATGCATACAGTGCTTTATGGTCTAAATGGATCATAATTTACAAAATGAACATCATCTGCTTTGAAGAAGACTTGAAACTAGAGACTGAGACAAAACACTCGCTTCGGAATCAGTCAATTTTGTATTAATAGATTAACATCCAATCAGCCAGAGGGACAAAAGGACACATGATGCAATCGGCCGCACACAAGCAGTCGAACGTCATCAGCTGTCAGTTTGCTGTGAAGTGGACAAGGTGAGGCCTGTGCAGATAATCAGGGCTAAATGAAGATCATTGTCTGATTGCTATCAGAAGCACAGAGCGCCATTATTCAAGTGAATTCATTCTGTCAGTACGAGTTTCCTCCTCGTCTCCTCGAGCAATTACACGGAGCAGCCGATCAGAGAGGAGAGGACGATCCCCTGATGTGTTTCACAGAGGATGAACCCAACAATCAGCCATTTAGAATCCAATTAAACTATGACTTTAGATCATGTTACACACACACACACACACACTTGGTTTGATGGTCATCCAGGCAGAGAGAGACCGAGAGAATTAACAGCAGAAGAAAAACAAAACGAACATTCAGACATTTATCATCACATTTATAAAAAATAATATACATATGTATTTCTGGGCGGACACCAGTGACCGACTCATCTTCAAATCTACGCTGGAACTAAAGCTCTGAACCACCACATCATGTCTCATTCAGAGACGTCCTCCCTCCTGTCCTGTCCCTCCATGTCCTCACAGATGTCTCACACACACATTCCCACAGACATTAAGTTGAGGATTCTAACCACCGGAGTTTTCCTCTTGGCCGTCAGAAAACTCCATAACTACTTAATTTAGCAGAAGTGTGTGTGTGCTGCTGCTTTTCCTCCCAGCTTATTGTAAAAATTATACTTAATATAGTAACTACAAAAATAGTGTGGAGACGTCTGATTTAGAATCTTTAAAATCAGCACAAGGTCACTGTGAATATAAAACCAGAACTTTGCATTTCCATCAAGCTGTTTTCAACACTTCATGTCTGATAAACCTGTAAAACTAAGATCAACCCTCCTCCTCTGGGGCTTTCTAACAACGTGAGGAAACTGGAGCAGGTGGAGGGAAAAACTAACTGTTTGATCAAATGTCCCTAAATGATTTTTCCTCTGGGTACATTTGTTTTATGGCCAATTTGTTTCCTTTAAAAATTTTTGTCAATTGTCAATCAGAAATAGGCCAGAATAAGCATCAGGGCTCATTGATGGATGATGGATGATATAAAACATTGAGTTTTTACTTCACTTTACTACATCAACATATTCACTTCATTATGTTCTTAGAAAAATCACTGACTTCTACAGGTGCACTGTCATAGTGTAAACAGCTTGAACAACAACAACTGACTCTCCTCCTTCCTCCTCCTCCTTCATCTCTCCTATATCCTGTTTCCTTCTCCCTCTTCCTCGCGTCTCCTCCTCCTCCTCCTGCCCTTCTGTGTCTACCTAAGCTCAGCTGTGATCATTATTGTGACAGCTGAACTGCGGAGGAATCACGGTTCACTTGTTTAATTTTCAGAGCGCATGAAGCACCTAATGTCAACAAACATGAGTGAGTGATGAGTGTGAGTGTGAGTGTGTGTGTGTGTGTGTGTGTGTGTGTGTTGTTGTTGTTGTTGGGGGATTACAGCCTCCCTGGATATAATTATACAATCCTTCCACCTCACGCAAACACACATCGTGTTTTTCTCCTGAATCTGAAAATCTCTCACAGCCAAAGATTTCTTTCAATTGTCATTTTCAACGTGTTCTCTCCTCTTGTGGTATTCAGAAGATATTCCTAAACCTTATGGACCAAGCTCACCTTGGGCAGGGAGGCTCTGGAGCCGGAGCTCTGCGTGGTCATGGTCAGCACGGTGGTGATGCCCAGACCCACCCGGGCGGGCGCGGCGTCCATGTTGATCCAGAAGGAAACCCAGGACAGGATGACGATGAGCAGCGAGGGGATGTACATCTGGATCAGGTAGTAGCCCATCTGACGCTCCAGGTGGAAACGAGCCTCGATGCAGGTGAATTTACCTGCAGGAGGAAGAGGAGGAGGGAGGAAGAGGAGGGTTATTACTGAGAGCTTGATGACAGGGAGAGAGTTTGGGAAGGAGGAGAAATTAATGAAATGAAAGAATGAGCATTATTCTAATGTCATTCTGGCAATTTCACCTCTAAAGAAACATCAGAGTCACATTTATCTCTGTGAGGAAATGAACCAGATGAACCGACTGAGGCTTTTCTAAATGAGTTCTTTGTCTTTTAAGACACTGAAACTAATTCCACATTTGTTGTGAGATGTGTGAGTATCTGCACTGAACATTTAATGTAGGATTCGCCTTTTATTTTGGAATATTTTTGCGGTGTCACTTCTGCACGGGGCTGAAGCGTCACCCAGTTGATCCTGGTTGAGAGGTGTCGACATCACAAAGAGACAAACAACCATCAGTTGCCAGATGTAATGAGATCTTTGAATAATGTGCAATTTAGTGGCGATCCGAAAAGAATCTGGATCGAGCAGATTTAAATGTGGCTTCATGAGAAAGTTGAGATCAAGTGAATTCAGCAGAGACTCAACAGTTCATATGAATCTTATATTTTTAGAACAACTTCCAAACTCACATTTAAGCGACTGCTGGTCTTTAGTGGAGAAATGATCTATTCTGATTGTTTACCGACTTTAGAGATGCATCCTCCAAAAAACTATTTTTATTGTAATGAGAGGACTGGTGTCAGATTTATATTCATGGAGACACTTCTCCGTCTTGGTGGGTGTCCTCTCAACACGGATCTCTCGTTTGCAAATGACTGAATTTGCAGAACACGGCGAACACAAAAGAAAAATAATAATAACGCTGGTGTCGATGTTTAAACTTCACTCAAAGGCAAAAATGCTCTTTCATCAGTTTCCCGGAGGTGGTGCGGCTCCATTAGTGTTCGTGAATTCCCTGATATCGTCCCGTGAAAGGCCACATTATCTAAACACTGACAGGCCCCGGGAAAAACAGGTGGAGGAGGCTGAGAGGGAGAGAGAGAGAGAGAGAGAGAGAGGAGGAGGAGGAGGAGGAAGAGGGTGAGAGCGAGGGATCGGGGAGGAGGAGCAGATGGAGAGGAGGTGAAAAGGCAGGATGAGCCGGAGACAAACTCAGAGGCTAAACGTCGTCTTTTCTTCAGCGTGAAACTGAGCCCGAGTGTGACACAGACGCAGGAAATCAGACAGACGTAAATGCAGAGGTCTGCGGAAAAGTTAGAGAACCTGGAGATGTGGAATATTTGAAAACAGACGCAGGAGGTGGATTTGGATTTTATGCTGATTCCCCATTTAAATAGATCTGTTCTCGTCTTTAACCGTTCACACACACACACACACACGCACACACACAGCACACGCACACACACACACACACACACACACACACACACACACACACACACACTCACACACACACACACACACACACACACACACACACACAGTGCATGTATGTGCAGCACGTTCTCTACTACACATCAATCATTAACTGCACAGCACGGCCGTCAGGGTCTATTTTAGGTTCAGTGTCTTTCCAAAGGACGCTCGGAATGGAGGAGACAGGGATTGATCCACGACCTACTGGTTAGTGGACGACCCGCTCTACCCTCTGAGCCACAGCTGCTCCATTCTCTATTAGTCTCTTAACCTGTTTTAATGGAATATCGTGACTGTGATGGAGGCAGTTGATCGTGGGTTATGATTACAACTAGATTACTGAAAACACCTCTGTCATCATCACTGCTCCTTCATCTCTGTCGGACATTTTCTTCTGTATAAATTCTTTAAACATTGATACACATCTGCATTTATATTAGTCTTTACTCATCAATATTGTAAATCTGTTATTTTCTCGATGTGCTCTACTGCACATATGTTTTTATTCCTGTCTCCTGCTGAGGGTTAAGAACAGATGATGTCCCACCTTGTTAAGACCTATGAGATCAATTGTGATTGGGCTGTACACAAATAAAATTCCTCATATGCAGAGACGAGCACTGTTACTGAAACGGCACAAAGAAAATGCCATAAAAACCAATAAAAGACGTTTATCGACTGTGTGATCGCATCATGAAAAACATTTCCAGTGCGTAGGCTGCAGCCCCCGTGTTGTTATTGGAGGAGTAACGACACAACAACCTCTCTGTTCTACTGGTTGTTCCTCACAAGCAGGACGTCAGGGAGGAGATTTCCAGACTCCGACAAGAAGCTTTGTCAGTTTTACAGACATGTGGAGGGAGGAGTTGTTTCCTCAGAGCCTCCAAACACCTGTGATATCAGTATTTTTCCAGATATCAGTCTCTTTCCTGAGACAAATACGTGAATGATTTAATCCCTCCCGGTGTCATCTTTGTTTTTCACGGCACCCTAACGTGACCTTTGTCGCGTTCCGCTCTTAAACTGCACAGCACTGTGTTCGGTGTGGGAGCTGCAGTCTGCCAGCAGCGGCGTTCGTCCTTGTGAAGCTGTGAAGGGAAACTCACAGTGGGTGTTTACGCTCGCAGCGGGTTGTCGTAAAAAAAAAGGGGGAGCAGAGAGATAAGGAGGGATTGAGCTTCACCTCCTTCTGTTAATCTCTCTGCTCCTGTTTTACTGCGAGACGCTAATATGCAATAGAAGAAGAAAAACAGCACAAGTGGTGCTCAACACGCCGTGGCTGTGTTTTTTAAAACTTGTGCCAATCAAACCTTTAGATTAGAGTTTCTGTGGCTGCAGGTGTTTGATGCATATCACTGCCTAAAGCAACAAATACTCATTTAATTCATGTGTTTTTCAGAGAAATACAGATGCTATGAAGAGAAATGAAAAGAAAGTCCGCACCAGAGATAATTAAATTAAGTCAAGCTGCAGTGGGCTTATTTACATCTCAGTACAGTAACAAATGTCCCTCCTTCTCCTGCTGTAATGTAATGAGCGCGCTGGGTCTCATAATAAACCACAGCGGAGCCAGAGAGCAAGATGGCCGACGATCCATTTAATCAAAGAGGATCAATAGAGAGGCAGCCTCATCAATTAGAGTTAACCCTAAAAGACTGAGAGAGAAGGGGAGGAGAGGAAATGTGATGTTGCAGCGAGAGGAGAGAGGGATGAAGGAGGGGAGGAAGATGTGAGAGGACGGGGGGGGGGGAGAAAATGACAGCGGCAGCAGGAGGATGAAGAGAGGAGGAAAGGAAGAGAAGAAGGAGGCGAGTCGATGAGGTTGCACTTGATTTATAGCTGTGATACACTTCAGAGCTTTTAAGTGCTGTCCATATTTCCCATCTGATAAGAAGATTGAAATTATTCAGCCGGGCCCCTATCTCACTGTGAGTGTGTGTCTGTGTGTGTGTGTGTGTCTATGTGTGTGCTCCACACCCCTGTGTGTTTCTGATGCATGTACACGCACATTACTCTAATATGCATGTTATAGCACTACAGCACCAGCACCTCCCACCATAACAAACCCCACAGCTCCACCCTCCATGGAAGGTGTTGCCTTTACTCTTCAAGTTGAACTAAACCCAATGAAAGTGAATGAAAGCAAAAACAACCCAGCTGGTTTCTGTGCAGACGGATAAATGTATTTCAGCCTTTCAGTCACTGTTGTAGCCCCGAGCCCAATTAGAGCTTATCGACCGCTCCTGCAGCGAGGAGCTAGTCAGCATCGGTAGAGTTGTTAGTATAGTCAGACTGTGTGTAGCAT